>JAYESA010000002.1:6844192-7381692 GCA_036927795.1 Iris macrosiphon | reverse complement strand
GTTCACTAAACCATCGAGAGTTTTTCTTCATATTTTTAGACTAACTCATCCCCAAAATACCTTCGATTCACTTGTATCCTGAAACTCGCCTTATCGTGTCGAACCATAAGTCAAAATGATCCTTCAATTGTCACGCTCCGGTCTTCCGCAAGTTCAATCATCCCCGTCGAATGTGAGATCACCATGCCAACGCTCATGTGGGATAATTGTCCTAATCCGGACGTGACGCATGTACGAGTAAGGAGTTGTACTTGCACAAAATAAGAAGGTCAAACGTTATGGTTATCATTGAACGAACAGACATCTTATCATCATACTTCGTTTTATCCCAATTTGTACATTGATCCATCAAGTCATGTTTATCTAATAACCAATCTTGTCGTAACCATAATTCATCTAGCCCATTCGTCCAACTTTAATGTTACCGTTTGATCATTTCGTAGTCTACTTCTAGCATTCCTCAAACAACTAAGTTCAAATTCCAAACCCAAGTCTATTCACTTTTGATACGTTCTATTTTATCGAATTCGTTTGTAAGATCTTCAAACATGTTCCTGTGAGTTCGATCATCCCCGCCGGACGTGAAATACCACGCCAGCGTTCCTGCAAAATAATCGATCTCGTCTAGGCCTGATGTCGAGTATTATCCTTCGAACTCGATTCAAGATCGTTCGTTCAAATTCAAGATTAAATTCGTTATCTCATTTCTCAATCATCAAATCACAAAGTGCTAACTTGCATCAATCCATGCTATCTTCCAACTATCGATATTATATAAAGTCTCCCAAATTTGGAACCATAGCATTAGTACTCATGCTAAAATTCTGTCAAGCGATATTCTACTCAATCCATATTTTTGACGTACGTTATCGTTCGTTCGTGCCATTATTCTAATTGTACTAACTCCGATCGCATCCCCGATTATTCTATCTCAACACAAGTTCTAATTCGTTTGATTTAATTCAAAATTGTTCATACGATCCACTAAGTTTTTCCCCGACTATGATATCAATTCCAAATACTCTGAATTCCTATCTGATGTAAGCCTTATCCCTTGTTCAACTTATTCTAACTCGTTCGAATCAAATCTTGCATGCTTCCTTCGAGTTCGCTTACTTGCTAGGCGTTGTTTATTTATACTAAGGCTTTACACAATCTCGTCGCTTGCTGCTAGACTCATTTAATATCCCAACATCCACGATTTATTCGAACATTTCTAAGACGACCAATACACCACTCAGGGTTCAATCTATACTCTATGAATCTTTATAACTCATTTTATTCTCAATTCGCATATTTGAACCTGGGACTATCGTATTCACCACTCAGGAATTGAATCATCCTATTAACTCCTGAATCGCGTTCGCATCCTTCACTCGTATATCCAATTCGTTCCTTAGAACTCTAGCACAATCCCTATTCGCTACCTTGACGATCTTAGTCTCGTATGTACCTCTATCGATAGTCCTTCATACAAACTATGTTTTGAATCATAATTTATCGCTACGAATAACTGTCCAACTAAATCTTAAAATTCAAGCACGATTCCCATTATTCTCCTTAGCGGTACTCCAATAACGTCTCTATCGATTTCCATTCTAAGTCCGGCTTTATTCTTATCCGAACGATACCCAAATCTCGCTTGCAACTTACTAGCACCAAGGGTCTTGGCGCACGATATTCAACACAACTTAGCTGAAAGGCTGTGTGTATAGGCAACTGTCTGAACGATATTCTATCTCGCACACTAACCCGCTTGGTGTTCACGTATAGGTATTCAGGTTCACATATAACTTGCAGATTCTGACACGAGTCTATTCCCATAAAATCTGACACAGGTTGGCACAAAGTTTCTCGCATAATTACTCCAATCAAGCAATCATATCATTCATATGCATTTTTAAAAATATTTAGACTCATTGTATGAAACATTCATCGATGCATCGAGAGAGAGCATATATCCCTTTTTAATACACAAGTTCAAAACTGAGAGAATCGATACGAATTCCAAGGACGTAAAGCCATGTTCTGGTACCAAAATGTCACGCCCGATCTTCCGTAGGAATTGGCTGTCCCCGCTAGGCGTGAATCAACGCGCCAGCGCTCCCGTGGGACGATCGTTTCCATCAGGACGCAATTTGGCGCGAGCCTAGAGTTGTGTCCACGCGAGATAAATACCGAAACGGTCGTTGATAACTAGTTCGCAGAGTCGTCATAACGGAAACATAGAATAAACACAAGTATTGAATCCAAAATAAGCTCTTTATTGATATGAAGTAAAGATTATAAGCGGCGCTAGGCCGAGATTACAAGTCGCTCATGCTCTCTCTCTCTCTCTCTATAATGAATATTCCCTTAGTCTTACAACTGAATCAAACACTCTGAATGATGATGTTCCCATACATTATGTCTCATATATGTGAGCTCCAGGTCCGCGCGCCATGCTCCAAGACACCAAGTGCGGTCCGGCGCCTCATTGTGTTAAGCGATCTTCGAATCCGTACGAGTTTCTCCTGCACCCTGCATGAAATCTGGTTGGATATCAATACATTGAATGCAATGGTGGGGAGGCCTCTCGCCCACGCCATAAAATAAGCATGTTCATTAGTTATGTGCACCGACTGATTATGTTGTCTTTCTAGTCCTTGCCTTAGGATTAGTTACATGGCAATATAATAAAAGAAATATCCGTGTCTGCTCAAGAGTGTCGTAATAATGAACAACTGAGTTCGTCTTACCGTTTTATACTATTCGGCCTTCCCTGTCATATGCAGCATTATGAATAATGATCTACTGAATAGCGAAGAATATTTATGAAATTCAAGTGTTACGTTTATATCTCTGCCTCAGACCCGTTCTACTCGAACTATGTTATATACCGTGCATCCATTCTAAATATGTAAAGTACCGTGCAAATATACTCCTTCAGGTTACTCCTCTTCTGAATGCATATAGCCGCTATGCATGCATGACTTATCTATATGAAGGTTGCTGGCTCTGTTAGCCATATTGGACAAGATCTGGGATGGAACGGCTGTCTTTCCAGCTTGATTGCTAGACTTGTTGGGCGTCCCGAACCATCCAACGAGTCGGCGACCATCCAGGTCGGTAGCAAGCCTTGCTGGATGACCCACACTCACCCGCTAGTACTTTAGCTAGCGTATTACCAGGACTACACTGGCATTGTCCTCCCGGACCGACACGATTCGGATGCCTTAACAATCGTGTCGATGACTCATCTCTACCTGGTGCGCAACCAGTTGTCCGTGACCATGCAAGTACTCTCCCACTTCCAATCCTAACCGAGAATAACTCGGTTCTATCTTGCCGAGGACTACACTCGGATCTTTCTTCTTTGTGCAGCTCCCTAATTAGAGACTGCCTCGGTGATCTAGATATCTCGAGACTTTCTTTTCTTTTCTTCTCCTGACTCAAAATGACTACTTAATAGTCTTCCTCTTTCATGTAATGCAATATGATTATACTCTATCTCGTGTCACGTTTCATGCAATGTGGTGCCTCAATGTGAACTTAAACTACGATTATGGCATAAATAAGGAACTACGTTTCGACTCAATAAGCCCGATTTCATAAATAGCAAGTAAGATCTCCATGTTCTATACAATGATAATGCGGGATTATCTCCTTAGCTATGTGCGTTCATCTCTTTTTATTAGCATGCAAAGGTTATCGCTTGAAAACTATCATGTATCATTCCTTTTCTTAAGTGTGCATCTAAGTAGGGACAGGTTCACCAGGGCCACCCACCTTAGCGATGAATTGCATCGGCTGAGCGAGACTCTGAGCACGCCTCTGAAAGTCTAAGTCTGAACTCCATTTGAAGATCCAAGTATGAATGCCTTTGCATCGAATGAGTCATCTCGCTGAGCAAGGCAGGTCGGTTCGCTACACTTGTGCCGTTTGAATCGGCCCTCCGTGTTGAGCGAAGCGGGTTATTACACCCAGGAACCAGCAAGTTCACGTAGAACTTCTGGAACGCTCTATGTCACCTCTTTCCTGGACTCGCACGAACACTTTGGACTTTAATGGCGGCAGCAGCAAAGCCTCTCTTCGTCTCCCTATTTTTGAAGTAAGTTCTCAAAGAGGCTACGAAGAGAGTATTTATAGAGAGAGGGTGAAAATTCTAGCCGTCCATCATTTACGAAAAGATAGGAACGATTTAAATTTAAATCCCACAAAAAATAGATCTAAATACCTGATCTTATCTTTCCATAACTGTCAAATACCACAATCAGTGGGATCATGCGACAACCACGTTATTTGCGCATATGCACACAACAGCCCTTCTGAACTGCTCCTGTGCGCATAAGCCAGCAGCGCAGCAAGTACAAAGTGCGCCAACAAAGTGTCACTTTGCGCCCTTGAGCCCGAGCCCGAGTCGCGACTTAGCTCCTAAGAAAAAATTTCCAAGAGAGTGACAAAAAGCATAAAGTCTTTCTTTGAAGAGTTAATCCTTTTTTTTCTCCTATGAAAACACCCCCACATGACACCCATGTTCCCCACCACACCCCATGTGCACACCTCAACTCATACAAAGTATTATATTGAGATACTCACTTGGTGGTGTAGCCAATGTGAGACTATTCTCACTAGTCCAAAGGAAACAACACCAACACTTTGTACCTACTGTTTAGAAGCTATAATCTTCTAGGAGGCCAACTAACAAAACTTAGTAAGAATCTCGATTCGGCTGTACTTACTTGGGAGCGATTCGGAAGTTCATTTTTCTGGTAACGGAAGTTCGTTTCTCCATAGACGGAAGCGTCACTTGACTTCCCATAACACAACTAGAATTTAAAAAGATTGCTGAAATTTTGGAGAAAATGTTGGAGAATTTTTAATACACGTTCATCAAAGTAAAAAAAAATTGATGATTACTTACCCTGACATTGTAAAAATTACCATGGAAATGATCTCTTTGTAAACTAAAGATTACTTACGTTGACATTACCATACGAATAATCTATCTATAACTTTGAAATTAATTTTTTTTATTCTGATAAATATTAAGATTTTTATAAATTTTGGTAAAAATAATTAATAAAAACCTCTTGTAAGTAGTTGCTTTCGTTCTCGCTTCTGAGACCTACAGTCATGAGTTGAATTGTAATCAAAGTTATTGGAAAGAAATGAAGAGTTGGATTATAATCAAATTACTTTACTGAAAAAAGAAATGAAGAGTTTAATTATAAACAAAACTACTGAAATAAATGAAGAGGAAAAAAAATTAAAAAAACGTGGACGGCAGGATTCGAACCTGCGCGGGCAAAGCCCACATGATTTCTAGTCATGCCCGATAACCACTCCGGCACGTCCACATGATGTTTATATCCACTTATTAAATATTCTTAGCCATACATTTGAATTAAAATAAAATTTTCTGATATTAATGTAAAATAGTTTAAATATATTTGAATTAAAATTTGTTATATATATATATATACTCTTTATAAAAAAATATTGAAAATGCTAGCCATCTAAGTCGTACGTATATCCTCACGCAATTAAAAATATTCTTTTAACTAATTGGTTAATTACGTAATATTATAACTATAGGAAAAATGCTATTCTAGCTCACGTGGTTAAGGTGAGAGGCATTCACCTTGGTTGGTTAGGTTCGAATCCATGTTATGTTATTTATAACAAATTTTATTTTTCCAAAAAAAAAAATTTAATGTAATATTATTTTTTTAATAAACGGTGGAGGATTTACAAACGGGAGTTTCCAAGCCTCATTACAATAATAGAGATAGAGATTAGCAATACCCATTTAGTGTTAAATAGGAGGGGGTATTACTAATAAATTTTAAAAAGGAGGGTAACTCCATTTTAAAAAAAAATAAGAAAATGAATGTAAAATTTTATTAATTTGATTAAATTAAAAAAATTGATATCATTTTTTAATAAACCTAAAAAAATGAAAGTACAATTTTGTTTACATTTTTTATATAACATTTTCAAGTCTTCTGTCTTCTATCTTCTGTCCAGTTTATTGTTCAGCTCCTTCTCTTCCAGTAAAATCATCAATAGTAAAAGACTGAAAGTCCAGTTCATTAATGCCAGCACCATCATCTCTTAAGTATTGAGTCCGTTTTTTCGTACAAACCCAATCTTGAACACAAACGCAGACTTCCGAAATATCTGACAGCATCCTGCTCCTCTTCTTGCCTAGCATTCTTGAACCTGCACTAAAACAAGATTTTAATGCTACCGTGGACACCGGAGTCATTAGAATATCACATGCTAAAAAAAAGTATAGGATAAGTATTTTAATATCTTTTTCACTATTCAAAAATTGAAAAAATACGATTCAGAATTATCATCATCTTCACCGTAAGAATTTAAATACAACGATAATTCTTGAGTTCGTAGGAAAGATATATTTGTTTCTTCCTTTGTAGTATACTCTTAGCAAGAGATAACTTAGACATTAAACTAAAGCTACTACTATCTTGAACGGTTGTACTGGGTCGGCTCGATACAATTTTTTTCATATAAAGTAATTAGAGTATCAAAATCTAATTTAATTTTAGGATCAAAATCGTAACCAAACAATATAAAAAAGATATTTTACGCCAATATTTTAGAAATTTTAGTTCCATTTTAGAAACAATATAATCAAAACCAAGAGTATTTCTATATTTTGCAAATAAATGAGACATGTTAATAATTTATGTTAAAACGAAAAAAAAAAAGTTGGATAATAACTCCTGATAAAATACATGTTGCATTGTAAAACAATTCTAAAAATTCATAAATTGAACAAGAACATAACCAATCATTTTTAGTTACTTGAAAATCAAAAGCTGGATTAATATTACTATAATATGTTATAACATCTCTAAATTTAATACAATATTTTAATATCAAATAAGTAGAATTTTATCTATGTGGTACATCATTAACAAATCTCTTAAATGTCAAATCATATTGTCCACATAATGTTTTAAAATCTTGTTGCCTACTTGCAGAAGTGTTCAAACTAGTTAGACATGATCTAATATTTTCTAAATTTGTTTAAAAAAGTTGAAGGCATTCTTGTACTATTAAATTAATAATATGACATGCACATCTTATATAAAAAATGTCGTCCTTCTAGTACAAGCAAAAATTGAGATTTTAAAATACTAATACAAAAAGTGTTATTTCTAGCATTATCAAAATAAACTGGAAAAAAATTATTGTTCACCCACTAAAACTATGATAGATATTCACCCTTCCACTCAAAGGTTGTCACATGTCATTTTTATATAATCTAAAACCTAGTGTGAATGTTCATCAAACTACTTCCAAAGTAATTTTAGATTAGATAAAAATGACACAAGAAAACCTTTGAGTGAAAGGTTGAACATCAATTCAAGTTTTCGTGGGTGAATAAAAATGGACTCAATCTGAATAGAGATGATAATGGGCATGATTTGATCGGATCGGATCGGATCTGGCCAAAAAACGTTTGAGACTCAAACTGTGTATGAAAGTATAAACAAACGTACGTAAATGCAATCCAAACTGGCAGGCAGGCCCAAAATCAGGTGGTCTGCGGGGAGGGGAGGGGAGGCAATGGTATACTATACCTGTCGGGGGGTTTACGGTGGTGCCTGGCGCGGCATTGCTCGGAAACCTTCTTGTGCAGGTAGTAGGAGTGGTGAGGGTGCTCCTCCGAGAGGAACCCCCACTTGTCGTAGTAGCTAGTCACGAGCCTCAGCAGTATCCTCTCCGACCACTCCCCGTCCTTCGCCACGAAGCGGGCAACCTTGTCGATATGCTCCTTCTCCCATGCCCTCAGCCGCGGCACTACGTCCTCCCATGCCGATGCCGATGCCGCGGCGGCCGAAGAACCTCCACACCTCATTATTGATGCTAACAAATTAAGATGAATTAGACAATGGATGAGAGAATGTGCGTTTCTTTAAAGCATTGTTTGTGATCCGGAAGCAAAGGGAAGGGAAGGGAAGGGAAGGGAACCCATATTTATAGGGCATGCATGCATGTCATCTATTTATTACTAATTGCTACTTAATAATAATGATTTGATCATTCCTCATGGATAGAGTTATCTAATGTTAACTGGAAAAAATGTCTCATGACAGAATAAATCAAATGCTACTGAAAATGTGAACTGAAGCACCTTCTGCAGTGTGAAACCTAGGTTTCTAAGATATTCTAATAATTATTAGAGAAATTTTGAGTTACCTACCACTTGATTTATACATATTCAAGATGCATTCCACATTGTTTCCATAATGTACAAGATCTTTCATTTTTGACAGAATTCGTCCAGAATTGACTGTGAACCCATTTGACCAAAAAAATTTGACGAAAATGCTCCTCACTTATTTTTCTCTTTCTCTTTCTCTCTCTCACCCCTCTCCTCCTCCCCCACTCCCCGCCGCTACACCCCGTCCCCAACACCCCCCTCCCGACATCGTCGCCGCCTCCTCTCCCCACCCCACCCTCTCTCTCCGCCACCGCCCCCGTAGCAGCAATATCAGCAGCCGCACCGCGATTGCTGCTGCTGTTGATGTTGCTGTTGTGGCGCTGCTGCGGGGGCAGTGGCAGGAAGGGGGGACGGGGTGGAGAGGGAAGACGGTGGTGGTGGCGGAAAGGTGGAGGGTGAGAGGGAAGAGGAAGAGAAAAATAAGAGAATAATACTTTCGTCAAAAAAATTTGGTCAAATTGATTGACCGTCAATTCTGGACGAATTTCGTCAAAAGTGATAGGTCTTGTACATTATAAAAATAATGTGGAGTGTACTCTGAATATATGTAAATAAAATGGAAATTAACTCAAAATTTCTAATTATTATGAATGTCATTCTTTTTTCCATCATGTATTCCCAAATGGATCAGCCTATGAGACTCTAACAGCAGACTTTTGCAAATTCTTTGATAATATACTCTTTATTACAGCATATACGTAATGATATAAATTTTATTTTTCAGTATAGTAAACGTCACACAAGTGGTATCCCACAACTGTCTTAAATATATACTAAGTAAAATTACACATAGAATATTTTCTTCTTTTTCTTCTGATATTAATATAAATTTATTTAATTATTTAAATATATTTTAATTAAACTTAATATATTTATATTTTAATTAGAATTGATTATATTTTAATTATAATTTGTTATGGATATATTTTTATTTTTCACAAAAAATCCTTAAAACGGTTAGCCATTTAAACGTATATTCTCACGTAATTAAAAAATAAAAAAATAAATATATTTAACTATTTGTTTAACTACTTAATATTATCTAGTAATAAACAAATGTCTCTTCTAACACATGTGATTAACGTGGAAGATATTATTACTGGTTGACTGGGTTCTCGAATATCTGGAGTGTTATTTATATCAAATTTATAATTTTAAACAATTTTACGTAATATTATTTTTTTTAATAATTAATTTATGATATGCATACGGTTTAGACGGCTCAATTTTGAAACGTTCCTTTGTATATGGTACCAAAGTGTACAAGAAATATGAAATATGTTGAATCAATTCCAACCGTGAGTTTTAAATTATTATTTTTAGATGAGAGTGTTAAATTATTACATTTCGAGTATGCACACAAAAACTTGTCCATCAACCATTTCCCAAGTGAACCACAAACTATCGAATTTTCGGCATCCCAGAAAATTTTCTTGGCATGACATGACCGAAATATCCTTTTCTGAAAATTTCATAATTCCATCTATTTTGGGAGAAATAAAGGCAACAAATATGTAACATTTTGTTTTTTTAAATGTCAGACAATACGTACGGAATTTTACACATGCTGCGTTGTATATCATTTGAGCCCACTGTCCCCACACCTCTTCCGCAGTTTGATTCTGAGACCTCCGTCCAGCCAGGAAGGTTATACCTTTTTTCACTGACCACAAGAGCCAGTTGAGTTCGGTACAGAAAATTGGGCACACAAAAGGAACCCAGTACAGAAAACTGCAGAGCAACCAGAATTACAACTCATACAGATCAACCTCACCTAACTACCCCTAGCCTCCATCGCAACGTTCGCAGAATCGGTATCGAAATCGAACCATTTCTATGAGTATCGGAATCGGCACTATCGACAATTTTGGATCGGAGTATCGAAATTTTTGATATCGAAAAACAAATAATTATTAATAAATTATTAATATTTTAGAAAAACATATTTTATATATTTAGGTATAATTTTAAGTATTTCTAGTGTTATTTTTTAGTAGTTTTGATTTTGAAAGAAATATATGCCACCTTTGTCTATGATTTGTTTACATATGAAAGATACATTGTTGTTGTTGTTGTTTGTTGTTGTTTTAAGGAAAAGAAGGATTACAAAAGCAAAAGCGTTAAACTTTTTTTTGGTTGTTGTAAAAGTTGAAAATGTCAAAATTTCTAGAGTTAAGGAAATGCTTTCGTTGCAATAATTGACACTACTTAGTAGAAATATTGTAAAGGTTAACACAGATCATTCTAAACAGTTTGCAATCCTTCTTTTTCAATCAAAATACCAAACGTGATGAATTATCAAGATAGCTACCAAACTTATTCAAATTGTGCTTCTTCGCAGCAAATAAAACATTGATTGATGAATATACTTTACATATGATAAAAAAAAAAAAAAAAAAAATCCAAATTCCTCCATGCCAATTGGTGTAGCAGTTACAAGACTGTTTTTAAATACTAGCTATGAACGATTACGAGGTATCCGATTATGAAAGATTTCAAGTAACGACTTTTAAACTAATCTGATCCATACTTCGTAATTCATTAGGTAACAATTTTGAAAGATTTAAAAAAAAATTAAATATATGTCCATATATAAACAAAAGTCTTCAAAAACAAGATTATATCGTTGTCTATTATAATGTCACAACAAAAAATATTCTCTCTCAATTTGATGTTATGTGAATAGAAACTAATGACCAACATAAATTATTCTTATATTTGTTACTTATAGATCTTAAGCTCAAGTCATTATCAATTGTTTAGACTATTTTAGGTAGTATTTATAATTATGTTATTTCCACGAGGATATAAATAGAAAAAAAAATATAGAAATCCTCAAACCCCACTGATTTGGATATTTATCAAATAATTACATAACACTGATTTTGGAAGAGGTTTTAAGCCAAACCAAAACTGAGGCCTCAAAAGTAGAGGTGAGCGTTCGGTTTCAATCAAACATAGTCAAAACCGGATAAACCAAAATTCTAAAAATCCAAAACGCCAAACCAAAACCAATCCGAATAATCTACTTCGTTAATTCAATTTGTTCTGTTGGACTATTGTTATTGTTTAATGGATCAAACTTAATGTTGGAATCATGGATAAATTATAATTTTATATACACATTTGTTGTATTTCAAAAATGTGCCAAGTTGGACTTCAAAAAATATACATTTTGAATCACAAAATATGCATAGAATTAAAGTATTTACATAATTGCATAAACTTTATTCGGTTTTCGGTTTTAGACAGAAACCGAAACTCTAAACCGAATAAAAAAATTTAGTATTTTCAAAACCGAAAACGAACCAATTTTTTTCTTCAAACCGGACAGAATCTCCGGTTCGGCTTTCGGTCATGCTCACTCCTACTCAAAAGAATTACCGAGCATGCATTTCTTAAACGCTTCATCAACAACAATCCGGCTCAAAAAAAAACTCCAAAACCGGTGAAAAGGCCGTTGCCAAGGAGATATAAAGCACTTGGTTCTTTTCCCCACGAAACAGTTGGCAAGTCATGGAATTAAACATCAAAAGAAAAATTGCAGGGAGTTGAAAAAGCCAGTAAAGCTTACAATAATTCATTCTTAGGTACTTTCTGACTGCTAGTAGCTAAATAGAAGAGGGCTAAAAGCTGTTCAAATATCAGATATCAGCTAACAAAGGACTTCAAACAAGTAGAGGATCATGACATCCTTAAATTACATTGAACTGCACATACATGCTGAAGCTAAATTCACTAAAGATGAACTTCTTGAAGATGGGGGCACTCCTTGGAAATGCATTGTGAAGTGAACCTGCAATCAAAAGAGCATTATCAAAACTGTGTTGAGGGAATAGAGAGGATTATTGCACAAGAATGTGCATAGTAAGGTTATTCTAAGCTTTAAATGATCATCTCTAGTTACTTGCAAGATGGCACACGAGACGAAATGCATATTTCTCTTGCAATGTCTGATTCACAATTGTCGATCCATGCAGGCTTGTTATCATGAGTCGAGGCTCTTTTGCTTAGAGGGAGGTTAAGGAGAACATTTCGGACATGACACAGACATCGAGTCCGACGGAGGGTCTGTCTGTTTGACCCAAACAGAGGCTCTGGAGTCCGACTCAGTTTCGGGTAGTGCAATTCTGAAAGGAGACGGGAGTCGTCCCATCATCCTTCTGTGATGGTAACGGCTACATCAGTAGCCTCAGACCCCATCCCGGAACACACATTGAAATGGTGTAAGGAGAAGCTAATGTTTGATCATTTTATGCTTAATGCAATATATAGATTAATAGAATTCCCTATAGAACATTGTATACTTATCCAGAGCCGGGCTCTGCAGTGCTTCTCACTTAGGCTTGTGCCTAGTACCCCATGATTTAAGGCGACCTCATATATCAAACGCATTTGGAGGAAAAAGGAAATATAAAACGGTACAATTCGTTTAGTCTATGTGTCCCAATCTCTGACACAACAATCAATCTCCTTAATTATTTAATTGATCGAGACCAAATTAAATAATTTGCCTAGGGCTCCCAAATATCTTGAGACGGCTTTGAACTTAACCTTTTTGTCTAGATTCTTCATAATCTAGGAAACTTAGAGGGTGATCCTTGGGTGCATGAGCTTAAACTGGTAGGTCGGGTACCGGCCAACTAACTGCCTAGATTTTATGGCATGATCATCTCATGCTCATAGCGGCCTTGGTCAAAAATTTGGCACAAAAATAGAAGTTTGACATCAGGTCATCTAGTCATAAAACTTTGTCCTGTCCGACAGATCCTCCGACGGACTCGGTGTCTTTGTCAAGTCCAGAATGGACTCCGAATCCTCCGTATGAGCAAAGAGTCTTGACTCTAACTTGAGGAAGGAGATGATCAAGAGAACAATAACAAAGCGAGTGTGAATCGACATTGTAAGAGAAGTGAGAGAAATGGAGGGCCGTGTTCTCCAAGCAGTGAAGAAATGGTGTTTCTGTCTACTCCAAGCAATGAAGAAATGATGTGAAGATCACTCTTCAAACGAGGTATAGATATACTCCAGGCAGAAAGGAAGATCACTCTCCAAACAAGCAGATACGAAGAAATGATGTGAAGTATTTCTGTCTACTCCTGGGATAGTGATGTGATTTACCGCAGTAAAATACCACCTTTAGGATGTGAAGAAGGGTTTATATCTACTCTAACGCAGGGATGGGACGGATTTAGGTGTGCCTGTGATGGTGGTGGTGGTTGGAGAGAGAGAGAGAGAGAGCAAGCAAGCGAGCGCAAGGATGTAGGATGTGTCTTTTTTTAGGTCAACTCGGCAAAGAAAATTGAACGAAAAAGACCAATGGATATAAATAGTAAGGTTGTAAAAACATGTAAAAAAAAGAAGAAGAAAACTTATAGCATGTAAATCAATCCGCAAGGATTGTTGGGAACGAAAGTGCAGAAACTGTCAAACCAGAGAGTACCTGCGAGAGAACCGAACAAAACGCACAAACCAAAAACGCCAAACACAAATCGCAGACACAGAGATTTTTGACGTGGAAAACTCTTGCGAAAAAAACCACGGGACGATCGGAGTCCAACCCTGAAAAGCCTCCACTAATGAAATAAGAAATACACCGACTCCTTACAAACTTCTCACCGATCCAAACGGATCACCACAACTCTTTTGGAACAGAAAATAGATTATAACTACGAAGATAGAAAACAATGAGAAATTATCCAAAGTTGATTTCCTCCTCCGAAACGGCCTCCAATCCTTCTTTCTTTTTCCCAAAGTTGCAATGGCACTCTTGTCTCCTTTTCTCTCTTGTTGCTATGTTTTTTTAGAGAGATATTTTAGGGCCAGGAGACCTATATATAGCCTCAAATCCACAACTAGTATTCCTATTATATATAGGAATATCCAATCCAAATCCAAATCCATTGACATATTCCTATTATATGTAGGAATATCCAATCCAAATCCATTGAGATATTCCTATTATACTTAGGAATATCCAATCCAAATAAATTAAGGTATTCATATTATATGTAGAAATACTCAATCCTACTCCAGGGTATTTTTCACATAGATTGGGAATCCCACCCACTCCAACAAATCTCCCCCTTCACAACTATGTGGAGGGGGTCGTCATCCCGACGATCCGTCTGCGGTACTCAAACTTTCCCCTTGGTATAATCTTTGTGAACATATATGCTCCGTTGTCATCTGTATGAACATTCTCAAGCGCCGCTTCCTTCTTGTGAACCACATCTCGTATCCAATGATACCGGGTATCAATGTGCTTGGACCGGCTATGAAATGTCTGGTTCTTCACAAGATGAATAGCACTCTGACTATCGCAAAGGAAATGATACTGCTCCTGCTTTAGCCCAATTTCCTGCAGCAGCTTCTTCATCCACAACAACTCCTTGCAAGCCTCCGTCGCCGCAATATATTATGCCTATGTCGTCGACAAGGTAACACACTTCTGTAAACGCGACTGCCACGATACTGCTCCACCAGCAAACATCATCACATAGCCCGAAGTCGATCGCCTCGTCTCTACATCTCCAGCCATATCAGCGTCGGTATATCCAACCAGCTTCGGCTCATCACCACCAAATGAAAGTCTCTAATCGGCAGTACCCTGAAGATATCGTAGAATCAACTTGACCCCACTCCAATGTACCCTTCCAGGATTGGAAGTGTACCTGCTAACTGTGCCGACTGCGTGAGCAATGTCTGGCCTCGTACATATCATAGCATACATAAGACTTCCCACGGCTGAGGCATATGGAACTCGCTCCATATCTTCCTTCTCGTCCTCGGTAGATAGACACTGCTCCTCAGTGAACTTAAAGTGAGCCGCAAGGGGGTTACCCACTTTCTTCGACCCGTCCATCCCGAAACGCGGAAGTACCAGGTGAATGTACTTCTTTTGGGACAAGTGTAGCAGCTTTGACTCTCTCGGCTGATCTCCATCCCAATAATAGTTTTCGCTGCGCCCAAATCCTTCATAGAGAATGTCGCGTCCAGTTGGCGCTTCAACTCTGCTATCCTGGTGGCATTCCGACCCACCAACAACATGTTATCAACATAAAGCAACAAAATGATAAAATCATCATCGACGAAGTATCTCACAAAAATACAATGATCCGACGTCGTCCATGCATAGCCATGCTCCCCCATAAATGACTCGAACTTCCTGTACCACTGCCTCGGAGCCTGTTTCAGACCATAAAAGCTCTTCCTCAACCGGCAGACCAAATGTGACTTGCCCTTCTCATAGAATCTCTGGCTGCTACATGTACAACTCCTCAAGATCACCGTAGAGGAATGTCGTCTTTACGTCCATTTGCTCGACCTCCAAGTCGAAACTGGCTGCCAATGCTAGCACTACACGTATAGACGACTGTTTGATGACTGGCGAAAAGATCTCATAATAATCTACGCATTTTCGTTGACCGTAGCCTTTAACTACTAGCCTCGCTTTGTATCGAGGACGAGTAGCATCATCTGTCTGCTTCACTCTGAACACCCATCGATTCTTCAAAGCCTTCTTGCCCTTTGGCTACCGCATCAGATCACAAGTAAAGTTGGCCTCCAAGGAACTCATCTCCTCCTGCATGGCCTCCATCCACTCCTGCATGTGTTTGTCTTCGATAGCATCTGCGAAACTTTCGGGTTCTCCCCCGTCAGTCAGTAGCACATACTCACCCGGTGAGTATCTCGTAGATGGTCAACGTTCTCTATCGCTCCTCCTCAACGGAACCACTGCCGTTGGTTGTATATCTACAGCCTCCTCCCCTCCAGGAACTGCCTCCTCGGCATGCTCATCCTCCTGGGGGTCACCCTGGCCACCATCAGCAGGCTGATGATCAAGGTTAGGAGCAACTCCATGTACTGGCTCCCCCATAACTGGATCCTCTGCGATGTCCTCTGGAAACTGCTCGAAGCGAAATGACTCTAACTCAGGCAATTCCTCAACCTCAGAAGGCATCTCGGAATTCTGAGTGTTGGTCATGGTCTGATCCTCGACGAATACAAAGTCCCTGCTTCTGTAGAGCTTTCTTCCCACTGGATCGTAGAGTCTATAGCCAAACTCATCCCGACCATAGCCAACAAAGACGCACCGTCTCGTCTTTGGCTTAAGTTTGGATCTCTCGTCCTTCGGTACATGCACGAAGGCCTTACAACCAAACACTCGCAGGTGATTGTATGACGGCTCTTTGTCGTACCATACTTTGTCAGGCACATCACCCTACAAAGGAGCACTAGGTAAATTAAAAACATAAGCAGCTGTGTAAAGTGCCTCACCCCAATAGCTGCCTGGCAAGTTTATTCTGACAGCAAACACCACACCCACTCCATTAGTGTCTCGTTCATCCGCTCCGCTACATCGTTGAGTTGCGGTGTCTTTGATGGAGTCTTCTGGTGTCGTATCCCTTGCTCTCTACAATAAGCATCAAAGGGACCGATATACTCGCCGTCATTGTCCGACTGAACACAAAGCAGCTTCTTGCCCGTCTCACTTTCAACAGAGGCCTGAAACTCCTTGAAAGTGGACAGCACCTGATCCATGGTCTTTAAGGTATAGACCCAAACCTTCCTGAAACAGTCATCAATAAATGTTACAAAATAAGAAGCATCACCAATGGATTTTACCTTCATAGAACCGCAGACATCCAAGTAAATAAACTCGAGCAACGCCGGCTTCCTTGAACTTGGGTGACTTTGGAAAGACCATATTTTGCTTCCCCGTCAAACAATGTGTGCACTTCTCCAACTTTGTAGACTTTAGCCCTGGAATCACCGTCTTGTTCACCAAGTAGCTCATCCCCTTCTCGCTGATATGGCTGAGCCGCATGTGCCACAACTCAGTAGACGCATTAGTAGCTGCGTTAACCTCCTGTCCCTTGTGCGCTCCCTTCCATATAGTAGAGTCCGGACCTCTTGCTTCCTCTGGCAATCACCATCGTACCTCTGGAAAGCTTCCAATGATTGTTCCCGAAGAGACTGAAGAAATCCTCGTCATCTAACCTTCCAACCGACAACAGGTTGAAACGGACATCAGGGACATGACGGACATCTTTGAGAACAAGAACTGCACCTGTCTTTGTCCTTAAATGCACATCTCCAATGGCAACCATCTTCAACACATCTGGATTGCCCATGTTCAACACTCCACAGTCGCCTGTTATGTATGTAGCAAATAGTGCCATGTTGTGAGATACGTGCACTGGAGCACCCGAGTCCACCAGCCAAGAGTTGTCATCGCAGACGAGGTTCATAACTACCTCATCACCTACAATGATCACGTCGCCTCCATGTGTCGAGGCCGTCGTTGTAGTGTTCTCACTTTGCTTCCCCTTGACGCCCTTCTTCTCTCTTCCAAGCGAAACAGTTCCGCTTGATTGGCCCTTCTTGCCACAATGGTAACACTCCGAGTCCTCGTACCAACCCTTGGATCTTCGCCAATTTTTTTCTCTGCCACCGCCTGGACCCCTGCTTTTACCCCTTCCGCGGCTCTCTGAAACAAGCGCCTCTAAGTGGGATGTGGATGAAGTGCCCTAAGAACGTCTTCGCATCTCTTCATTCAGTATCCCGCTCTTGGCAAACTCCAGACTGACCACGCCTTCTGGAGCAGAAGCGATCATAGACACTCGTACGATCTCCCACGAGTCTAGCAATGTACACAGCAGCCATAGTCCCTGAATCTCGTCGTCGAACTTGACTCCCATCGAGGATAGCTGGTCAACCACGTCCTGGAACTCACTCAAGTGATCCGTAATCGCGCGCTCAATACTGGCAACGTGGTTGTACACGTTCTCGTCAACGAACTGCCTGATGTACCCACACACTTGTATATGCTCGAAATTCCAATCTTCGAATTTGTCACTGGACCTCTCGGAAGCAAATACAGGCAGATGCAGCATCCTGACAAATAGCAGATCCTTCATCTTGCTCCTCCAGTAATGATAGTTTGTACCGTTCAGGTTTACCATGCGCACCGGCTCCGCGTCCATCTCTCCTCCCTGGTTTGCCTGTCAACTCCTGACACCCTTCTGAAATTCCAGAACCTGGCTCTGATACCACTTTGTTGGGAACGAAAGTGCAGAAATTATTCCCCAAACCAGATAGTACCTGCGAGAGAACCGAGCAAAACACACAAACCAAAAACACCAAACACAAATCGCAGATATAGATTTTTGACGTGGAAAACCCCTTGCGAAAAAAACCATGGGACGATCGGATTCTAACCCTGAAAAGCCTCCACTAATGGAATAAGAAATACACCAACTCCTTACAAACTTCTCACCGATCCAAATGGATCACCACAACTCTTTTGCAACAGAAAATAGATTATAACCACGAAGATAGAAGACAATGAGAAATTACCCAAAGTTGATCTCCTCCTCTGAAACGGCCTCCAATTATTATTTCTTCTTCCCAAAGTTTCAATGGCACTCTTGTCCCCTTTTCTCTCCTTATTGCTATGTTTTCTTTTTAGAGAGATATTTTAGGGCCAGGAGACACCAATATATAGCCTCTAACCCACAACTAGCATTCCTATTATAGATAGGAATATCCAATCCAAATCCATTGACATACTCCTATTATATGTAGGAATATCCAATCCAAATCCATTGAGATATTCCTATTATATTTAGGAATATCCAATCCAAATAAATTGAGGTATTCCTATTATATGTAGAAATACTTAATCCTACTCCGGGGTATTTTTCACATAAGTTGGGAACCCCACCCACTCCAACAAGGATGACTACTATTTTATTCAATTTCAAAACTACTAAGAAACAACAATAAAAATACTTAAAATTATGCCTAATGTATAAAATATATTTTCTAAAATGTTAATAATTTATTAATACTTCTTTTATTTTCCGATACAAAAAAAATCTGATACTCCGATCCAAAATCGTCGATACTGCCGATACCGTCTATCCTGATACTCATAGGATTGTCCGATATCGATTCCGATGCTGCGAACCTTGTTGTAAACACAAAAGCTACTTCTTCAAAAGAAAAAGAAAAAAAGAAAGTTTAAAACTAGACTACTCCTAGAGAGTGCATACTTCTGCATATATAAAAACATTCCATAAATAAATTGCATGTCTCCCGTACCGGTCTGGTCTCCTTCACTTTCAAGAGAACTGAGAGAAGGATTCAACTCCAGGTTTCCCCATTTTCTGCACATCCTCCGGTGAAAGTATTTTGATATACCAAACATTATTCACAAATGACCTGCATTAAGGGCCAAATATTAAATTAGAGCAGAGAAATGCAACCACCTGTATCCCTGGCATAATAAACATTGAAAGCTCGAAAAGTAATTGAAAATAAATAAGAGTTATTTGTATTTTACAAATTATGAAGGAACATGGGAGTAGCACTAATTAAAATAAAAATGGGGAGGTAGTGGAGATAAGGGGGGGGGGGGGGGGGGAGGGGGGGGTTTGATAAATAGGACTGAAGCTTAACTTCATGCAAATAAACAAGTAGAAGACTAAATAAAACAAGACGGGATTCTGAATGGTGACAACAATATTCTACAGTTTGAATAAACAATAGGGTAAGTGTTACCTACAAAACTTAGCAAATTTATGATTTAAAGAAAGGCAGTTGATCTGAATGCTTAATACCATACCAGACATCATGATCATCATTATAATCATACAGACCTTCTCCTGTCAAAACATGGTCAGAAAACAGAGAACGACAAAGCATCACAACAGACTTGCAGAAAATATTTTTAAAAAAAATTCAAATTTTATTGTTGTGCTAAAATATTGTGCCATCCGATAATGGCAAAAACATCACAACAGAATTGACAAAAAATAGTGTCTTCTGTTAGAGTTATTTTATTTTGTTATTTATCATGCGAGGGTATAATAGTAATTGTGGGTGTATTGCATATCAATATAAATAGACATGAGATGCAACCTAGGGTTTGATGTCCTTGCAATCTCCTTTTCTCATATTCTCTCTTCTCCTATTTTTTTTTTCTTTTCTCCTCTCCATCTCCAAACTTTACTTGGTATCAGAACATATATTTGAAAGTACTGTACATCTCATCCACGACAGGGCCGATCGAACCCGGCCGTGAGTTCGACAGAGGTTCGCGAGCGGTAGCCCCGAAAAAAATTCGGCTATTTTTAGTCTAATTTTCAAGATTCGTCGTTCGTCGTTCGTGGTTCATTTATGAGATATAGAGTTTCTACATATCTCCGTTGGTTGTTCGCCGTCGGTTGAGATTCATTATGAGATCTAGGATTTCAAAGATCTCTTTATGTTGCATCTGCAAGTATGGTGGGGACCGAATCTTCTGGCAAGATTTAATAATGGTGGTGGTAGCGGAGGTGGTTCTCCTTTTACTGTTATTCATAATGATGAATTCGGAAAGTCGATTACAGCGGTGAAACTCAATGGTGCGAACTACCTTGCCTGGTCCAAGTCTATCAAAGTGGTATTAAGGGCGAAGAAGAAGTTTATGTTTTTGACGGAAGAACCCACGCCTGAAACTTCTGCTGAGTATGAAGATTTGATGAGTGCAGATGCATACGTTATGTCGTGGTTGTGGCATAGTATGGAGTCGCATATCGCTGCTAATATTTAGTGGTGTGAATCAAGCAAACAGATTTGGGCATCTCTGGAAGAATCATATTCGCAGAAGCAAAACGTTGCCTGTATCTATGAGTTGTACGAGTTATAGTTTAATACAAAACAAAATAGGAAGCCTATGAATGAATATTTGACTTCAAAGAAGGCTTTGTGGGAGAAACTGCTTCAATATCATCATATTACTAATAATTTGAAGGAAGCTCAGAGACAAGGAAGAGTTTCATGTTTCACTTATCCTAGTCGGCTTGGATCCTGCGCTCGAACCTTATAAAGCTCAAATCCTTGCCGGAGAAAAGTTACCTACGGTGGCAGATACTTTCTCCCGTCTCAATCATTCTTTTCTGGGACAGTTCTGTGGTCCCGAGTACTGGCTCTTCTGTCCTAGTTTCTAGTGTTGTTAGTCGTGGTGGTGGACGTCGTAGTGGACGTGGTGGTAGAGATGGTCGTAGTTTTGGTCGAGGAGGAGGCCGTGATGGTAGAGACAATGGTCGTGGTGGTGGCCGTGGTGGTGGCCGCGGTGGTGGTGGTGGTGGTCGTAGTCAACCACGAAAGTGTAACTATTGTGGAATGCTCGGTCATGTGGAAGACTATTGTTGGGACAAGTAGGGCAAACCAGAATATGCACATCAAGTGCGTGATGAAAATATGCAGTCCCATGCATGTCACCACTTCTGCTCCCAGAGATGATACTTCGGGTTTCAATCAGACTTCAACGACCGATCTGTCATCTCCATTTGAACAGATCCTCCAGAAGTTGAACGCGCTTGCTAGTACCACCTTCCAACCTACTGCAACCATGGCACATATAGGTAATCCTGCTTTTGTGGCAACCTAGTCACTATCCACCTCTTGGGTCATCGACTCATGAGCAATCTCTCACATGTCTGGTATAACATCTCTCTTTCATAATCGTAGTCCCATGAAACATAATATTATCTTGGCTGATGGGTCTACTCGTCATGTGCTTGGGAAAGGTACGATTCACCCTACTCAATCACTATCATTATTTGATTCATTATATGTGCCTAATTTTTTATTTAATTTGTTATCTGTGAGCCAGTTAACCAAATCTCTTCAATGTTCTGACATTTTCTCCCAATTCGTGTTTTTCAGGACCTCAAGACGAAGAAGATGATTGGTTCGGAACATGAAAAATATGGACTGTACTACTTGGATCTACCTGGAAAGGTCTTCACTTCTGTTTCTACTTTTCCGTTGCAGTGACATTATCGTTTGGGACATCCGTCTTTGGCTAAGTTGCGTCAAGTTGTTCCTAGTTTGAGTCATATTTCTAGTCTTGAATGTGAGAATTGTCAGTTAGGCAAGCATCGCCATAGTTTCTTTCCTCGTCGTAGTGAGAGTCGTCAATTAGAGTCTTTTGATCATGTTCATTCTGATATTTGGGGTCCGTCTAGAGTCAAAAGTCCGAAAAGATTTCAGTATTTTGTTATTTGTATTGATGATTATTCCAGAATGACTTAGTGTTATTTAATGAAAGAAAGAACTGAGTTTCCAAATGTGTTATCTGCCTTTTATAATGAAGTCTATGTTCAGTTTGATAAACGCATCAAAATTTTGCGTTCTGATAATGCTTTGGAATATACTCAATCTTCTGTGAACAGTTTCTGTGTTGATCGTGGTATGATTCATCAAACCAGTTGTGTCCACACCACTCAACAAAATGGTATAGCCGAACACAAACATCGACACATTTTAGATGTGGCTCGAACTCTCATGTTCAATATGCATGTCCCTAAACAGTATTGGACAAATGTCGTTCTTACTGCATGTTATCTAATTAATTGCATGACATCATCTGTATTAAATAACAATGTTTCATTTACCATATTACATACAGATGTCGCACATTTTTTTTTACCTCCTCGAGTGTTTGGGTGTGTCGTTTTTATTCATAACTTGGAACCTAATCAAGGTAAGTTGGCTCATTGATCTCTGAAGTGTCTTTCTTGGTTATCCCCGTACTCAAAAAGGTTATCGCTGTTACAGTCCACAATCACGCAAATATTATATCAGTGCGGATGTTACATTCTTTGAGTCTACCCCTCTTTCCTTCAGGAGACCGTTGTATTCCTTTTACAACAGATTTAATATCTTTCATACCACTTTCGGTCATTCATGAATCAATTTCTGTCTCCATTCCTCCTTTATCGGTTTATCAAAAATCCAAGGACAGGCCAGTAGTTCTGCAGAATTCAGCTCTCAACCAATCAGCTTTCGTGCCTGAGGTTTCTGCTCCCATCACCACAGATCCAGATGATCTTCCTATTGCTCTTAAAAAAAGAAAATGCATTTGTACCACAAAAAATAAACATCGCATTTCTAACTATGTTTCATTACACCGTGCTTCATCATCTTTTCATGCATTTGTTGTTTCATTTTCTATTTCCATTCCCAAAACTTACAAGCATGCTATGTCATCTTCTGGTTGAAAAAGTGCAATGGATAAGAAGATGTATGCTTTACATCAAAATCAGACTTTGAAGCTTACATCACTTCATGTTGAAAAGTAGACAGTGGATTGTAGATGGGTGTACACTGTTAAGTATCATCTCGATGGTTCTGTTGAGCGCCTCAAGACACGGTTGGTTGCCAAAGGGTATACTCAGACATATGATGTGAATTATATGGAGACTTTCTCTCCAGTGGCTCGGCTGAATTCAGTTCGGGTTCTTATTTCTGTGACGGTTAATCGCCAATGGCCTATATATCAGCTGGACATAAAGAATGCTTTCTTGCATGGTGACTTACAGGAGGAGGTTTATATGGATCAACCACCGGAATATATTATAGCAAGAAATAAAAAACTCGTATATCGATTGAAGAAAGCATTATATGGACTGAAACAATCACCTCGTGCTTGGTTTGACAAGTTCAATGCATTTCTCATTCAGTATGGCTTTCGGCGCACCACATCAGATCATTCAGTATTTTGACATTCTTCCTCAGCATGTATTATCGTGTTGATTGTTTATGTTGATGATATCATTATATCTAGGAGTGATCATGTTGGGATTGTGGATTTGAAGGCCTATCTTAGTCGTCAGTTTCATACTAAGGATTTTGGTCTTCTTTGATATTTTCTTGGAATCGAGGTTGCTCGATCTAAGAAGGGTGTGTATCTGTCACAACGCAAGTATGTTCTAGACTTGCTCTCCGAGACTAGGATGTTGGAGTGTCAGCCAGTTAAGACTCCAATGGATTATCATGACAAGCTTGATGCTGACAGGAGAGTTATTTGAGGATGTTGGATATTATAGACGTTTGGTTGGCAAACTTATATATATCTTATTGTTACTCGACCAGACATCACATATGCATTTGGAGTAGTTAATCAGTTTATGCATGACACTCGACAACAACATTGGGAGGCTATCTCTCGCATTCTTCGATACTTGAAGGGTGCACCTGGAAAGGGTTTGTTGTACAAACCTTCCCAGTTGCTTACGGTGACGGAGTTCAGTGATGCTGATTGGGCAGCCAGTCGCAGTGATAGGAGGTCTACTTCTGGCTATTGTACGTTTGTGGATTGCAATCTTGTCATGTGACATAGTAAGAAGCAGAATGTTGTGGCTCGTTCTAGTGCAGAGGCCGAGTACCGTGCGATGTTGGATATTATAGACGTTTGGTTGGCAAACTTATATATCTTACTGTTACTCGACCAGACATCACATATGCAGTTGGAGTAGTTAGTCGGTTTATGCATGCCACTCGACAACCACATTGGGAGGCTCTCTCTCGCATTCTTCGATACTTGAAGGGTGCACCTGGAAAGGGTTTATTGTACAAACATTCCCAATTGCTTACGATGCGGAGTTAAGTGATGCTGATTGGGCAGGCAGTCGCAGTGATAGGAGGTCTACTTATTGTACGTTTGTGGGTGGCAATCTAGTGCAGAGACCGAGTACCGTACGAAGGCTCATACAGCTTCTGAGATGATGTGGATTGAGTCTCTTCTTCATGAAATGGAGATTATGATTCATATTTCGATGGAGATGTATTGTGATAATCAGTCGGCAATGTTTATCGCAAGTAATCCGGTGTTTCATGAGCGCACGAAGCATATCGAGGTGGATTGTCATTTTGTTCGTTATTTGTTGCTGAAGAAACAGATTGTCACTCCTTATGTTCGGTCAGAGGATCAATTAGGTGATATCCTACCAAACCACTTGCTCGTGGTCCATTTTCTGATTTATGTAGCAAGCTGGGCATGTCTGATCTATATGCTCCTGCTTGAGGGAGGGTGTTAGAGTTATTTTATTTTGTTATTTATCATATGAGGGTATAACAGTAATTGTGGGTGTATTGCATATCAATATAAATAGACATGAGATGCAATCTAGAGTTTGATGCCCTTGCAATCTCCTTTCTCATATTCTCTCTTCTCCTATTTTTTTTCCTTCTCTCCTCTCCATCTCCAAACTTGACTTCTTTTCTCAGATTCTATAGATGTCCAAAAGTCACGTGCCATCCAAAAAGAAGACACAATGAGTGACCAAAAAGTAAGACCAATATTTTGAACCTTGCCACTAATTATATCATGTAGCATAAAAGCGGACACCATGTTCATAATAAATATGAATCAAACTAGACTAAAAAGCAATCCTTGCCTCATGCACAAGTCCTGTGAACACTGGTTTAGCATATTCAAACATATTATTTAAACTCTAAAATCTAATAGTATGAAATATCCTTTAATTGAAACCCAACCAAGTATTTATTATAAGGAAGTCCATCACATGTCATCTCCATTGTCAACTAAAATCGCATATGCTCCTCTACTATGAAAAATAAGTTAAGATTACAAAAACCTGTACTGTACACTATATTTTGCCACAATTATTAAATAAACAATATACATAGTAATCCGCCTATGCTCCTCTAAAATCGCAATGCTCCTCTACTATGAAAAATAAGTTAAGATTACAAAAACCTGTACTGTACACTATATATTGCCACAATTATTAAATATACATAGTAATCCGCCTATGCAGCATAAATTTTATGTATATTCAGTTGATAAGTTTAAGACCTGATAGCTGAGTATACAGAAGGAGCAACTTGCAATGGTTTCACCAGACAGCCAATTGATATTTATACAAGAAAAATATGCAGTTTTTCCAGTTTCTTGGAAGGAAATTCTAGAATCATCCATCTGTAGTTTTAAGCTTTAAAAATAGTTTCTGATGGCGATCTTAGGGTCCTGTTTTCTTCTTTATTTAAACAAATCTTATGATCATATCTTTCTTCATATTCATGAGGGGCATATCTTTATTTCCATCATATTTCAATGGATGAGGAAGATTGTTGATACTATACTTATAAAGCCATTTTTTTATTATCATATATAGTACACATACATATGCACACTGATGAACTCAATCAGGCATACTACATATAGGCACATAAGAAGAAACTATGTAGAATGATAAAGCCTATGAGGACAAATGACATCAACTATTCTTAATTAAGCAAATAAAGATGCCTAGGTTGGTCTTACTCCCACGGATCGTCTCCAAGGAGAAGCATCTCGTTCTCCCTGTCGACAAATACAAGCTGCCAGCCTGATCTAAGAGGATCTTCCAACAGACCCTCAACACCAAACATCTGACCCAACTCCCCGCGTAGCTCATCATAGCTACTGAAGCGAGAGATGTCCAGTGATCTCCCAACTGAACCTGACTTATAAACCTGCAAAGATGAACAGACGTATTCATCTAATAGCTTTTAACAATTGTAGAAGGAACTTGTCTGCTGTTCCTACCTTCACAAATGTGTTGGTTGCAGGATCTACCTCCCCTCCATTTTGTACCAAGCCAGATGATCCATCCAGGTAATTGTAAAGTGGATTTGGTATACCTGAAGCAGCAAATGGTGCTGGAGATACATCATTGTCAAAAGCATTTGCACGAAGGTTTGGTACTGCACTGGAGAGGGAGGAGGAATCTCTGTTCATGACAAATATGTTATGATCCTGTGAATCAGCACTACAATTGTCACCTTCCACTGAACCTTCCTTTTGAGGAAATGATGGAAGCAAAATCGTGCTCCCAAAAGGTGTGACTTGGGACATCGTAAGCTTTGGTTTCCATGGCTCCTGATTCTGTTCACACATAGGAAGCCTTGAAAAAGTAGTATCGGCACCTCCATTAGCCTGACTGGAAGTTAAGATGTTCTGGATGCGGCTAGGTGCAAAAGCAGATGAGATGTTTGTGCCTGACTCAGGGAAAGCTAAATGTTGGCACAAATAAGAAAGCATGGGTGATTTCTGCTGCTGAAATTGATAATTCTGGAATGGAAATATCTGAGGACAATTTTGCAGCTCTTGAACCCGATCTTTCTGTTCATTATGGGACTGTTGCAATTGCTGATTTACAGCACTATGGTTCTCAGAGATACCCTGAGACTGAGAACCAATAGTTGGCTGAGGGTGTGCTTGCTGAACAAATTGTTGCTGCAGTAACGAACTGGTTATATCAGGATGTTGAGAATACTGAGAAGCATGCTGATATTGAAATAATTGTTGCTTTAGCAAATCCCCTCCTCTTATATCCTGCAAAGCTGCAGCAGACATTACTTGGTACTGGTCATGCTCATTTCCCAGCATTAACGGTTCAATCCTTGGTTGAATCCAGGGGGCCATACCAAGTGATTGATAATTCAAAGAATGCAGTCCTCGCTCTCTAGCATCCCCTTGTAGCCACATAAATCCATTGCCCTCGCCTTCCATGTTTTCTGAAAATATTAACAGATATTAAGTAGGGTGAGAATGACCCATCACCACGCAGATGTAAAGAGAAACGGCAAGTCATTACATAAGCAAGTGCATGTATAAGAAAAATGTTATACCATGAGGAAATGGAATTCCAGGATGCCAAGGTCGTTTAAGCCTGAGTGGAAACAACGATGGATACATGGGATATGTTGTTAAAGGCTCAATTTCCCATAATGAAACTCTAGGCTGTCTGTCACCTGCTGTAATCTCATCCCAACCAACCTATGTTAAAGAAAAGATGATACAGTATTACCAAAATTTGTGCACAAACTTTTGAAAACCTGAAGAAAACTAATGCATTTGCAACAAACTTAGCATAAAGGCCAAAGATGCAAGATCAAAATAACCAGTACCAAAGGATAATAATAGCAATGAATCTGCCACATTTAGAATGTGATGTCTCAATCATGTTGGATGAGGATAAACATCTTAGACCAGCTCACAAGAGAACAGTGAATCTAGCATATGACTTGGAACCTTTGTCTCAATAATGCTATCATGATTTGAAATAGTTAGTGAAACCAAAAGGATACTTATCCATGTATTGTGACATAGTCCATATGTGTCGAATTGCACAGATGAACTAGTAAATCAGGTCAACAGGACAGTTTGTCTTTGCAACATAATTTCATAGCAGTTAGAAATTTAATCAAGCTTCCAGCTCCATTCCATTTGCTTGAAAATTAAAAAGATGACGGAAACCATAAATACATCTATCTTAGGTGTGTATCTCTTTGTAACCCTTGGCAAAGTGTCCTTGTCCATGCACCAAAACTCTAGAGTTGTAGTGAGAGAGTAAACATATTTATATTATTCTAATACACCTCCCAACCAGGTCGAAGGCCAAATTGATGGGCCGAGAGTTGGATTCATGCAGGGGTATATTTTTTCTTAAATATGCTTAAAATGCGCATCAGAGGATTCAAACTCGGGTTGCTCTGATACCCATGTTAAAGTTTCTGCCACCGAACCGAGTTTTAGTGAGGGTGAGGGTAATATATTTATAATATTCCAACACACACACACGGACAAAAAAAAAAGTCTACATACATACAAGTATAACACAAAAAGGAGCAAACAACACAATTTTCTAATACAAAATTACAAACAAGAATTGGGAAGGAAAATAGCAATTTGTGTAGCTACATGTTTTGCATAGTACACGAGTGTCCAGGTCTAATCCATATAGACAATTCTAACTACCATTGGTATATTCTCCGTCAGTGACATGATTACATTCATGAATTTCATTCAATCTGTCCTCAATTGGTATTAGTCACAATCAACAGATAATAAAACGTTACCAAGCAACTTATATTTTTGGTTATATTACTCACAAACAAGAAATTTGTGGAGACTAGAAACATGAAGTTATGAACTAAGAGACTTTAATATTTGTTGTTTCCAGGTTAGAAAGATCGTACAAAACTACATAAAATGCAAAGTACAACTTCTTGAAGATTACAACAAGTTGCAACGAACATTACAAACTGACTTGCCGAAATAACAATCTTTGAAAACAACAATTCTACAACCAAGTTGCTCACACAAGAAACAGAAATGAAAAGCTTGTTGGGGTGATAAAAATCACTGTTGCTCAAAGCAAGATTTGATCATTTTCAGTCAAACTGCTTCCAGGAACCAACAAATTCACCGATAGAAATTCTGAAACGCTCAATGTCGCCCTCGAACAACACTTGTGTCACGCCCCGATCCCAAAAGGGTCAATCGTCCTCGCTGGATCCTTCACGGAACCGATACGTCCTCGCTGGGGCGTGATGTCGTACGAGCCTGGAGTTGCGCTCGTACAAGGCAAGAACTTGCAGTTATAGGAACCCACTTTGAAATACAATTTAGAAAACACATTCACAGATAATTGAACACAACTGCAGGAAGAAACATGCTTTTTCATTGATAATTCAGAGTAATTTACATAGAGTCTACATTGATGCGCCTTCTCGGCTACTTGAATTGCATTAGAAAAGATAACTCAAAATGCAGGGCGCGCTCCATCAGATAGTCCCCGTCGTCCATACATTACGCCCTTGTATAGGTTGAAAGTCCAAGCCTCCAAAATGAACTGACTCCAACTATACTTCAGAATAGAGGTGCTCCTAACGCCTCTTCGTCTATCCACTAGCGTTGCACCGTCTGAGTGCCTGAAATAGTTGCCCACAACGTGGGTCAGTACTCAACTTGTACTGGTGAGCGGGATGAACCCACTCGACTAAATCGACACTAGCTTATTAGGGACGAGCATGCATTAAGATGACTTCTATAAAGAAGCAAGTGAATTCAATTCATATCAGTTGCATGTTTTGATAGGAATGAAAATAACATTGAATCCAACCAGTGCATCGATTGCTTACTCAACCGATGCACGCCTTCCCTGCAACGAAACACAAGTATACTTACCATCTGCACAAGACAATAAATTAGCATGTGTTCTATTCTATGCGGTCATTGGTGTGATCGACACCTTAGGGACTTATTCCAAGCATTAACGGCGCGTCCTATCAGCCCGGGTAGCAAGCCCTGCTGGAGGTCCCGCAATGCATCGTGACTAGCACGAATCAATATTTTCCTTCGGATCGATACGGTTCCAGTGCCCCGGAATGCCGTCTCGAGGAAATGATAAACCTTGTGCACAAGTTGTCCCAGACCATGCAAATGCATGAACATTTCATATCTCATACAATGCACCGAATTAAACAGATGAAGTAAAGCAGCAATATATATCTTATGCAACAGTTCATATTTTCTCAATGCGGTGTTCCGATTTTGATATCCCATGGGTCCAAACTCTATCCGAGGCACCAGGCCGCAACCAACAACCAATTCCCTTTCCAACCAACTCAAGTTATAAGGTGTGCAAGCATATAGTAAAATTAGTCTACAATTCCCATGTTCCTTTCTTAGTGGCTGGCATGCATTGTGGCTAAGCATTTCCTAGGCGTCCAACCGGGCATCATCGAGTGAACGTTTGAAACATTAGAGATGTTGGCGTGAAGAAGTAGGAAAGAAGGGACCAAACCACTCACTGGTTAAGGGAAAAGTTGCTGAAACAAGGAATCCCGCCTAGCGACGATCAAACGTCAGTTACGCGGACCTGCAACAGCACGAGCACCGAGTTAGAATTCTTGCCCATCCTTCCTTGCCGAACTCCCCAAAATTCAAGCTCCAATCGATAAAACCATCAGCGAAAACCAAGCAAATCGAAAGCAACACCAAATCAAAATCCCAAAGCGGCAACCAAGAAAACCAAGCAACCAAACACGAAAACTATTGGACTCGTTTCAATAGAGGCCTTTCCATGAGTCGGAAAAGATCATCGCATTTCGTCCGTGGCAAGAAAATGCCGAAGATCTAAGCATACTCGGACGGACTAGTCACAAGCCCAATTATATAGTGCACATCCCGGTCGGATCAGGATTTGAGGCACTACATAATATACCACTAAGAAAAAGTTTCGTCCCGAAACTTAAGAACAAGGCCCTACCTCCAACTGAATGAACAACGAAGGATATTTCTCCTTCATCTCCGATTCCATCTCCCAAGTTGATTCCCCAACTGAATGGTTTCGCCACAGCACGCGAACCAAGGACATCGTACGGTTGCGAAGTACTTTTTCCTTACGATCCAGAATCTGCACCGGCTCCTCTGAGTATGATAAATCCGTGCGCAGTTCCAATTGTTCGAAGCTAACCACATGACTCGGGTCATGCACATACTTCCAAAGTTGAGAAACATGGAATACGTCATGCACTTCAGCTAAGGCGGGAGGTAGTGCAATCCGGTATGCCACAGCTGCCACTCGTTCCAATATCTCGAAAGGGCCAACAAACATGGGACTCAGTTTGCCCTTCACGCCGAAACGCATCACCCCACGCATCGGCGTCACTTTCAAGAATACATGATCCCCGACCATGAACTCCAAAGGTCAACGATGAGCATCGGCATAGCTTTTTTGTCGCTCTGCGCTGTGCGGAGTCCTTCTCGAATCAAGCGAACTTTCTCAACTGCCTGCTCTACCAGCTCTGGCCCGAGTACTTGCCGCTCGCCGACTTCGTCCCAACAGATTGGAGATCGACACTTGCGCCCATAAAGTGCTTCGTACGGTGCCATCTGGATGCTCGATTGGTAGCTGTTGTTGTACGCGAACTCCGCCAACGAGAGATGCGTGTCCCAACTAGTCTTCAAATCGATTGCACACAGCCGTAACATATCTTCAAGTATCTGATTTGTTCTTTCTGTCTGGCCATCAGTCTGGGGGTGGTATGCAGTACTGAACTGTAGCTTGGTTCCCAAAGCAGACTGTAGGCTTGTCCAAAAACGAGATAAGAAGTGTTTGTCACGGTCAGAGACGATTGAGGCAGGTACTCCGTGTAATCGAACAATCTCGTCTATGTAAATCTGTGCTAACCGATCGACGCTCCAAGTAACTTTTATACGAAGAAAGTGGGCCAATTTGGTCAAACGATCAACTATGACCCAAATCGCATCATGCCCCCCGGCGTCTTCGGAAATCCCACAATGAAATCCATAGTGATGTTGTCTCATTTCCACTCAGGAATAGCGAGGTTCTGCAGCTCCCCATTGGGCCTCTGATGTTCAGCTTTTCACCTGTTGACAGGCCATGCACTGTGACACAAAGGTCGCCACATCCCGCTTCATACCTTGCCACCAGAAGGTTCTGCGTAAGTCCATGTACATCTTAGTGCTCCCCGGATGCAAGGAATACTTCGCATAGTGTGCTTCCGCCATAATTTTCCTTCGAAGTTCTGGGTCACTAGGAACACATAGCCTTCCTTTCATTTGTAAGGTCTCATCTTCGCCTGCCACAAAGTCAGACGTCTTCCCCGCCGAAATCAATCCGCGTGTCTTCGCTAGGAACTGATTGCCCTCCTGAGCTGATTTGATTCTATCACGCAAACTTGGTTCAAGATGGAGTGATGCCAGCTGCACACCTTGATGCTGAACCCGAAACTCGATGCCCATCGCCTCAACATCTCGAAGTAAATAGTTGTTTATGGATAACGAGCCCACGTGCTTCCGACTCAGAGTATCAGCAACGACGTTTCCCTTGCCCGGTGTATAAGCGATCGTCAAATCGTAGTCCTTAATCAGTTCTAGCCAACGCCGCTGTCGGAGGTTCAGTTCTCGTTGGGTGAATAGATACTTGAGCTCTTGTGATCTGTGAAAATTTTGCAAGCAACACCATAAAGATAATGCCTCCACAACTTCAGTGCAAATACAATTGCCGCCAATTCCAAGTCGTGCGTCGGGTAATTTTTCTCGTGCGGCTTCAGTTGCCTGGAGGCGTACGATATTACCTTATCCCTCTGCATGAGTACACATCCCAAACCGAGTCCTAATGCATCACTGTATATCTGAAACTCCTCTACCCCATCTGGAAGAGCAAGAATCGGGGCTGAAACAAGACGCTGCTTAAGTTCCCAAAAGCTGGCTTCGCAGTCATCACCCCATTTGTATACAATCCCCTTCTGAGTAAGACGTGTCAAAGGCGAGGCCAGTTTAGAAAAGTCCTTTACGAACCTACGGTAGTATCCCGCTAGACCCAGAAAGCTTCGAACTTCGCTGGCTGATGTAGGTTGCTTCCAATCCACCACCGCCTCTATTTTCTTCGGGTCTACGGCGATGCCTTCTGCTGAGACGACATGACCAAGGAATGCCACGCTGTTCAACCAGAACTCACACTTGCTGAGCTTAGCGAACAACTGATGCTCTCGTAATGTCTGCAGCACAATCTTTAGGTGTTCCTTGTGTTCCGCCTCGTTCTTGGAATATATTAGAATGTCGTCGATGAACACGACCACAAACTTGTCTACGTACGGCCGAAACACGCGGTTCATCAGATCCATGAAAGCTGCAGGGGCATTCGTCAAATCGAACGACATCACAAGAAATTTATAGTGTCTGTATCGGGTCCTGAATGCAGATTTTTGAACATCATCTGATTTGATTTTCAACTGGTGATACCCTGGCCTGAGATCAATTTTAGAGAAAACTGTTGCACCTTGCAGCTGATCAAACAAGTCATCTATCCTTGGCAATGGGTACTGGTTCCGCACGGTCGCCTTATTTAGTTTTCGGTAGTCAATACACAGCCGCATGGATCCATCCTTTTTCTTCACGAACAGCACCGGAGCGCCCCACAGAGAAACGCTTGGACGAATGTATCCTCGGTCCAACAGATCTTGTAACTGAATCTTAAGTTCCTTCAGCTCTGCTGGGGCCATTCGATAAGGTGCCTTCGATATCGGTCGCGAATCCGAAAAAGTGTCAATGCTGAATTCGATCTCACGGTCTGGAGGCATTCCAGGCAGCTCGTCCGGAAAAACGTCGAGGAAGTCTGCTATGATTTCAGCCTGAGCTGCATCTGCACTTTCCTGTCGGGTGTCTCGAACAGAAGCTAAGTACCTTTCACAACCCGAATGCAACATACGCCTAGCCGAAATTGCTAATATCATCATTGCCGTCTTCGGTGCAGCGCTGCAAGAATAGTAAAAGTCTGCCTCGCCAGGTAGACGGAATACGACTCACTTCTCCGCGCACTCGATTGTTGCATGGCAAGCACCCAACCAGTCCATCCCGAGAATAATATCGTAATCCTTGATGTCTAATACAATGACATCTAAGGAAAGCTTCCTTCCTCCGATGCAAATATAACCATCCCTACAGATCGCATGGGCGGGCATGTCGACTCCCGAAGGTGTACTCACGCAAAGGTTCATATTTAAAGGAGTAGAAGCTAATTTATGCTCAATAGTAAAATCAGCAGATATGAAACTATGCGTAGCAACTGAATCGAATAAGACTCTAGCGAGCAATTCTCTGAAAAGTAAAGTACCTGTCACGACAGTTTCAGAGACGGATGCCTCATCCCGAGTCAGTGCATAGACTCGTCCTTGAGCACCCTGGCGTTGTGGGTTCAACGCCACAGCATTGGCATCACTTGCTGGAGGCCCCCTGTTATGATTCCCGTGGTTCTGATTCCCGTGGTGCTGATTCCCATTGTTATGATTCCCGTTGTTCTGATTCGGTTTTGGCTCACGGCAGTTGAAATGTTTGTGGTCCAGACGACCACATTTAAAACATCCAGTAACTCGGCATTCCTCCACTCGATGCCCTAACCTGTCGCACCTATTGCAGTATGGTGCACGGGACGGACCCCTATGCTCAGATGTGTGCAGACTCTTTTGTGCTCCAGACCCTCCCGTTTCCTGAGGTCGCTTATTGTTGTTGGTACGGGAGGTTTGCACGTCGACCTTTGGTGGATAGCGCCCAAAGATTCGCTCGCTGTTCAGGGCAGCTTCATAACATTCCCTGTAGGTTTGACATTTCTGGTTGATGACGTCCCTACGCAAATCGTCATTCAAACCCTTCTGAAAACGATAGCACCACGCCTGCTGGTTAGGCAAGAAGTGCCCAGCAAACTTAGCCAGTTTAGCGAACACCAAGTCGTAATCGTCCACAGACAAACTTCCTTGCACCAGATTGCTAAAGTCGTCTTCTTTTTGTTGCCGCACGGCCCGGGGAATATATTGTTCAATGAAGGCAGATTTGAACATTTCCCAGGTGATTTTGCAGTTGGGATTGGCATCATAAATCCCTTGCTTAGTGGCTTTCCACCAATCATGCGCACGCAGCTCCAGTTGAACTGATGCACAGGCCACTCTTTTGGATCCCCTAATGCCAACCAGATTGAAGAGTCCCTCCAGCTTTGCAATCCATCCCATCACCACGTCCGGTTCTGCTCGTCCGTTGAACGTTGGTGGATGCATTTTAGTGAACTCTGCTGCCCGGCAGGTGTTCCTTGCTGGAGGCTGTGTTTCTTCGGACTCATCCTCTACCGCCACAGCCGGCGGTGTAGCAGGCGCCACTGTAGCTCCCCCGTTGTTGGGTACCAAGGATGCAATCAGTTGCATCATGGTATCTATCTGCTTTTGTTGAGCAGCAAACTGCGCCTATTGAGTAACGGCTTGTTGTTGCTGCATCTCCATGAGATGCATAAGCCGTTCGGACATATCGATTGAACCCGCTCCTCCGGATTCTCCAGAACTTGCCGGATCGTTCTGGATGGGCTGAGCACTGCTTGCAGCGGCAGTGTTTTTCTTAGCCATTGCTACAAAAGAGAGTAGCTTGTTAACACCTCAAAAACGATAGATTTTTGTATCTATGGGCTCATTGTATAGGCGACTCATCTCATGCAGCGGACGCCGAATGCAACTCAATTGAGAGACGCATCAAACTCCTATATAATCTTTTGAAATCCCAAGGACGTAAAGCCTAAGCTCTGATACCAATATGTCACGCCCCGATCCCGAAAGGGACAATCGTCCTCGCTGGATCCTTCACGGAACCGATTCGTCCTCGCTGGGGCGTGATGCCGTACGAGCCTGGAGTTGCGCTCGTACAAGGCAAGAACTTGCAGTTATAGGAACCCACTTTGAAACACAATTTAGAAAACACATTCACAGATAATTGAACACAAGTGCAGGAAGAAACATGCTTTTTCATTGATAATTCAGAGTAATTTACATAGAGTCTACATTGATGCGCCTTCTCGACTACTTGAATTGCATTAGAAAAGATAACTCAAAATGCAGGGCACGCTCCATCAGATAGTCCCCGTCGTCCATACATTACGCCCTTGTATAGGTTGAAAGTCCAAGCCTCCAAAATGAACTGACTCCAACTATACTTCAGAATAGAGGTGCTCCTAACGCCTCTTCGTCTATCCACTAGCGTTGCACCGTCTGAGTGCCTGAAATAGTTGCCCACAACGTGGGTCAGTACTCAACTTGTACTGGTGAGCGGGATGAACCCACTCGACTAAATCGACACTAGCTTATTAGGGGCGAGCATGCATTAAGATGACTTCTATAAAGAAGCAAGTGAATTCAATTCATATCAGTTGCATGTTTTGATAGGAATGAAAATAACATTGAATCCAACCAGTGCATCGATTGCTTACTCAACCGATGCACGCCTTCCCTGCAACGAAACACAAGTATACTTACCATCTGCACAAGACAATAAATTAGCATGTGTTCTATTCTATGCGGTCATTGGTGTGATCGACACCTTAGGGACTTATTCCAAGCATTAACGGCGCGCCCTATCAGCCCGAGTAGCAAGCCCTGCTGGAGGTCCCGCAATACATCGTGACTAGCACGAATCAATATTTCCCTTCGGATCGATACGGTTCCAGTGCCCCGGAATGCCGTCTCGAGGAAATGATAAACCTTGTGCACAAGTTGTCCCAGACCATGCAAATGCATGAACATTTCATATCTCATACAATGCACCGAATTAAACAGATGAAGTAAAGCAGCAATATATATCTTATGCAACAGTTCATATTTTCTCAATGCGGTGTTCCGATTTTGATATCACATGGGTCCAAACTCTATCCGAGGCACCAGGCCGCAACCAACAACCAATTCCCTTTCCAACCAACTCAAGTTATAAGGTGTGCAAGCATATAGTAAAATTAGTCTACAATTCCCATGTTCCTTTCTTAGTGGCTGGCATGCATTGTGGCTAAGCATTTCATAGGCGTCCAACCGGGCATCATCGAGTGAACGTTTGAAACATTAGAGATGTTGGCGTGAAGAAGTAGGAAAGAAGGGACCAAACCACTCACTGGTTAAGGGAAAAGTTGCTGAAACAAGGAATCCCGCCTAGCGACGATCAAACGTCAATTACGCGGACCTGCAACAGCACGAGCACCGAGTTAGAATTCTTGCCTATCCTTCCTTGCCAAACTCTCCAAAATTCAAGCTCCAATCGATAAAACCATCTGCGAAAACCAAGCAAATCGAAAGCAACACCAAATCAAAATCCCAAAGCGGCAACCAAGAAAACCAAGCAACCAAACACGAAAACTATTGGATTCGTTTCAATAGAGGCCTTTCCATGAGTTGGAAAAGATCATCGCATTTCGTCCGTGGCAAGAAGATGCCGAAGATCTAAGCATACTCGGACGGACTAGCCACAAGCCCAATTATATAGTGCACATCCCGGTCGGATCGGGATTTGAGGCACTACAACTTGGACTCTCGGACATCACTTCTTTGATTCTGCTAGCTACTGCTAACTCTCCTCTCGTAGCAAAAATAATCTCCAAGTCTCTCCTCTGAAAGAGAAAGACTTGAGATTATATAGGGGAGTAACCCCCTAACAGGCCATTACCCAGCCTACTACCCATTAAGTATAGAAATTCGGATAACCGCCACTAAGTTGGCGGTTAAGAAAACACAAACTCACCTAATAGCCCACTACCCTTTATGGACGTAACTGCCCACTTAGCGGATATATTAGGGTAATATATTAGGGTTATCCAAATTTAATGACAGTAACTCCCCATTAAATGGACGGTTACAACAGTAACCCCCACTAAGTGGACAGTTACATCCATGAAGTACGCGAACAGTCGTTCCACGGGAGCAGCAGTCCCGCGGGAAACAAAGTTCCGTGGAAACGTAAGTCCCGTGAGAAAGCGTGCCATCAAACGCCACTTTGCGCCCTTTGCCCAAGTCGCTAGGCCCCTTCATGGCCTAGCTCCAAAGGAAATTTTTCATAAAATGGATGACAAAAACACGTTTCTTGGAGGACTTGAACATTATCCTCTAGTAAAACACCTCACCATATCAACTACATGGGCTACCACTCCCCGTGTCTACAAGTCAATAAAAGAGGAATCTTAGGCTATCTGCAACGAGGGTTTTATCTCCCCTATTTCTATGGTAGAAATTATTTTTAGAAAAACTTTTCCTGATTGCTGACACAAGAAACAGAAATAAAAAGCTTTTTGGGGTAATGAAGATCATCGTTGCTCAAAGTAAGATTCAACCATTTTTCGTCAAATTGCTCCCAGGAACGAGCAAGTTCACCAATATAACTTCTGGAATGCTCAATATCACCCTCGAACAGCACATGAACTCTAGGCAATACTTCATTGCTTCTGCTAGCTGCTGCTAACTCTCCTCTCGTAGCAAAAAAATCTCTAAGTCTCCTCCAAAAGAGAGACTTGAGATTATATAGGGAGCAACCCACCTGCAGTCCACTACCCATTATGGACAATAAATCTGAAGAGTAACTCCGCATTAAATAGACGATTACAATAGTAATACCCACTAAGTGGACAGTTACGTCAATGGAGTACACGAATAGTCGTCCCACAGGAGAAGCGGTCCTGCAGAAAAGTACGTCATCAAAGCGCCAGTTTGCGCCCTTCGTCCGAGTCCGAATCCGAGATGCTAGGTCCCTTTGGAGCCTAGCTCCAAAGAAAATTTTCCAAAAAATGGGTGACAAAAACACAATTGTTTCTTGAAGGTCTTGTACTTTGGCCTCTAGTAAAATACCCCACCGTACCAACCACATGGACTACCCATGTAACCATCACTTTTCAGGATAGAGATATTTGTTTCCTTTTGTATTATTCATTATTGATATATCTTTATTTAATAATAATTGGTATAGTTGTATATATATATATAAATATTTAATATAGATGATGGTTGTATGTTAGCCCCTTAGTTAGACTAGTTGCTAATGAACCCAAGTAGACTTGAACCCAACTAGATTTGTCATGACCAATAGTGTAACACATTTAATTAGTTTTGGTTGACTAATTAAAGTAGAGGGAATGAATATTCCATTATTAATATTAGAACCTTTATTAGTTAAACCCTTAATTTGTTAAACCCTTCATGACAACTTGGAGGGGCATTTTGGATATTGTAACCAAACTAACCCTAACCCTAAGGTGGTCGGCCCTATATAGGAGGGGGGAGCCTCCCTCTAGTTCATTAATAGTTCATGAAGAAAAACCCTAAGTTGTGTTCTTCCCCAAGTAACTCATTCCCTCAACCAAATTCCTCCAAACCAATCACAATCCTTCTCATTTTCATCCCCAATGAGAGCTAGAAGCTTAAAGATTGCAAGAGGCTGGAGGAAGAGGAGTTTTGCTAGAGGTTGGTATTCATTTCTCACTCTTGTGCTCATTTGAAGAAACCACATTGGGAAACAATCTCCCAATAGGTAAAACCTCATTTCCCTTGTCATTTAAACTCTAGAATGATGTAATATACCCATAGGAATCCTTCCTTGGCTTAAGACAACCCATAGGAAGAAAAACTAGGTCCATAGGAGGCGTATGGAGAAAGTTATATAAGTTTTGTGTCCATTTGAAAAAAAAAAACTCCGAGGTGGCACACCAAGTGTTTGATGGAATGCCTAATGGGTCATTCCTCATTATTTCATAGTGGGTTTACTATATTGGATGTGTTGCAAGAGTTGGGGAGTGTTTATGAGTGATTTGAGTGTGTATCAAGAGAGTATCATATGAGTACCAAGGTGTGATACCCATGTGTGGCTTGATGCACACCAACTGTTTGTTGCCATGCATTTAGCTTGTGTATGTCCCTATTTCAAGTGTTGATTACTGATAATATATAGATATATATAGATATAGATATAGATATATATATATATGTATATGTATGCATGTTAGTCAGTTCATAAAGGTTTATAGTGTTGTGGACCTATATTAGAGGGAGTGTATTAATGTGTGTGTGCTTGTAAGTGTTGCACAGAGGGAGGATCGGGTCAGTAGGCAGGGTGCAGGCCAGAGCACAGGTTGGGGTGTGCCGTGTGGGAAGTAGCTACTGCTACTTGTGTTGTGATTTGCATTAGTGTTGATTGCAAGTGTAGCACTTGCACTCAGTTGCAAGAGGAGTTGCAGGAGCTTGTAGTTGCTGTTGGTTGCAGGACAGCAGCAACAACAACTCCTCTGTGCAGTCCACATTCTACAGGCAGGGGAGACTTTGGTATACACCTGTTGTGCAAGTAACGTGAGGTAGGTGTTGTATTTGTTGCTGTGTACTGGTGGTGGTGTTAGGGGCAGCAGCAGCAACTAGTGGGTGTTTTAGAACTGAGCAACTGATGGGCAAGTGAGGGAATATCAGGTATTTGGGAGTTGAGGTTAGCAGGTGCTGCACAAATGCAGCAGCAGGGAGGCAAGGCAGTGGGGTATCGGGTCACAGCATCAATGGGGTAGTGGTTATGTGGGTATGCAGGGAGTTGGAGATTTTGTTGTGTGCATTAGCACTACAATGTGCACATGCATGTACAGGCAAGGGGTATGTATCAGCAGATGTTGGTGTAGGTGTAGGTATCCAGGAATGGGTTGAGTATCAAGGTATCCAAGAGTAAGAGAAGTGAGTATGAGAGGTACTACCAGTGAGGGTTGTTGTAGAATATTTGGAGTTCTATTTCATTATAATCTCTTGGCTATATATATATAGCCTTACAACCCTCCACTTTACATAAAATCCCCTAATACATTCTAATATACCAACACTCCTCCTCAAGATGGACGAAAGATATTCACTAAATCTTGTCCCATCCTCTAATCATATCTACGGAGCTAAGTCCCTTGGTCAGACTGTCTGCTACCTGATCCTTGGTTGGAACGTGGCCTAGCTCCAGTAGTCCACTGTCCAACTTCTCCTTGATGAAGAATCTATCGATCTCGATGTGTTTGGTCCTGTCACGCTGCACTGGATTGTTGGCGATACTGATAGATGACTGGTTGTCACACCACAGCTTCATCTTGGCTACTTGATCCAGCTTTAGCTCCACCAACATACTCTTCAACCACAGCAGCTCTGCAACTCCCAAGGCCATAGCATTGTACTCCGCTTTAGCTGTTGATCTGACCACTACTGACTGCTTCTTACTCCTCCAAGAGACCAAGTTGCCTCCTACAATTATGCAATAGCCCGAGGTAGACCTCATGTCATCATCACAGCTAGCCAAGTCAGAGACAAAGTAGCCCTCGATGCTCACGTTATCATTCTTCCTAAATATCCGCCCCTTTCTGGGGGCACCCTTCAAGTATCGCAGAATCTGGTACACTGTGTCTATATGACCCTTCATTGGATCATGCATATAGCGGCTCACCACACTCACTGCAAAGTAGATATCAGGACGTGTGTAGCTCAAATAGATCAACTTGTCCACCAATCTCTGGTATATGTCCCGGTCAACTGGTTCTCCAGCCTCAGCACCCAGCTTGAACCTCTGATTGGTCGACGTCGCTGCAGGTTTGCATTCCAACATACATGTCTCTGTGAGAAGGTCCAGCGCATACTTTTTATGGGAAAGAACAATCTCCTCTGCTTCTCGAGCAATCTCAATTCCAAGGAAGTACCGAAGAAGGCCAAGGTCCTTCACCTCGAACTCCTTGACAAGCTTCCCCTTGAGTCGGGCAATCTCCTGCTCATCATCTCCTGTGATAATCATATCGTCCACATACACCGCAAGCATGGTGATGTGGCCTCCACTCCGACGGAAAAACACAGTGTGATCATCGTTGATATGTCGATATCCCATCCCTATCATCGCCCTCCTGAATCTGTCAAACCATGCTCGAGGAGACTACTTCAGTCCATAGAGGAACTTCTTCAACCTGCAGTCCTTGCCCACTGTCTTATCAGTACAGAATCCTGGTGGTACCTCCATGTACACCTCCTCCACTGAATCCCCATGAAAAAATGCATTCTTCACATCCAGTTGGTGTAGCTTCCATCCACCATTCGCTGCCAAAGAAATTAGAGTCCTGACGGTACTTATCTTCGCCACTGGTACAAAAGTCTCGTCGTAGTCAATGTTGTATGCCTGACTGTATCTTTTTGACACCAGTCGAGCCTTGTAGCGCTTAACCTGTTCATCTGGGTTCTGCTTCACAATAAAGACCCACTTGCATCCGACTGCCCTCTTCCCCTCTGGCAGTTTTACCAGATCCCAAGTGTAGTTCTTCTCAAGAGCCCCTAACTCCTCGTGCATCGCCGCTTTCCACTTTGGATCGTTCTTGACAACCTGCCAATTGTTAGGTACAGTAATACTATCCAAAGACGCAATAAATGCTCCATGAGAAGAAGAAATGTTATCATATGAAACAAACTGAACAAGGTTCCAACCATATCTATCAAGAAGATTTTTCGCATTACTGCGAGTGGTCTTCCGTACTGATAATGGTGTGGGAGGGGTAGGAAGAATGATATCACCTGAAGGAAAATCTGGTGGTGGTGGTGGTGTCTCAGGAGTCGAGACGGACACAGGCAAGGGACTTGGCACTGGCACTATAGGTACTGGTCCTGCAGTTTGCTTCCCTTTCCTGTTGTAGGTAAGTAACTCCCTCTGAGTCGTGGGCTTAACACCTCTCATCTCCTCCCCCTGTTCCTCTTCACTCTCCTCCTCAACCGTTCCTCCATGCCATACTCCTAAATCGGTCACCAAACTCTCACCAATCTCCCTCTCTCACCTTATACTCTCAGTGTCAGAATGAGTTGCCCATGGATGAGGTTCCCTCCTGACGGTAGTATCGCTCAAGCTCCCTGAAGTGAACGTCCATGCTCACAAACCTCTTCTTCTCTACTGGGCTCCAGCACACGTACACCTTCTGAGTGGTCGAATAGCCCACGAAGACACACTTGACTGCTCTAGGGTCACGTTTTCCAACAGACGGTATGTTGTCCTTCACAAAACATACGCAGCCAAACACCTTCAACGGAAGTATCCCATTATTATTTTCTTGCAATATCTCACAAGAAGACTTCCATCCCAGTACTTTCGAGGGCATCATGTTGATCAGTTGAGTTATTGTCAACACTACATGCCCCCACAGACTTTGTGGAACATTCATGGCGATCATCATGCTCCTTGCCACCTCCAGAAGGTGTCTGTTCTTCCTTTCTACTACTCTGTTATGTGCTGGTGTGTATGCACAGGTGGTCTGATGCTGTATCCCTTGGGTTGACAGGTATTCCTCAAGTGCTTTGTTGGTATACTATGTCCTATTGTCAGACCTCAGTACCTTCACCACTTCTCTGTAGTGAGTCTGGACATGTTTATGAAAATCCCGAAAACAGGTAAAGCCATCACTCTTATTCTTCATCAAATACAGTCATGTGACACGAGAGGAACAATCAATAAAAGAAACGAAATACTTGTAACCATTCATAGTAGTTGTGGCGCACGGTCCCCAAACATCAGAATGTATAATATCAAAAACAGAAGAGCTCTATGGCCCGTACTAACATATGAGCTCCTAGTAAGTTTGTCTAAATCACATGCATCACATACTAGTTTCTCCTTATTTGCTTTCTCATAACTAGATGGATACAACCTACTCAAAATACCAAAAGAGGAGTGCCCCAACCGCCTGTGATGGAGTATCAGTGTATCATCGACACTCATCTTCGGTCCTCTCATTCCGGTCCTCTCTGCCACAGACACCAATGTCGAATCTAGCCATTCTCGATCTAGGTACCACAGTCCATAATGCCAAGTGCCAGTCTTAAGTCTTCGTCCCGTCTCCTTCTCCTGGAAGATCACCTTAGAAATATCAAAAAAGAATATATTTTAGTTGGAGGATTATAGAACTAATGGACAAAAGACTGACTGAAAAAGGAGCACGCAAAACATTGGATAATTTTACTGAACCTGTACAATCGACAGTACCCTTACCGACCACTGGCTGGAAAGTACCATCGACTGTTTGAATGTTGTCCGCCGATGCTATGTGGGTGTAGGAAGAGAACTCACTAGCATTCCCTGTCATGTGTCGAGACGCATCCGAATCGACAATCCAGTCCGACAATCTAAGGGAAGACATAGATGCAAGGACGAGTGAGTCGGCAGTACCTTCTGATGGATGGACATACATGGCAGCGTTGACTCTGACGAAGACTGAGGTGGACGCCTCAGTCCCACTCCTCATTTCTCCATCGCTTGATGCTCTCTGCTTTCTCCTGAGTACATCCAGCATGCCCAGCAGTGCATGATCCTCCTCGGTATAGGCGTCATCAGTTCCCTCCTCGCCTTCTGCTACCAGCAGGTTCGTCCGATAACCTCCTCGACCACCCGTCGACCCCAACGATCACGGCCACGTCTTCCAAACTGTCCAGGTCCACCACCTGAATCTCCCTCCTTGGATGGTTTGGTGCAAGCAAACCTCAGATGGCCCACCTCCCCGCAATTGTCGCATTGTCAGGGGTCTCCCTTAGGTCCTGTACCGCATGAATTGGCAACCGCCAGTGCTGTACCACGTCCCTGCCTGCAGCTTGATGCAAGTCTCCTCCTGGATTATGGCTGAGATAGCCTCAATCAAGTGTAGGGATCTTCGATTGGGCTAGAAGTAGTGATGTCCTCTGAGCAAACACTACGGCCAATCCAGCCTCTTAAGAAACTTCATCGTCTTCTCCTGCAGACATGTCTCTCCTTACACTTCGGGTACTCGCAACTCGCCCGATCTGAGGAGTGATCGTAATCCAACCACAGACGCTTCAACTCCATGACATACCCATGCACCGTCTTCTCTCCATGTACGGTGTCGACGATCTCCCCCTTGATCTGAAAAATCCTCAAGTTATTTCCCACACTATCGTAGGTCCTCAACTTCTCCCACACGTCATTTACCATCTCAAGGCCATCCACTGTGGTGTCGATGGACTGGACTAAAGAATTGAGGAGCCAAATGTATATCACCATATAAGTGGACTTTCACTCGCCGCGTCCTGCCAAACCCTTATCCGGTTGTCTTCTCTCCTGACAAGAAACCCTCCAGGTTCTTCCCTGCGAGGGTTCTCCTCACCCGTCGTGGCCAACTCAGGTAGGTGGCCGGTCCATCAAGCTTCAGATCGATGGAAGAAAGCTCCAACTTCGTCGGTGTTCGTGTCGCGCTCTCACCAGCCGACAGTTTCATCAGCTTCATCAACGTTGTGACCTCCGCAGGGTCCAACTTCTTGATGATCTCCTCCATCGATCCTCCTCTTCTCTGATTACCTCGCACCCGTCCTACGACTCACGTTCATCCTCTTCGTCCTCTCCTAGACCCGATCATGCATCTCCCCCATCGGATCTAGGCCTTCGATGTCAACGTCCGGAACGACATGCAAGAGAAGCCGGGAACCGCGCAGAAGGCTCATGCGGGCTCCGCAGGAGTCGCAGCTTCGCGGTGGTGGCGAAAGTGTGGTGGCGGCGGCGGCGGCGACGGTAGTGGTGGGCGAGCGGTGCAGTGGCGGTGGTGGCGGCGACGGTGGTAGCGCGGCAGCGATTGTGGCGGTTAGGATTTGGCAAGTGGTGCGGCAGCGGAAAGAGGCGGCTAGGGTTTGTGCTTTGATACCATGTAGAATATTTGGAGTTCTATTTCATTATAATCTCTTGGCTATATATATATATATATATATATATATATATATATATATATATATAAAGCCTTACAACCCTCCATCTTACATAAAATCCCATAATACATTCTAATATACCAACAGTTGTGCTTATGGCAGTTCGGGGTAGGAGTTGATGAGAAGGTATTAGTTTTGGTGTTGGGTTATATGAAGGATAGTATGTAGATATCTACCATGAATCTGTGAGCAAGGCAAGGGAGCTTGTGCAGACATTAGGCCACTGCAGAGCAATAGCACTGATAACATGGAAGCGTTAGTCTTATTGAGTGACTGTTAGGATTAGCAAAAGTAGTAGTTGTAAGTTAGAAATTAGTTAACAGGTAGTGTTATATTAGCTTGTATCAGTTAATATAAGTTAGGGAGTTATCAAATAATATATGGTTAGTTAGATATCAGTTAGAAATATGAGCTAGCATGTTATTGTTAAGTTATATATATATATATATATATATATATATATATATATATATATATGTTAGTATCAAGTTCATTAGTATGTGTATATTAGTGTTAGATGATAGGTTATATGTTAGTTGTTCAGATGTTAGTTAACTAATGTTACAAGTTAGTTATGATATCAATGTGTAGTTATGATATCAATGTGATACCATTTAATTGAGTTAGTATCAGTTATACTAGTTCCAGGATAGAGGCTAGCTAAGGTATTTAGACATCATGATTAGTGACTAATACTAAATGTTATATATAGTGATATAGGTTATGTGTATATGGATACATAGAGTATCATATTATCTAGTGTATAGTGCTATTAGCTAACATAGGCTAGTGTTAGCTAGTTAGTGACCAATATGGACTAATTACCCTAGTGTGAACCTAAAAATTTGTGTAGGTCTTAAGTTTGACTAGTTTGACCCCAAAAGTCAACATTTGACCTAGTTTGACTAGTGAGACCTAGAAATGGATTAGAAAATAATATTAGTGCATTTTTAACTCATTTCTCATTCATTACACCAAATGACATGATATTTCATATATAGGTCTGTGTGAGACCAGTTCGGACACCGTTTCGTATTATTTGCTCAGGACCTCAGACGAGTACATATCTCTATTAGTTTTCAATACTTGATAGTGTATATATTATTGAATTAAAAGGCGCACCTAGGCGCGGGGAGATGCGAGGCACAGGGTCTGTGCCTGGGAACCATCCAGGCGCAGGAAGTTCACTAAGGCACACACCTGGGCTATCAAGGCGCCTTCCAGGCGCGCCTTATAAACAAAGCAAAAAAATTCAGTTTTGCTTTGCTCCCATTCTTTAAACCCTAAACTCTTTCAACCCTCTCTCTCTCTCTCTCTCTCTCTCTCTCTCCTTTCAGGTTTGCTTTTTTTTTATATTGATCTTTTAATAATTTGTTGTGTTGGACTGTTGGTGGTTGATCATTGATGTTCTACTAATCCAATAGACACAATGATCTACTTATTCCAGGCAATTTTGTTCAAAAAGCTTCAGCTAACCTTGTTCATGATGTTGATTCTCAGGTCTTAAGGAACAAACCTGACTTCCGGCGGAAGCCTTGGCCGAGCATAAGTGATGATGCTGGTTAGAGTTATTTTATTTTGTTATTTATCATATGAGGGTATAATAGTAATTGTGGGTGTATTGCATATCAATATAAATAGACATGAGATGCAATCTAGGGTTTAAGGCCCTTGCAATCTCCTTTCTCATATTCTCTCTTCTCCTACTTTTCCTTCTCCTCTCTATCTCCAAACTTAACTTGGTATCAGAGCATATAATTGTAAGTATTGTACAACCCATCCACGGCAGCCCCGAAAATATTTTTTCGGCTGTTTTTCGTCTACTTTTCATGATTCGCCGTTCGTCGTTCGTCGTTCGTGGTTCGTTTATGAGATCTAGGGTTTCTACAGATCTCCGTTGGTTATTCGTCGTCGGTTGAGGTTCGTTGTGAGATCTAGGGTTTCAAAGATCTCGTCTTTCTGTTGCATCTGCAAGTATGGTGGGGACCGAATCTTCTAGCAAGGTTAATAGTGGTGGTGGTAGCGGAGGTGGTTCTCCTTTTACTGTTATTCATAATGATGAATTGGAAAAGTCGATTACAGCGGTGAAACTCAATGGTGCGAACTACCTTGCCTGGTCCAAGTCTATCAAAGTGGTGTTAAGGGCGAAGAAGAAATTGAAGTTTTTGACGGAAGAACCCCTGCCTGAAACGTCCGCTGAGTATGAAGATTGGATGAGTGCAGATGCATACGTTATGTCGTGGTTGTGGCATAGTATGGAACCACATATCGCTGCTAATGTTCAGTGGTGTGAATCAAGCAAACAGATTTGGGCATCTCTGGAAGAATCATATTCGCAGAAGCGAAATGTTGCCCGTATCTATGAGTTGTACGAGTTATTGTTCAATACAAAGCAAAATGGGAAGCCTGTGAATGAATATCTGGCTTCAAAGAAGGCTTTGTGGGAGGAACTGCTTCAATATCATCATGTTACTACTGATTTGAAGGAAGCTCAAAGACAGAAAGAAGAGTTTCATGTTTCACTTATCCTAGCCGGTTTGGATCCTGCGCTAGAACCTTATAAAGCTCAAATCCTTGCTGGCGAGCAATTACCTACGGTGGCAGATACTTTCTCCCGTCTCAATCGTTCCTTTCTGGGACAGTTCTGTGGTGCCGAGTACCGACTCTTCTGCCCTAGTTTCTAGTGATGTTGGTCGTGGTGATGGACGTGGTATTGGACATGGCGGTAGAGGTGGTGGTCGTAGTTTTGGTCGAGGAGGAAGTCGTGGTGGTAGACAATGGTGGTGGTGGTGGCCGCGGAGGCCGCGGTGGTGGTGGTGGTGGCCGTGGTCAACCACGGAAGTGTAACTATTGTGGAATGCTCGGTCATGTAGAAGACTATTGTTGGGACAAGTGGGGCAAACCAGAATATGCACATCAAGTGCATGATAAAAATATGCAGTCCCAGGTCACCACTTCTGCTCCCAAAGATGATAGTTCGGGTTTCAATCAGACTTCAACGTCCGATACCTCATCTCCATTTCAACAGATCCTCCAGAAGTTGAACGCGCTTGCTAATACCACCTCCCAACCTACTGCAACCATGGCACATATAGGTAATCCTACTTTTGTGGCAACCCAGTCACCATCCACCTCTTGGGTCATCGACTCAGGAGCAAGCTCTCACATGTCTGGTATAACAACTATCTTTCATAATCGTAGTTCCATGAAACATACTATTATCTTGGCTGATGGGTCTACTCGTCCAGTGCTTGGGAAAGGTGTCATTCACCCTACTCAATCACTATCATTATTTGATTCATTATATGTGCCTAATTTTTCATTTAATTTGTTATCTGTGAGACAGTTAACCAAATCTTTCAATATTCTGTGACATTTTTTTCCAATTCGTGTGTTTTTCAGGACCTCAGGACGAAGAAGATGATTGGTTCGGGGCATGAAAAAGATGGACTGTACTACTTGAATCTACCTAGAAAGGCATTCACTTCCGTTTCTACTTCTCTGTTGCAGTGGCATTATCGTTTGGGACATCCGTCTTTGGCTAAGTTGTGTCAAGTTGTTCCTAGTTTGAGTCATGTTTCTAGTCTTGAATGTGAGGCTTGTCAGTTAGGTAAGCATCACCGTAGTTCCTTTCCTCGTCGTAGTGAGAGTCGTCAATTAGAGTCTTTTGATCTTGTTCATTCTGATATTTGGGTCCGTCTAGAGTCAAAAGTCCAAAAGGATTTCAGTATTTTGTTATTTTTATTGATGATTATTCCAGAATGACTTGGTGTTATTTAATGAAAGAAAGATCTGAGTTTCCAAATGTGTTATCTGTCTTTTATAATGAAGTCTATGTTCAGTTTGATAAACGTATCAAAATTTTCCGTTCTGATAATGCTTTGAAGTATACTCAATCTTCTGTGAACAGTTTCTGTGTTGATCGTGGTATGATTCATCAAACCAGTTGTGTCCACACCTCTCAACAAAATGGTATAGCCGAACGCAAACATCGACACATTTTAGATGTGGCTCGAACTCTCATGTTCAATATACATGTCCCTAAACAGTATTGGGCAGCATGTTATCTTATTAATCGTATGCCATCATCTGTATTAAATAACAAAGTTCCATTTACCATATTACATACAGATGTCGCACCTTTTTCCTATCTCCTCGAGTGTTTGGGTGTGTCGCTTTTATTCATAACTTGGAACCTAATCGAGATAAGTTGGCTCCTAGATCTCTGAAGTGTGTCTTTCTTGGTTATCCCCGTACTCAAAAAGGTTATCGTTGTTATAGTCCACAGTCACGCAAATATTATGTCAGTGCGGATGTTACATTCTTTAAGTCTACCCCTTTCTTTCCTTCAGGAGACCGTTGTATTCCTTTTACAACAGATTTGATATCTTCCATACCACGTCCGGTCATTCCTTAATCAATTTATGTCTCCATTCCCCATTTACAGGTTTATCAGAGATCCAAGGACAGGCCAGTGGTTCTGCAAAATTCAGCCTTCAACCAATCATCTTCCGTGCCTGAGGTTTCTGCTCTCATCACCACAGATCCAGATGATCTTCCTATTGTTCTCAGAAAAAGACAACGCCTTTGTACCACAAAGAATAAGCATCCCATTTATACTATGTTTTATTACACCGTACTTCATCATCTTTTCATACATTTGTTGTTTCATTGTCTTCTATTTTTATTCCCAAAACTTACAAGCAGACTATGTCATCTTCTGGTTGAAAAAGTGCAATGGATGAGGAGATGTATGATTTACATCAAAATCAGACTTGGGAGCTTACATCACTTCATGTTGGAAAGCAAACAGTGGGTTGTAGATGGGTGTACACTGTTAAGTATCACCCTGATGGTTCTGTTGAGCGCCTCAAGGCACTGTTGGTTGCCAAAGGATATACTGAGACATATGGCGTGGATTATATGGAGACTTTCTCTCTAGTGGCTCGGCTGAATTCAGTTCGGATTCTTATTTCTGTGGCAGTTAATCACCAATGACCTATATATCATCTGGACATAAAGAATGTTTTCTTGCATGGTGACTTACAGGAGGAGGTTTATATGGATCAACCACCGGGATATGTTGTAGCAGAAAATAAAAAACTCGTATGTCGATTGAAGAAAGCATTATATGGACTGAAACAGTCACCTCGTGCTTGGTTTGACAAGTTCAGTTCAGTTCTCATTCAGTATGGCTTTCGCCGTACATCAGATCATTCAGTATTTTGCCATTCTTCCTCAGCAGGTATTATCGTGTTGATTGTTTATGTTGATGATATCATTATATCTGGGAGTGATCATGCTGGAATTGTGGACTTGATGTCACTACCACATTCTAAAAGCAGGGATATTTTCGACTTTTTATATATTATTAATATTGTGGTAGTTATATTAAATGATTTCATGATATGTGTATTTAAATTAAATAATTGTGTGAGATGTGTATTTAAATATATTATATATATACAGTGTTCATTTATGTTTGAGCTGGTAGACTTAACCTAGAAGCCCACTAGACGAACACCTGACCGAATTATGGGATTATGTATTTAATTGTTTTATTTAGAATTTAATTGTTGGAGGTAGTAATTAATTACCGTAATTTTATTTAATTGTTGCGCCTTACCGTTGCTTCAATATTTGGAGCGCTACCCTAGCTTTTGTCTTCCAACAAATTTCACAACCTTGTCCTAGACGTGCCCGCCTTCCATTCTGACCTTTTTGTAACTCATAATTATGCTCTCTTGTGCTTCATTTTAACCGCACAATATTCGTCGCGAACGTTTATTTAATTTCTAAATAAATTCCAATTTTGTATCGTTGTGCGTTCCAATCGAAATTGGAGGCAATCTTGACCCATTTTTCGTGCAACCCAAATTAGGGTAATACTCTGTTCTGAGTCTTCTTCACTAATGATATTTGTGACCCGACCTAATTTTGGCCCCATGTTCTCCTAATTAATTTTAGAACACAGCTTGCATTTATTTCTAATTAAATTGGGGATACCAGTTTGACTAATCCCGTTTAATCCCAATTTAATCCAAGTACCCTATTAATTAAGCCCATACAAAACACACATCCCCTCACCCTACAAAACACCAAACACCAAATCGCCCACCAATTTTTTATCATTTTATGTGTCTGTACAAATACCCAAATTTAAGGGGACTAATTTGCAAATATTGCATTAGGTGTCAACACCCCATTGGTTCAAACCAAATGGAGAGCCCAAATATTTGACTAGTCAACAACCCTCATCCTTACATGAAAGAGTTCTCCATGTCAAATCCTGACCACTCATTCAAGATGGGTGCATCAAGACCACTCATTTTCCACTCACCATCCTATTTACTGTCCCATCACACCCTCTTCCCAACCATGACCTAATCCCCAAACCTAGGGAAGCCCCCATCATCCTCCCCTCACTCAACCGTAGTCTCCTCCTTTTTTCATTTTTCATTTCTCCTTCTCTTCTTCTTCCTTTCTCCTTCTCCTTCTTTTTAAATTAAAAGGGGGGGGGGGAATAAACGAACACCAACTGTTCAGCCCATCTCTCCGGTCACCTAACCCGGCCGGTCATCATCTCCGGCGCTGTTACTCCGGCACCGGCCACGAACCCCCGCCGAGGATCCCGCTCCACTTCCCAGCACTCGGCCATCTTCTCCGGCCACGTCGACGATCAGCCAACCGACCCGAGCAGCCACCCGAGCTTCCTCCTCCCGCTGACGGAGTCGACCGACGACCCACTGGACTCCGACGAGCCCGCAGTCCATCTCCGGCCTCCACCATATCGAGCTACCCCCGCTCCCCCGTCTACCGTGATCTCCTCCATCATCTTCCCTGCATCCGGCAGCCCGCAGCCACCGGCTCCACCACCCTCGAGCCGACATCCCGCTCCACCACTGCACAGCCGGCCAACTCCCGACCATAGTCCACCCTACTCCACCTGCACTCAGCCGAGCACCCGTCGACCCCGGCTCATCACTGCATTCCTCCGACCTCGCTGTACTCTCCTCCCCTCTTCCGACACCCGGCCAAGCCCCGTCGAGCTCCTCCCTGCATCTCCCTCCTCCCACTGCCTGCTTCACCGACCCTGCTCTCCTCCCAACTCCCCTCGAGCGGCCACCCGGCCGTTCCCCGAACCACCACCACTGCCACCTCCGCAGCTCAGCCGAGTCTCCCCTCCCTGCTACACTCCGGCACTACCACCATCCTCATCAACTATCACCACTACCATAGCCCTCCACGATCAGCTCCCCTCCGACGGCAGAACCACCACCACCTCGTCATCGTCGTCGACGTCCTCGCCGACGTCGTGCACGCTCAAGTTCGATCCTCCCCTCGTATATGTGTATGTGTGTATGTGTATGTGTGTATATGTGTATGTGTGTGTATGTATGTTTCGTGTATTTCTCCATTTATATATATGTATTCAATATATATTGTATATACGTATTAAATAATATATATTAATACGTATTTTGGTATTTTGGTATATATATACATATATATATATATATAGTATATGTTAGTAAATGTAATTTGGTATATTTATACCTGTATATAGTATAAGTATTATTTTGGTATATATATATATATATATATTGGTATTGGTATATATATATATACGTATTTTGGTATATATATGTACTTGTATACGTATATGATATAGGTCTATTTTTATTGGTGTATATATATATATATATAAATATAACATATGTATATTTTCACTAGTATATATATATATATATATATATATATATATATATATATATATATTCAGTACATATATTCTTAAATAATGGTTGTTATGTATATTTTTAACATATGTATATATATATAATATATATTTCTATTTAATGTATATATACTTATACATATTTTGTACGTAATATTTGGTATACACATATTGTATTTAATTAATGATATATGTCTATTTAAGAGCGTACTAGGCGACCCGAGTGTAATTACGGATGCCCCGTATTTACATGGACCTGTAACCCTGTTAATTAATAGAAGGCTGTCATATGTACACTCACGTATTGGCGAGACCCGTATCACCGACTGTCTGGATTCACAGCAATCACAGACGCGACGCCCGTGCAACTTGACGCACTTGACCCTAGTTGACTAAGTGCCATACCTGGCATAGTCCTGAGTTCAATGTATTATGTTTGTGTTAGCGTAGCATCTGATGCAAATGTTACATTTATGATATGTCTATAGGACTGTTGGTTCATCCAGGCGATACCCTGGAACAGGACATTGGTATTACCAGCTAAGGACCCAAGGCAAGTACATTCTCTGATAATTTTCAATTATTTGATAATTTCTATAAGTTCAGTATCTAGAAATGTTACATCTGATTCTTGACACTGTGCTACACGGACTAGTATATAGATTGGATCTTTAGTCATGAGATGTTACATTGGTTATCGTATTGACATTGTACACGACATTGATATTTGACATTGATATTAGACATCGTACATGATATATTGGACATTGATCGTGTATCGTGACGTGTCATGATTGGATCCACGGTACTAGTTGGGGGCGGAGGAAATTGCTAGTGAGAGATGTGATCAAATACCTATCGTACAAGTTTAAATTATTGGTGTTAATAATACGCCTCACGTATGATTAGCCAGGCCATATAGTTATCGTACAAGTCCCAAGCCGATCACATTTCGAAACTACTATTTCAAACACTTAGAATAGTTACAGTTCTCTATTTTAGATCATATACTACATCACCCGTATATGATATTGTACCTTGTTCTCTTCATTTCATATATGCACTGACTGTCTCTTTACATTGCCTGTCTCTTTATTTTGCCATTGCATTTATTCACTGTCTTCTCTCAGTATATAGCATCATATGTTTATTGCTTTATAGTCCTTATCAATTAAATGGAACTGTTATTTGAGATTGTACTTTGCTCCTTCCTGACTGGAAATATTTTTTCAGACTGTGCCTTAGAGGACTGGTATCCAACACTTTATGGACCACAGGGTGAGTAGCTGCAGACTTGGACTTGGTAGTTCAGTTGTGATTCCGGGAGGTCTAGCCGGAATCACTAGTTATCTAGTTAGTACTTTTAGCAGATCATTTGGTACCGGATTTGTCTCCGACATATTTGTTGAGACATGGATATTTGTTGAGTTAGATTATTTACATTTAGACTTGTGTTGTATTTTATTTCTTCGATATCTTATCGTGCTGTAGTTATGTGATTGAGTATGTTGTTCATTTAAATTGTTTTGTGTCATCCGTGCCTCCTTATGGAGATTGGATGCTCGTGTGAGATTACTTAGATAGTATCATGACCTTGACAGCGTTCTACCGCCGATGATGCGGCGTAGGCTGGACGTACCCGCGTACTCGTGCCCCAATTCCGGGTGCGGGTCATGACACTTGAAGGCCTACCTTAGTCGTCAGTTTCATACTAAGGATTTGGGTCTTCTTCGATATTTTCTTGGAATCGAGGTTGCTCGATCTAAGAAGGGTATGTATCTGTCACAACGCAAGTATGTTCTAGACTTGCTCTCCGAAACTGGGATGTTAGAGTGTCAGCCAGTTGAGACTCATATGGATTATCATGACAAGCTTGATGCTGACAGGGAAGAGTTATTTGAGGATGTTGGATATTAGAGACGTTTGGTTGGCAAACTTATATATCTTACTGTTACTGGACCAGACATCACATATGCAGTTGGAGTAGTTAGTCAGTTTATGCATGCCCCTCGGCAACCATATTGGGAGGCTATCTCTCGCATTCTTCGATACTTGAAGGGTGCACCTGGAAAGGGTTTGTTGTACAAACCTTCCCAGTTGCTTACGGTGACTGGGTTCAGTGATGCTGATTGGGCAAGCAGTCGCAGTGATAGGAGGTCTACTTCTGGCTATTGTACGTTTATGGATGACAATCTTGTCACGTGGCGTAGTAAGAAGCAGAATGTTGTGGCTCGTTCTAGTGCAGAGGCCGAGTACCGTGCGATGGCTCATACAGCTTCTGAGATGATGTTGGTGCAGTCTCTTCTTCATGAAATGGGAATTATAATTCCTATTCCGATGGAGATGTATTGTGATAATCAGTCGGCAATGTTTATCGCAAGTAATCCGGTGTTTCTTTAGCGCACGAAGCATATCGAGGTGGATTGTCATTTTGTTCGTGATTTGTTGCTGAAGAAACAGATTGCCACTCCTTATGTTCGGTCAGAGGATAAATTAGGTGATATCATCACCAAACCACTTGCTCGTGGTCCATTTTCTGATTTATGTAGCAAGCTGGGCATGTCTGATCTATATGCTCCTGCTTGAGGGAGGGTGTTAGAATTATTTTATTTTGTTATTTTATCATATGAGAGTATAATAGTAATTGTGGGTGTATTGCATATCAATATAAATAGACATGAGATGCAATATAGGGTTTAAGGCCCTTGCAATCTCCTTTCTCATATTCTCTTTCTCCTACTTTCCCTTCTCCTCTCTATCTCCAGATCACAGGTGCTAAAGACTTTGTTCAGAAGCTACTAGTAAAAGATCCCCGTGCGAGATTGACTGCTGCTCAGGCTTTGTGTACGTAATAATTTGGGACCTTTCTTAGCAGTATCTATTTTGAACAAATTCATCTGTGATCTGATTTCTCTGGTTGCTCGTGTTTACAGCTCACACATGGGTGAGAGAACGGGGGGATACATCAGAAATCCCATTAGATATTTCTGTTTTAGTTGCTTTCAAAAGGCGCACCTTGAGCCTTGCGCCTAAGGCTCCAGGGACCTTTGCGCCTTGATGCGCCTTTCGCCTTTTAAAACTATGGTATATATCACATGTTCTAGATCTGTATTACTTGATTCTGACACGATGTTACAGAGACTGGTATTGTATGGATCAAATCAAGAGATGTTATTTATTGACGGATGCATCGGACATTTCTTGTACTTGTATCTTATCGTGTACATTGTGTGTTCCTTGTGGTCGTATCTATTCGTGGGCCTCGTGCTCACACTATATTTGTGTGCTCCGTGTGCTCATATCATATTTGTGTGCGTAACGTGTCGTGATTGGATCCATGAATATTAGTCGGGGAGGGTGATCACACCCTTTAGTATATTTGTGTGCATGACAATTATACAAGACAACGTATAATTGAGTTACTTTAGTATATTTGTGTGCAATCCAAACCGATCACATAATCAACTTGTACTCTAAAGCACTTAGTAGTATCATCAGTTCTCATATTTTACAGTTATCTTATTCACAGATCATACCATGTTGTTTGTATCTACTTTTTAAGTTATACTTGTATTTATATACCTAGTTCAGCTGTATTTTCATTTCCTGCGTACTTGTGCATCTTGTATTATTTTCTATTGTTGTTATATATTCTCTACCATGTATATGAAACTGTTTTCAGAGTTTTGTACTCTGCTTCAATCCTGACTGAATATATTTTTCCAGACGACTATTTAGAGGACTAGTGTCCTACATACTACAGTCCGCAGGACGGAGAGCCAATTGAGGTAGCACATGTAGGCCAGGACGATCTGGTACCAGTTGTCGAGGAGACACACCTAGCTATAGCAGACCCTTAGCTAGTATCTATTTATTGTACTGGATATGTCTCCAGCTTAGACTTTGGCATGCTATTTACATTAAAGACTATTTGTGTTTATTGCTAGACTTTAGACTTGGATATTGTTATGACTCGTTATTTCCTTTCTCTTTATGATATCGTGTCATTATCTGCCTCTAGTTTGGTGATTGAGTATTGATGCTATATATATTCATCTTATCCTCCTTATGTAGTTGACTTACCATTGACAGGTTATATATATATCATTGTGTTTGTTAGATTATGTTGTGGACCTTACAGCGTTCTACCGCCGATGCTGCGACATAGGCTGGAGGTACCCATGACTCATGACTCATGTCCATTTTCCGGGTGCGGGTCGTGACAACACCTCCCTATGTGTACAAGTCAATAAAAGAGGAATCTTATATTGAAATACATACTTGGGGTTGCCACATAGATGTAGGACCATTTCTACAGACAAATTTTAAAAAACCCGATAATATTAACTTATATGAGCTTCTTCCCAAAAATAAGGTGTAAAGAGAACCATCAGCTTGTCTAATCTTATCAAACTACTGTAGGTGGAAAATACGAAAAGAGCTAGCTATGTTATATGTAGCATATAAAAAATAACAGCCAAGAGAGATGGACTTTGCAGCTTGTGAGAGAATTGCTAAATCCTCTTGATAAGAACAAGTGAAATAGGCCAATCTATAGTATTAGCTACTCTATACTGTCTCAAGGTAGACAAGGTAGACGGCCCTATATTACATTTAGTAGAAGCAAAATTACCTTTGGGCTGAAACCATCCATCAAATTTCCTCGGGCTTTAAGAAGTACTAATGGTATTTTCCCTATTTCATCATGGCATGCCCAGAACTATTACGATAGGTGCACTTGGAATATCTTTACCATCAAGATTCATTTTTTTTTTATAGTTATTCTAACAGTTGAGAATACAAAACGTGCAGTACTCATGTAACTTTTACCTTGACTGATCTCCACTGAGAATTTGGCCAGCGCACAGGATCCATATCACTTATGCCAGTTATAGTCCCCATGTACCTTTATGCAACAAAGTATTCATAAGACATTTTGATAATCACCATCTACATGCCCGTATAAAACAGAAACATGCTAAACCAACCAGATAGATCGATCTTTAATATGACGTCAGAAGACTCAACAAAGACATGGTTCAGCAATCCGAAATACATTTAGTGCGTATAAACATTATTCACAAAACCACTGAGAAAGCTAATAACCCAATATAATGATAAATTTTGATGACTTATGTTGAGTTACCTACGAACACTAGACTCTTCAGTCTCAAAGAGCATCCGGAAACGCATCCCAACTGATACACGAGTGTGATAGACAGCTTTAACATATTTTGAAAGTGGTATAACAAACTCAGATGGGCACGCCCTAGGGAAATGAGAAAGAAACCACGTGCAAATTAGTAACAAAACATGTGTCTTCATAAAAATGGAGTAGAAAATATACCTTGGATTGAAAAATATGGTGAAACGGCTATTTGTTGCCGCAGCATGAGCTGCAGCGGCAAGGAGGCCAATGTGCAAGCTATCACTTGATAAAACTAATGAAGGCATCACAGTTTGTGACCGAATAGCCCGCCGAATTCCCAGTAAAAGCTGGTTCTTTTCATTCCTACAAGAATAACAAACTTCAGTGAACGGTATGCTTAACTTATAGGAGCTTGTTTAAGTAATTGTGTAAGAAGGATCCAAAATCACAAGCAAACCAAATAAAAAGAATGGAATCCCCAGCAACAAGTCTCTTGGCACTGACAAAGACACTCCAGCCTGTGGTGAGAAGATGTCTTTTGGGTTGGCCTGCCAAAGAGAAGAGTATAGAACATCTCAGTCACAACAGCATTTGTTTCATATTGAAGTCTGTCTAACTTAAGTTGAGTCTGGACTCTGGACTGCTAAGCTTAGTATGTACCCTTTTTTTCTTGAAAGGGAACAAAGTGTTGTATATGCTATATAATGGCAAGGAGGCGGGAAGCAAACACAGGTACATGTATCCAACACATACACAGAATGTTTGCACAAACACAGGGAAATAGATAGCTAGAATCTATGTTGCACGTGTACGATACAGGTACAGACAATCCATATTCGGGATACGGACATTTTCAAATAGGCACAAAGGTAGTTACTTATGTTGCATGAGTAAGGACACGAATACAAGTACGATACAAGTACCAATATGGACATCATTTTGCCATGTCCATGCAACATAGGCTAGAATACAAGAATTCATATGGCACATGCTAATAAATTTGACCTAGAGGCGACGGAAACTATTTGGTAGAAACTAAGTTGCACTGTTGCAGTGACATGTCTCTAAAGGACCGTATCCGTTTATGCAATTTCACATATTGGACATGGTCGGCCAGTATGTAGGTTCCACACGACTCCTATACATGGTTGAACTGTGGGAGAGAGGTTTGACATTAGCTAACTAGAGCTAGATATGTCCTATACATGAAAACAGAAGTAAACTTGTTGGGGATTCTATTATTTTATATGGGTAAACTTCAGAAATATGATTGGTTATCTGATGTCACAAAAGTGGAGAAGACTGGCAGTTGGCACATTGGAAGGGTAGATTATTATCTAGGGGTGGCAAATTAACATTGACTAATTCAGGCTTATCTTCTTTTCCTTTGTATATGTTCTCCATGTTTTTGGACCCAAAGCAGATTATAAGGAAAATTGATTCACGTAGAAGATCGTTCTTGTGGAGACAAGGCAATTGGAAGAATAATATATGGCACTTGCACACTAAATTTAATAGGATTGTATGAAATATATCAATTAGGAACTTCAAATTTTACATTATATCAAATTTCATTGAGGCATTGTTCCAACCAAAAAAAATACAGAGAGAGAATTCTTCATAGAATATTTAATCAAGTTATGAGCAGAAAACTACACGACAGCGGGACTTTTTCTGCCTCTTGCTAAATTAATTTGGAAATACCTCGGTGCCTCTGAAAGTGAAATTTCTTGGTTGGCTCATCTTGTAAAACAAATTGCTCATGTGATAATTTCCAAAACAGAGATTTCTCACTTTGAAACTGGTGTTCCTCATTTTTATTGCTCGTCTCTTCACTCCCAGCTATGGACTTGTGTATATGAAGTTGTTGGGACTGATTGTTGTTCTACTCTTAGTCTCTATGATTTTTTGAAACTGCTAAGAAACTCAAGTCATTCAGCTGAAAGCAAGATGCAAAGTGACTGTGTTGATATGGCTTTAGTTTCATGTATTTGGGACGAGAGAAACCATCGGATTTTTTATGTTCATTGTTGATCGTGATGCTCTAGGAAAGTTTGACCCTTTTTTTTACTCCTCGATGGGTGAAGCCTCTAAACATATTAGTACATGACAAGGGCCACTAATGTTGGATTTGTTTCCAACTTCATGCCCAATGACCAAATGATTAATGGTATCATTAAAGTTTACATGTGAGCTACCGCGGTCTATCATCTATCTGGTGCCATATTATTCTCAGAATGTCAGGGATGTTCAGTGTTCTAAAAATTGGTTTTAGGCGGCACCTAAGCGCCAATGCGCATCCGATGCCCGTCTGGGTGCCAGTCCGACACCTGATTATGTAGGTTTTTTTGGTTTTATGGACAATTGCTGCAATTTTCAGCATGATTTTTTATTTTTATTTTGGACAGCCTAGGAAGAATAGGAGCCCGGTTTCCGCCCAACTAACTCCTAGCAATTTTTACAAACTTGGGGATGTTAATCTTCCTTGTCCATTTGTATTAAATATGGCAATGTAGTATCTTTAGTAGTGATTAACTTTTAATATATGCGCTATTGTATTCAATGTTTAATGTTTTTTATTAATAAAATTTGGCTAGGATCTTCATGATCCCAATCTTATTCTCAAAAAGAACTCTTTATGGCTCTGACGTAGATTTTGATTCCAAACTCAAAAAAAACTCTTCATGGGTCTGATGTAGATTATGTTTCCAAAATCGGCCATCAATTTTCTATGACACCCAACCTCTCAAACCATGTTTTGTAGGATACCAAGCTTTGATAACCATATTTTTTTCTGCTGAGAATGTTTTAGAAATGCTCACCTACCTCCTCTTTACTTACCTAATCAGGATTAGAATCAGAAAAACATAATTCTTCCATCTTAAGAATAGAGGATTATTCAGGAGGCATGTAGATGGATTTATGTCCACTTTTCTGAATTCTCCAATATTTAAAGCACATGGAAGTCAAAGATTGGTTCAGAGAGATATTGATCAAAACTAAACTTTTTCCACTACACCTAAATCCTTAAGAGCAGCCAAGATGGTGAAGTTTACAGCTGAAGGCCTTCGTGCCATTGTGGACAAGAAGCATAATAAACTAACATGTCTATCATAGAATATCATTCATGGTAAGTTACTCATACGGCCCGGGTTCTCTTGTGGCTGATGAGATTAATCTTTGAAGAATTTCAAGGGCGAGAAAAGAGTATCTTATCAATATCACCGGTTCACCCGGACATGTAGATTTCTCATCTGAGGTAAAGGCAGATCTTTGTATTACTGATGGAGCATTTGTTATTATTGATTGTGTAGAGTGTTTGTGTGGACTGAAAAAAAAAATCAACGAGCTTTGTGTAAAAGGATTAGGCTCATCTTGACAATCTACAAGATAGTTAGGTGCTTTCTTAGAGTTGGTAGACATAATAGTTCAGTGTTCTCCTTCTTTAGTCCCACACCAGTTATGTATAAAAGAGGATGGCTCTCCTTTCTCAACATGTTTCTTGTAGCTTCACGTTGAAGAAGAACAGGCATATCTATCATAATTTGCTTGATTCAGTAACCAATATATATCCAATTTCCAATAGAGGACTGTGTGTGGTGTATCCAAAGAAAATTCAATCCAAGATGAATTCAGATGAAGGAAATTGCATAGTAAGTTCCAAGGACCGCACTACGCCCCATTTTTCCAACGCTCTCAAATAACCAAAGAATAATTGTCTTTCTTTTGGAAATTTTTGAAAGTTGGACACTTGGTAAGTTTGCAGGCTCACTAGCGTTTCCAAATGCGCGACAGATTTCTTTAGAAACTTCATGCATACGATTTTTGTCTATCCTTTTGATGCATCTTCAGAACTCTTCGAAGAATATTCCTTCGAACATTGTAGGTCTAGAAATCGGCTTAAGATGTTTCTTTGGAACCATTGTAGGTCAGAAAGTGATCTTTTTAATATTTTATAGTGAAGTTTGGAGATGGAGAGGAGAAGGAGAAGTAGGAGAAGAAAGAATATGAGAAAGGAGATGGTAAGGGCCTAAAACCCTAGGTTGCATCTCATGTCTATTTATATAAATATGCAATACACCCACAATTACTATTATACCCTCATATGATAAATAATAAAATAAAATAACTCTAACACCCTCCCTCAAACAGGAGCATAGAGATCAGACATGCCCAGCTTGCTACATAAATCAGAAAATGGACCACGAGCAAGTGGTTTGGTGAGGATATCACCTAATTGATCCTCTGACCGAACATAAGGAGTGACAATCTGTTTCTTCAGCAACAAATCACGAACAAAATGACAATCCACCTCGATATGCTTCGTGCGCTCATGAAACACCGGATTACTTGCGATAAACATTGCCGACTGATTATCACAATACATCTCCATCGGAATAGGAATCATGATTCCCATTTCATGAAGAAGAGACTGCACCCACATCATCTCAGAAGCTGTATGAGCCATCGCACGGTACTCGGCCTCTGCACTAGAACGAGCCACAACATTCTGCTTCTTACTACGCCACGTGACAAGATTGCCACCACAAACGTACAATAGCCAGAAGTAGACCTCCTATCACTGCGACTGCCTGCCCAATCAGCATCACTGAATCCAGTCACCGTAAGCAACTGGGAAGGTTTGTACAACAAACCCTTTCCAGGTGCACCCTTCAAGTATCGAAGAATGCGAGAGATAGCCTCCCAATGTGGTTGCCGAGGGGCATGCATAAACTGACTAACTACTCCAACTGCATATGTGATGTCTGGTCGAGTAACAGTAAGATATATAAGTTTGCCAACCAAACGTCTATAATATCCAACATCCTCAAATAACTCTCCCCTGTCAGCATCAAGCTTGTCATGATAATCCATAGGAGTCTCAACTGGCCGACACTCTAACATCCCAGTCTCGGAGAGCAAGTCTAGAACATACTTGCGTTGTGACAGATACACACCTGTCTTAGATCGAGCAACCTCGATTCCAAGAAAATATCGAAGAAGACCCAAATCCTTAGTATGAAACTGACGACTAAGGTAGGCCTTCAAGTCCACAATTCCAGCATGATCACTCCCAGATATAATGATATCATCAACATAAACAATCAACACGATAATACCTGCTGAGGAAGAATGGCAAAATACTGAATGATCTGATGTGGTACGCCGAAAGCCATACTGAATGAGAACTGAACTGAACTTGTCAAACCAAGCACGAGGTGACTGTTTCAGTCCATATAATGCTTTCTTCAATCGACATACGAGTCTTTTATTTCCTGTTACAACATATCCCGGTGGTTGATCCATATAAACCTCCTCCTGTAAGTCACCATGCAAGAAAGCATTCTTTATGTCCAGCTGATATATAGGCCATTGGTGATTAACCGCCACAGAAATAAGAATCCGAACTGAATTCAGCCGAGCCACTAGAGAGAAAGTCTCCATATAATCCACGCCATATGTCTGAGTATACCCTTTGGCAACCAACCGTGCCTTGAGGCGCTCAACAGAACCATCAGGGTGATATTTAACAGTGTACACCCATCTACAACCCACTGTTTGTTTTCCAACAGGAAGTGATGTAAGCTCCCAAGTCTGGTTTTGATGTAAAGCATACATCTCCTCATCCATTGCACTTTTCCAACCAGAAGATGACATAGCCTGCTTGTAAGTTTTGGAAATAAAAGTAGAAGACAATGAAACAGCAAATGCATGAAAAGATGATGAAGCACGGTGTAATGAAACATAGTTAGAAATGGGATGCTTATTCTTTGTGGTACAAAGGCGTTGTCTTTTTCTGAGAGCAATAGGAAGATCATCTGGATCTGTGATGATGGGAGCAGAAACCTCAGGCACGGAAGATGATTGGTTGAAGGCTGAATTCTGCAGAACCACTGGCCTGTCCTTGGATCTCTGATAAACCTGTAAATGGGGAATGGAGACAGAAATTGATTCAGGAATGACCGGAAGTGGTATGGAAGATATCAAATCTGTTGTAAAAGGAATATCACGGTCTCCTGAAGGAAAGAAGGGGGTAGACTCAAAGAATGTAACATCCGCACTGACATAATATTTGCGTGACTGTGGATTGTAACAACGATAACCTTTTTGAGTACGGGGATAACCAAGATGATACCAAGTGAAGTTTGATTGAAACCCGAAGTATCATCTCTGGGAGCAGAAGTGGTGTCCTGGGACTGCATATTTTCATCATGGACTTGATGTGCATATTCTGGTTTGCCCCATTTGTCCCAACAATAGTCTTCTACATGACCGAGCATTCCACAATAGTTACACTTTCGTGGTTGACCACGGCCACCACCACCACCACCGCGGCCACCACCACCACCGCGACCACCACCACGACCATTGTCTCTACCACCACGGCCTCCTCCTCGACCAAAACTACGACCACCATCTCTACCGCCACGTCCAATACCACGTCCACCACCACGACCAACAGCACTAGAAACTAGGGCAGAAGAGTCAGTACTCGGCACCACAGAACTGTCCCAGAAAGGAACGATTGAGACGGGAGAAAGTATCTGCCACCGTAGGTAACTGCTCTCCAGCAAGGATTTGAGCTTTATAAGGTTCGAGCGCAGGATCCAAGCCGGCAAGGATGAGTGAAACATGAAACTCTTCCTTCTGTCTCCGAGCTTCCTTCAAATCAGTAGTAACAGGATGATATTGAAGCAGTTCCTCCCACAAAGCCTTCTTTGAAGCCAGATATTCATTCACAGGCTTCCCATTTTGCTTTGTATTGAACAATAACTCGTACAACTCATAGATACGGGCAACGTTTCGCTTCTGCGAATAAGATTCTTCCAGAGATGCCCAAATCTGTTTGCTTGATTCACACCACTGAACATTAGCAGCGATATGTGGTTCCATACTATGCCACAACCATGACATAACGTATGCATCTGCACTCATCCAATCTTCATACTCAGCGGACGTTTCAGGCAGGGATTCTTCGGTCAAAAACTTCAACTTTTTCTTCGCCCTTAACACCACTTTGATAGACTTGGACCAGGCAAGATAGTTCGCACCATTCAGTTTCACCGCTGTAATCGACTTTCCCAATTCATCATTATGAATAACAGTAAAAGGAGAACCACCTCCGCTACCACCACCACTATTAACCTCGCTAGAAGATTCGGTCCCCACCATACTTGCAGATGCAACAGAAAGACGAGATCTTTGAAACCCTAGATCTCACAACGAACCTCAACCGACGACGAATAACCAACGGAGATCTGTAGAAACCCTAGATCTCATAAACGAACCACGAACGACCACGAACAGCGAACGACGAACGGCGAATCATGAAAAGTAGACGAAAAACAGCCCAAAAAATATTTTGTCAGGGATGAGATGTACAGTACTTACAAATATATGCTCTGATACCAAGTGAAGTTTGGAGATGGAGAGGAGAAGGAGAAGTAGGAGAAGAAAGAATATGAGAAAGGAGATTGCAAGGGCCTAAAACCCTAGGTTGCATCTCATGTCTATTTATATAAATATGCAATACACCCACAATTACTATTATACCCTCATATGATAAATAATAAAATAAAATAACTCTAACATTTATTTTCATCAACGACAAGTTTCAAACTTGTCGAAACTCAAGGCCATTTGTGGGTTGTTTTTGTGGTGTTGAGGCTTTTATAATTGCAAGATGGGCTTCAAATTTGGCTATGGATTTTTGATGCATTTTGTAAAGTAGGGTCTCAATTTTCAGTAGAACATAAAGTAGGTTGTACATTTCGATCATGTAGAGCTTGTACTGCACCTGATAAATTGTTTTTGTGTATCGGCATTGCCATCTCCTCTAATCTTCTAAAGCAGCATGAATGTCTACTGTCACATAGCATGAATGTCTACTGTCACATTATGATAATCCTCCTCGGTTCTCATCTTCTGAAGTAATCACCACTTAAGAAGCTGCCAGTGCAAAACATACAAGAAGAGTAACCTAAATGAACAAGGTTAAGGCTTATCCTTGAAAAACCTCCAAATGATCGAAACAGATTTTAGGAAAGTTGGTTGGAAATTGTACTACACTTGGATGGCCCTAGGTGGTATGAGTCATGACTACTAATTATAGATCAAGGCTAGGTAGACTAAAAGCTCAGGTTTACCTTTGGCTTCTAGGAAATCATTCACTCCACGATCCGAGAACTAGCTACTTTTAGGACCAAGGTACAACTCCACTGCCAACAATAGTCGTTCATAAATCAAAGTGTACTTATGAGCAAGGTATGCACACCAGTGTAAAATCCTATAAAAGAGGTGACTACATTCTTGGCCTCGTTATAATTTTGATGCACAGATCCATCTTGGACAACTGATCTATGTTTTAGTGTGACTCATGATGGAAACAAACATGAAAATACAGAAATTAAATAATTTCCTAGAACTCAACATGAGCTACTACTAAGCTCAACAAGGCTAAGATTATAATAAGGTTGATATAAGGTTTAATTTAGTGCTAGACGAAATTCAGTCTTGGATAAGTAGGCTTACCTCGAAAGATATGCCTAAACTTCCAATCCACATCATGAATGTCCCGTACAATAAGTTCTTGCACTGGTGGCTGCAGAGAGAAATCCTGAAACAAACGTCCATCATTGCCATGTTAATCATTTCCAACAGCATTGTTTATAGAACACTATTGAACAAGCGTGCATCTTGCACATGACCCACAAACCAGGGGAGGGAACACTTTCTCAGCCGCACGCCGAGGAACGGAGAACCCTCCATGGGTGCTTGTATCGCTAGCGGTAAGAGTTTTGCAGAAGTAGTTTGTCGGCTGCTTGCTCGCGATGCCCATCTCGATGGGCACATAAGTATCCTTCTGCTCTTGCTGCAAAGTAACACCAATTGTTCTCAATTACTACAAAAACTAATCACCAATGAAACCAATGCGTGTCCTATTGTGTATAATTGATTCTTACTGGGTTTAACGGTTGCAGGGTCATCTGAGCATACACTTCATCGGTCTCCGCATCTGCCTGCAAATGTGACATTGTGACAGTCAAAATCCTTTTGTCACATGAAAACCAAATATCGGAAAATCGAAAAAACTCACATGCATTGTGACATTGTGTAGCTGGCAAATCAGCTGAGGCGGCAAGTTCGGATAATTTGGAATGTGGCCCTCTACCTCCTTGTTAGTCGAGGCCGCTACCTTTTTTTTTTCTCACAATCGAAACATTAACATTCAATAATCAGACAAGTATCCAACACGACACGGACACCCAAAACATAGCTATAAACTAAACAAAGCTCCCAACTTTGAGAAGAACAGTCGGTAGAAACTCCCTCACCTGCTCGCTGTGGCCCTGAGGAAAGTAGATGACGCGCGTGCCGACGTTCGGCAGGCAGACCAGCGGCCCGGCGCACGCGTGCCACAGATCGGAGTCCAAGCTCCTCTTCTCCTCCTCCTCCACTCCTAAAAAATCAAAAATCAAATCTTTCACATTTTTTTCCTCATTAATGACAACCAAACAATCAAAAGAAGAAGAAGAAAAATCCAACAAATTACCATTCTCGTCGTGCTCCCCCAGACCCAAACTCGAGTTCATCTCGACCAATTAGCTTCGAGAACAGCTCCACAGCTCCATCAACAACTTCTCATAGAAAGAAAACTAGGGTTTCCAGAAACGAAAATAACTCGCATTCTAAACAAAAACAGCAAAAACTCGACATTGAGCTCTCATTAGGGTCTCCTGAGGAGGAATTTTAGCGCGGACGAGTTCTCGTCGCTTGAAATCGCCATAGGAGCAGCTCTCGAAGGAGAAGAAAATTTTGGTAATGGTGCAAAAAATGAAGTGGTGGGGAGAGTGAAGGAAAAAATTACTTAATTGACCCCAAAATTGTAATGGATCATGGCCGTTAAAAAGGGTAAGGAAGGATCGTAGCCGTCGGCTATGTCAGAATGACGTGACCGGACGCATGTGCTTCACTTTTTCTATTGGTTGCTGTCAGTTCCGACTTCCGATACGGACGTGTCCAATTCGAAAAGACCCTTAATAATTTAAAGGGCATATGTTTGTATTTAAACCCCTGTAAGAATTTGAATTGCATAGAAATCATATAAACATTATTATTTCTTGAGCTAATTAGCATTTAGATTCCGAGTTTAAACACTTACATGTCCAATTAAAAAATTTGTACCCTAAACTTTTTTTTTCCATTATAGTCTTAATATAATTACAAGTGCACCAGCTAACACATGTTGAGAATGATGATATAATGGTAAGATGAAAACAAAAAATAAAAATTTATGGTTCAAAATTTTTAATTGAACATATCATAGTTTAAACTCTAAGCTGATACAAAATTCATGAGCTAAACTCTAATTAGTTTTTTTTTTTTCTCATGAATATTAATATGATTATGTAAACAAATTATTAATGGTCATACGAGCAAAATTGGTTAAGTTTAAAATGATGGTTACATTTAGTTGTTTAGGATTTTTTGTCGAGACATTCAACTCTTTTGTTGATTTTATTAGAGTGTGATAGGTTTAAAATTGTTAATAAAAATTAAAAAACTACTCCAAATTTAGAAAAAAAAAATTAATAGTATATCGTATTTTTCTAAATAACGACAACATAAGACCAAACTTTTGATGGTAAAAATATAAGATTTTTATTCTGACAAGAGGAATTAATAATATAGACTAAGACAATGGACCAAACTGTTGGTAAAATAATTCGCCATAAATCTTGTAGCGGTAGGAAAGCTAAAATGAGTTTATCGAAGGGTGTACGTGCAAACGTATCAAGCTTTTAATATTGCTTACTAGTCCAACGTGGAGGAGGACTGTGTTAGGCAAATAACGATTTTACCCTCCGAAGAAAATCTGGAATGACGCTGATGTGGGGCCGGGTTTGTCGGCGGTGAGGGGAGGGGAGTCTGCTGGTGGTGGCGCATGCGCATGATGGGTGCGTCCAGACCAGGTGTACGAACCGGAAGAGGGGGTAGTTTGGAGTTTGAGCTGGTTCACGTGTACTGAATTTTATACCAGTCTAGAATTTAGATTCTGATTTGTCCAATTAAAACATTTATGCCATAAATTTTTATTAAAAGAAAATTTAAGTTGTGCTCCACTTGTTTTAGCATAAATTATAATTTGATATCTTCAACTATTCAAAATATTCAATTTGATATCCTGAAAAGAAAAAAAATCAAACTGTCATTTTTCGCTCTTTCTCTCTCTCCCTCCATCTCCGACACCGACAACCGAGGAGGGAGGTACAGCAGTAGCAACGAGCAACAGCAGCGGCATGCGAGGTGGCGAGCAGCAGCAGCGACAGGCGCAATGGCGAGCAGTAGCATCGACGGACGCAGTGGCGGGATGGCGACGCGGACGACGGGGGGCGCGGGGTTTGCCGGAGGGAGGGTGTGGAGTAGTGGGTGTCGCAGAGTAGTGCGACCACGGAGTAGGGAGGGCGGAGAGGGAGGGGGTTGTCACGCCCCAGTACCGAAATACGGAGACGGACATGGCCAGCTACACCGTACAAGATATAGAACGTCGTACGACAATTACGGCTGTAACTAGACAATGGGTGCATTCTACAAACAAGTCACTTAAGGTCACATGAAACATCTAATGTCTCAATCAGTCAAACAAGGATAGTAAACATAGAATATATATGACAAGGAAGTAAGGCGTCTCAAACGTCCTGCAAAAATATTCCAGAAACCGGCTGTACAAAATAAGAAGCTGACGAAGTAGAAAAAGTACATGACCATGATCTGCTGCAGTCTGATTAATTACAATCATGTAAGAAAACTAAATGTCCAAATTTATGGCTAACAAATGTCGGTGGCTAAACGCCTAAAAGAGAAAAATGTACAATAACGGACAGTGATTAAGAAACCCACTCGTGTCCCTCAACGGCCATCCGTCTGGTGCGTGCCATTGTTCAGGGGAAAGTAAACCGGATCCTCGGGTGTTGGCTCTCAACCTGGCTATGCAAAACCAATGGGATTAGACCCCAAATAGCAAGTACCACAAAGGAAGCACGAATGAAGGAACAAAACCAGTGAGAAATAAACACACACACACACACACACATATATATATATATATATGTGTGTGTGTGTGTGTGTGTGTGTGTGTGTGTGTGTGTGTCTCGTAGTTTCGGTCCATAGCCTACTGTGATACAACAATCTAACCCTACAACCAAATAAGGACAAGGGTTAGACCATCGCACCATGATAGTCCATGTTCCTAAACTATTTAACAGAAGATACAATACATAATCAAGCTCACTTACATAATCGTCCAATCACTTATATGACCAAGAAAAAGTTCCAAGAACCCGAAAACTTGTTCCCTTCATAAAAATTTTATTTCAACACCAAATCAAGTGAACCAAAAGCCAAAACGCCTGAAATGGAATGTTCTATCACCTTGGAAAACTGGTTTTCTAAAATATTTTGTTTTAATAGATCAAAACCAATAAAAACTTATGGAACACATAAAAACTCTAAACTGAAAATCTAGATCTACTCACATCCACCCATAAAAACCGAAAAGTCCAAACATTAAAAGGTTTAGAATTATAATGTACACATATTAGACTAATAAAAAATAAGGATTAAAATCTAAGGGTTTCTTGTCACTACCTCATTTCCTGAGCCGGCTATTTTTTTTTTAATTTAGTTAATTGTGTATTTATTATAATTAATTGTATTTATATTTAATTAGTGATTGTATTTTTTTTTATTGATTGTTTTAGGATTTTGGCTAGCCTGGACCTATGTCAGACCCTAGTGGACCCATGTCCGACCCAACCCACACCCTTGTGAGACTTATTTTTGGGTTTATAATTATTATTATATTTTATTTTAGCTAGTTGGAGAGATTAGGAATTAGTTTGAGTGCTTTTGGAACCCCAAACCCAAAACCCAAGTCGCATCCTAAAGGGGAGGGCATTTTGGTCATTTGGACACTATGTAAACCTTTTTTTGGGTGAGACCCGACCACAGCCCCCATTCCCAGCCGAACACACAGCCCCCCCCCATTCTCTTCTTCTTCACTTCTTCTTCTTCTTCTCCACTCTTTCTTCTTCCTTTATTCTTCCCACATTCAAGTAAGTGCTCTATTTCTTCTCTTTCTTCTTCTATTCTCCATGAATGTGAACCCTAACCCTACATTTTTCCTTAACCTAGGTGGGTAGAGCTTAGATTTGGTGTTGGAGCTTGGATTAGAAGCTTGGAAGCTTGGTGTGGTTGGTTTGGAGTTTTTTGGAGACTTTGGCTTGGGATTCCAACTCCCAAGAGGTAAACCCTGATTTTTTTTCCCTTGTGATTACTCTAATATAGTGTAGTTAGTAGTTTAGAACCTTCCTAGATCCTAAGGCTACCCGTGGGAGAAAGTTGGAACTAGTTTGGTTGTGTTTGGAGACTTTAACACTAGATTTTGTGTCAATTTCGGGTGAAATCCGATATTGGCCCAATTTGGGGTGATGTCCTAGGTTAGACAGACGTAGGTAGGGTGTCTTGAGGGTTAGCACGTGTCTCTGTTCGGACACGTGAAGTCGTGTCGCGGAGAAATGGACGTTTTAGGGGTTTTTGTCGTCGCCGATTCTATGTGCGTGCGCGTTTTTGCCACGAACCTAGAATCGACGAGTTAGCATTTTTTCTAGGATCTAGACGTCGTTTAGAACCCGTGGATAAATTTTGGGCCGATTCCGAGTTGGTTTGGTGTGCGTTTCAGGAGATTTTCCGAACCGCACACCACGTGTTCGTTGAAATGACCGAACGGCCATTTCGACTTGGTTTCTTAGTTTCGGACTTGTGCGCGCATTGGGTTAGCTTCGGGGAGTGTGTGCTAGAGTTCTCGGGTTATATTTTATATATATATATGTGTGTGTGTGTGTGTGTGTGTGTGTGTGTGTGTGTGTGTGTGTGTGTGTGTGTGTGTGTGCGCGTAGGGGTGGTTGTGCGCGTGTTGGTGGGGTGTTGTGTGTTGTGTTGTGTTGTGTTGTGTGTTGTGTGTGTTGTGTGTGTGTGTGTATATATATATATATATATATATATATATATATATATATATATATATTTGTGTGTGTGTGTGTGTGTGTGTTTGTATATATGTTGTGTGTTTGTATATATGTAAGTGTGTGTGCGTGTATATGTTTATAAGTGTGAGTTAGTGAGTGTGTGTGCTTGCGTGTTTGTGTGTGTGTGGTGTGTCGAGGGGAGAGTTGAGAGCGAGAGAGAGCGAGAGGAGCTGCAGGCGCCGCAACAGCGTAGAGCGAGCTAGCGCAACAGCAGCAGGCGCTCGTGGCGCTGCGGAGCGAAGCAGCAGCAGCAGCAACTGCGCTCAGGCGCAGCATCGCGCGTGCAGGCGCGGCAGCACCGCGGCAGCACGCAGCAGCAACAGTAGGGCAGCGGCAGTGCACGATTTCAGCGCGCGCGCGCTCGATCCAGTTTCCCCTCTCCCCCTTCTTTATATATATATATATATATATATATATATATATATATATATATATAGATATAGATACGTAGATATATATATACATATGTGTTTATATATATATGTTAGCCTAGATATATAGCTAGGAATATATATATATATATGCTAAATAGTTAGCTATGGTTAGTGTTAGAGAGGGGAATAGTTGGGTATCTCAATACCTTGAGAGACCCAAGGTATTGAGGGTAGTGAGGTGAGGTAAGGTGTTGAGGTAGCCTATATACTAAGTTTTATATATATATATATATATATATATATATATATATATATATATATATATATAACATCAATATATATATATATATATATATATATATATTGATGTTTTATATATATATATATATATATATATATATATATATATATATAGAGAGAGAGAGAGAGAGAGAGAGAGAGAGAGAGAGGGTAAGGTATCCGGGTAAGGTATCTCAATACCTTGAGATACCAAGGTATTGAGGTAAGATTGGGTATCGGGAATGAGGTAGTTGCCTATACACTAGGTTATATATATATCTATATAGTTAGATATATGTTATATATATATATATATATATATATATATATATATATATATAGTTAGTTAGTTAGTTAGTTAGTTAGCTAGTGTTAGTGAGGGGTAAGGCTTGAGTATCTCAATACCTTGAGATACTCAAGGTATTGAGCATCGGGGCAAGGTATTGGGTTTTAGCCTAGGATTGAGGTTAGAGATGCTTTTATATATATAGTTATATATATTTATGCGTGCTAGTATATATTATATGGGGTATAGACGGGGCATATAGCTTAGGTCGAGGTATCGGATACTGAGGGTATCCCGGTATCTCAAGGAGGCGAGTTTGATGGTTTATTATCTTAATGACCTAGTTTTGGCCTAGAATTTTAGGGGCACCCTAGTTTGACCTAGAGTTGACCGTAGTTGACCCGGTTGACCGCCAAAGTCAACTTTTGACCTAGATTTGACCCAGAGTTGACTTTTTGGACCAAGAGTTGACTTTTTAACCCAGATTTCACCGGTTTGATCCGTTTGACCTAGAGCGACCCTAGAAGCCTATTTTTAGTTATTTTATATCTGTTTAACTCATTAGAAACCTGTTTAACCTTGCTTTTCGTAATAGGTCCTTGCGACACCAGTTCAGATCGTCAGTTGCTCAGGACGTCAGGCGAGTACATTCTCTGATAGTTTTTATTATCTGATGATTATTATGATTCAGCTTCTAGTATAGTATCATCTGATATTTCTGACATGACACGGACTGGTATTTCTGGATTCATTTACTTACGACACGTATATTTTATGTTTTTGGCCTCTATTCTGGAATCACCTACTGGCATCACCTACAGGCATCACTACAGGCATCACTCATATTTCAGGTTGGACTCATACTTGATTTACGTGTCGGGTCTTGGATTCACTTGTACTAGTCGGGGCGGGGAAATACTCGAGTAGATATGTAAATATTCCTATCTGGAATTATCAGGAATCACCCCCTCTGGTCTAATCTGGAATGATAGCAGTCGCGCACCCAGTGCGCGGTGAGCCGTACTTACCCCTAGCTATTTACATGTCGAAACATGTATTTCAAAGACACCGAGTTCATTCTTTATAGTCTGGACTCTCTTGCATTTCTTGCTGGTCTCACTTATAGTTTATGGACTTGACTCACTACATGTATTTTATGCTGGACTCACTACACGTTCTTGTGCACAGACTTACTCTTAGTTTAGATTTCTTGTATCTTGCAGTCATTACTATCTTGCTTCTGATATTCATGCATCTTTACCTTTATGCACAGTGATATGTATATTTCCTTGTTCATACTTTAGTTCCTTCACCTTGCTACTTGCTACAACTGTTTTATAATTTTTATCATTTAACTGGAACTGTTGTTAGAGGTGTACTTGCTCCAGTCATGACTGGACATATTTTTTCCAGAGTATCCGGAGGATTGGTGTCCGATGTTTTATGGACCTCATCCTGTCGATGGTGCAGACAGGGACCCTCTAGTTTAGGAATAATTTTCGGGTTGGTAGCCGGGATCACTAGGACCTGTTGTTTTTATTAGCTTTTAGCATCGGATTTGTCTCCGGTTTTGGATTGAGACCTTGTATTATATTTGATTCAGGATGTTGTATTATTATTATTATTGATGTTGTGGTATTTTAGCAGCAGTTGTTTAGACTTTGGAGTTGTTAGTCTTCTGTATTATCTTATCGTGCTTAGATTCGTGATTGAGTACATTGTGATTATCATTATGTTATTGCTCCTCCGTTTGAAGTTGAGATCCTGACAGGTTTATATATTGATTGTGTGAGATTGTTAGCTAGATAGTAGACCTAGACAGCGTTCTACCGCCGATGCTGCGGCGTGGGCTGGACGTACCCACGACTCATGCCCGATTTTTTGGGTGCTGGTCGTAACATTTCTCTATATCATGCAAGGTGTACTTGTCTAAAATGAAAGAAAGAGGATAAATGAGAGAATAAGGGAAGAGAGCGAAAGAAGTTGGGTTATATAGCTAGAGTTTGAGATTTAGACCATGGGTTCTCTCATAACTTGAACCAACCCACAAAATAAACAATGAACCACACTAAAACAAAGAATAGGTCTAGTCTCCACACAACCTAATAAACACACAAGTAAGAAATAATACGTCCCAAATACGTATATCGGAAATGATAAGTGACATCTCTACCCACCTTAAAAATATTTTGCCATCGACGGTAGAACACATTATACTAACAGTCACGACCCGCACCCGGTGTAAGGGCACGAGTTCGTGGGTACGTCCAGCCTATCCCCCAATATCGACGGTAGAACGCTGTCTAGGTCAATAATATTATCTAAATATCTCACACAATATATATAATGTACCAGTCAAGATATCTCAACTCCCAAATGGAGGACAATATGATAATATGATAATGGTAGACAATACTCAATCACAATAACAACTAAAGGAAGATATGGCACGATACGGAATAGAAGGAAAGAAATAAAGTCACAATACATCACAAGTCCAAGTCTAATCTCAACACAAGATCTCAAATAATAGTACAATGCCAAAGTGTCTAATTGACATATACAATATCATAATGAAAACTAAGTCTCCTCAGCTAGTGCTAATATCTCAAACGGCTCGATATCTGTAAAACCCCTATTTCTAAAAATCGTATTTATTATTTTTTATTAATTAATAATTTAATTATGGTAATTATGTGCTAAATAGGAGAAATAGATTTTTAATAATTTTTATTTTAGGTGTTCGGACACTTAGAGGACTTATGGGACCATCAGGAATTTTTCGGGATTTATTCCATGTAGGAGACCCCTTAAGCTGTTGCTAGCCTAATGGTGTGCATTATTCTAATCCATGAATTTTCTTATGAATATATATATATATATATATATATATATATATATATATATATATATGTATGTATGTATATATATATATATATATATTTAGAAAGGAAAATGAAAGAAAGTAAAAGAATTATTAAATAAGTATTAACTAATAAATATAATAATAATAATAGTAATAATAATAACACAACTATTTGCTCCATTCCTTAGCAAATGCTATACCCATTCAGCAAACTTGCTTCTTAGACCACCCTTCAGCAAACGAACAACTTGCTGTGACCGCCCCTTTAATATTTGCAAATTTGCATCCAGAGACCCACTATCCCACTTCAGCGGCTAACTTCCCAACCCGACCCCTTTGGCCGCTCCATCCCTCTCTCTCTCCCTATTAAATAAATATATATATATATATTTATCTTTCAAAAACCCTAACCTAAATCTCCAGACCTCCTCTTCTCATCTAGAGCCGTCAACGCAGCCAGAGAGCCCCGCCAAGCCGTCCAAACCATCCCGACGACTCCGACCTCGCGCACTGCAGATTCCCACACGAGGCACCTTCGCTCCGGAGTTGTTTTCCGTCGACTCGCTCAACCAAACGTTGTTCCGTCTTCACCGGTATGCTCACCCCTTAACCCTCTTCCATACTTGTATTATAGCCAACCTCGAAAAACGGTGTACCCCTAGGCGAAAAACAGCGTCCAAGTTGGCGCGAGCAGACCCAATTCTGGGATCGCAGAAAACTGCGGTGACCACCCAGATTGCCGAGTTCGTATCTCCCACCACAGAGATCCGAATTCGGGTGATTCTTTTTGTTACATGTAGAACACTTGACCTAGTTTATTTTTTGTTAAATAACCCTATATTATTAGCTGTTGTGGACATAGTTAAATTCGTCACAAAACTATGCGCACCCACTTTTTCCAGATTTCCAAAAGTTGGAAAACGGAGCGCGCCCCGCCAAACGGGGACCGCCCCGCCGTGTACAAAGTGTACCGAACGGTGCACACAGCGTAACCGGACACGTGAAAATTCGTAGGAACTGATTTGGATGCGTGTGTGCGTCGGAATCAGGCCGTATCCGCGGACACACCCCGTGTCGCAACTTTTGTGGAACTCGCGCGTATTTTGTGCACGCTTGTCAGATTGCGACGAAACTTACGTCACTGGACTTGTGGTAACGCGCTGGTCCTGTGACCCAATTTTCACACAATTCTGAGACGGTTGACCAAATCGCCAATTGGCGGGCCCCACAGTTGACTTTTTGGACAAAATTTTGTTCGGCTCATCGGAATCCACATTTGGACATACCGTTGGGTTCATATTGACATTTAGAGTTATTTGACCTATAATTTATCCCATTTAGAGACTGTTACCCTTGACACGCTTTTCGGTGCAAAGTGGGCCACCCGTGGACCCCACTTTTGCCCGAAATTACCGTTTTGCCCCTGTGTCCAAATTGGACGAAAGGGATGTGCTTTTTGGCTATTTTGCTCATTCCGAAAACGTTGGTGATATTTATTTCAGCATCCGGAGACATTGTTCTGCGGCCATAGCTTTTGATCATGTGCGTTTGACTTCTGGACAGTACACCTTGCAGCTTTCTTACCAGGCAAGATACCTTGCCAAATTGTTACAGTACTTTTGTATGCTATTTATATTTCTTTATATTTATTGTATTTCTGTTTATTCTTGCATGTGTAGTTTTCTTTCAGTCATTACTATGTATTAGATATGTTGACACACACATGGCACTTAGTATCATAGAGGACAATCATTAGGCGTATGGGCTTTTAACTACTCTGGTAAACTGTAGCATATAGCTCGCACTACGGGCGTGTGTCGCGCTGGTCGCTACCCCCGCGGTATGTCGATTTCTAGAGTCTCGCTGGTCGCTACCCCCGCGGTATGTCGATTTCTGATGTCCATTGACGTGTGTGTGAGTTGTGAGGTAGATCGAGTAGCCTACCCTTGCCCATACGTCGAAAAGTTGTCCTCATTTGCATTCATATAGATTGTCTTGTACAGCGTACTTATTTATTTCCAAAGTATATGCATGTTTACTGTATTCAAGTTGGCTCGTATTTTCTGTATCTTGTTACGTCCCTCCGAGGACCTGGTCCTCTGCCAGGTGTATCTATTCTTGAGCATTTGTAGGAGCACAGATTGGATGGCTATATATGTTCCGTGGATGTCCCCTCTTCGAGCCCGTGATTGCTAGATGGTGTTCTTATATGGTGTTGTTGTGTTGTACTTACTTTAATATTTGCTCTTACATTCGAGTTGGTAGTGGATTTGTTTCCATCCAACTATCATCCTTAGATACTTATGTTGAGATCTAGTTATATAGATGCTGGTTAGTCATTTATATTAATTTTCTGTGGATGAGATTTAGATTGTACCCTATGACTTGTGACATATGTTTATACCACTTGTGGATTGATTTTCATATTACAGCGTACGTGTGGATTTTGGTTTCCATATATTGGAGTTGCCATATCCATGCGGCTGGCATGCTTACGTGTTCCTAGTCCTACGTATTTTGGGACTGGGGCGTGACATGTTTTGTGGTGGCCCATTGTCACGACCCGCACCCGGAAAATCGGGCATGAGTCGTGGGTACGTCCAGCCTACGCCGCAGCATCGGCGGTAGAATGCTGTCTAGGTCAACTAACTAAATAATAATCTCACACAAAAATCGGGCATGACCTCTCCAAAAGGAGGGCAACCACACAAACAATATATAAACCTGCCAAGATCTCAACTCCAAACGGAGGAGCAAATATCAAATGATAATCTCAAGTACTCAATCACTAATCTAAGCACGATAAGATAACAAAGAAGACTAACAGCTATAAAGTCTAACCAACAACAACTACTACAACAACCACAACATCAAATAATAATACAACAATATCCAAAATAATATACAAACAAGGTCTCAATCCAAAACCGGAGATAAATCCGGTGCTAAAGCTAATAAAAACAACAACAAGATCCTAGTGATCCCGGCTACCAACCCGGAAATCACTCCTAAACTAGAGGGTCCCTGTCTGCACCGTCGACAGGCTCAGGTCCATAAAATGTCGGACACCAATCCTCCGGATACTCTGAAAAATATGTCCAGTCAGGACTGGAGCAAGTACACCTCTAACAGCAGTTCCATTTAAATGATAAAAACTATAAAACAGTTATAGCAAGTAGCAAGAGAATGGGGCAAGTATGAAACAAAGAAATATGTATAACTGGTGCATAAAGGTAAATATGCATGGATATCAGAGCAAGATAGTAATAACTGCAAGATACAGGAAATCTAAGCTAAGATCAAGTCCGTGCACATGAACGTGTAGTGAGTCCAGCATGAAAAACATGTAGTGAGTCAAGTCCAGAAACATGTAAGTGAGACAAGTCAAGAAATGCATGAGAGTCCAGACTATAAAGAATGAACTCGGTGTCTTTGAAATACTTGTTTCGACATGTAAACGGCTAGGGGTAAGTACGGCTCACCGCGCACTGGGTGCGCGGCTGCTATCATTCCAGATTAGACCAGAGGGAGTGATGCCTGATGATGCCAGATAGGAATGTTTACATGTCTACTCGAGTATTTCCCCGCCCCGACTAATACAAGTGGATCCAAGACCCGACACACAAATCAAGATGAGTCCAGCCTGAACATGAATGATGCCTGTAGTGATGCCTGTAGTGATTCCAGAATAGAGGCCAGAAACATGAAATGTACGTGTCGCAAGTAAATGAATCCAGAAATATCAATCAGTGTCTCGTGTTGTGCCAGAATAATCATATGATACTATACTAGAAGCTGAATCATAATAATCATCGGATAATGAAAACTATCAGAGAATGTACTCGCCTGACGTCCTGAGCAACTGGCGATCCGAACTGGTGTCGCAAGGACCTAATGCGAAAAGCAAGGTTAAACAGGGTTCTAATGAGTTAAACAGATATAAAATAACTAAAAATAGGCTTCTAGGGTCGTTCTAGGTCAAACGGGTCAAACCGGTGAAATCTGGGTCAAAAAGTCAACTCTAGGTCCAAAAAGTCAACTCTGGGTCAAAACTAGGTCAAAAGTTGACTTTGGCGGTCAACCGAGTCAACTACTGTCAAGTCTGGGTCAAACTAGGGTGCTCCTGAAATTCTAGGTCAAACCGAGGTCATTAGGCTAGAAAACTCACAAACTCGCCTCCTTGAGATACCGGGATACCCTCGGTATCCGATACCTCAACCTACGCTATATACCCCGCCTAAACCCGCTAAAACCTATGCTAGCACGCGTAAATATATACATATATACATATAAAAATCACTCCAATACTATTCTTAGGCTATTGCTCAAAAACCCCGCTCGAAACCCAATACCTTGGTGAGATACCTTGATATCTCAAGGTATTTGGGATACTCTCCAATACCCCTCTAACTACCCCTCTAGTTAGCTATCTAGGCCAATAGATATATACCTAGTTATTAATTTAGGCAAAAAAATATATAACTATCATATATTATACATATCTAAGTATCTATATATATATATATACACATAGCACATACACACACACATTTAAACCCATATACCTTACCTTACCTTAAATATATATATATATATATACTATCTAGATATCTCTAGGTATGCATATGACTATATGTATATAGATATATATATACCTTAGATAGATAACTACCTATCTACCTATGTATCTATCCATAGATAGATCTATCTATAATACTATCTATCTATCTATTCTAGTTATCCACTTACCTATCTAACTATTTATCCCTCTATCTAATATCTATCTAATTATCATCTATCTATCTATATTTCTATCTATCTAGCTAATATATCTATCTCATATATCTATCTATCTAGCTATGTATATATCTATCCATATAGATCTATATATCTAGCTATCCCTCTACCTATCCATCTACCTATCTAGTTATCTAGCTAACTAGATACCTATCTACTATCTATTCCTCTACCTATCTATTTATCTAAAACTCTATCTAACTAACTATAGATCTATCTATATACTTATCTATTGATCTACCTATTTATGAATCTATCTATCTATATATCTAGTTAACCATCTATCCACCAATCTATCAAACTATCTATCTATCTATCCATTTATTTATCTAACTAACTTATTATCTAACTATGTATCAATCTATCTATATCTATATATATATACCTCTCTCTAACTCTCCCTCGCATTGATACTGCTGCTGCTAGCTGCTTCTCACCTTGCTGCTGCTCGCTGTTCTTGGTACTGTGCTGCTGCTGCAGCATGTACTGCTGCTGCTGCTCCTCCAGATTGCTGCTGCAGCTGCTCCTTGCTTCATACTGCTGCTGCGGCTGCTACCTGCTGCTGCTGCAGCACAGTGCAGCAGCATGCTGCTGCTGCGGCTCCAGTCCAGGTTCTGTTCAGCCTCCCCCCTTCCTCTCACAAGCACACACGCACACTCCTATATATATATCTACATATATATATATACATACATCTATATCTATATATATATATATCTATACATATATACACTCACACACATCAAACACAAACACACACATATATCTACATATATATAAACACACATCTATGTATATATACACACATATATATCTACACTCATATATTTATATATATATACACATACACACTCAAACATAAATACATATATAAATATATACACATAAACACACTTACATATAATTATATACATATATATATACACATATAAATATATATATATAAAGACACACACACAACCACAACACAACACAACACTCAAACCACACACCCCACTCACGCCCAACGACCCCGACACTCACCAACGCCTATAAATATATAAAATATAGCTCGAAAACTCTAGCACACACTCCCCGATACTAACCCAACGCGCGCACAAGCCCGAAACGAGAAAACCAAGTCGAAATGGCCGTTCGGTCATTTCGACGAACACGTGGCGCGCGGCTCGGAAAACCTCCTGAAACGCACACCAAACGAACTCGGAATCGGCCCAAAATTTACCCACGCGTCCTAAATGATGTCTAGATCCTAGAAAATGCGCTCCCGCGTCGATTCTAGGTCCTTGGCGGAAACTCACACGCACTTAGAATCGGCGACGACGAAAAGCCCCAATTTCGCCCGAAACGCCTGTTTCTCCGCGACGCGGCTTCCCGTGTCCGAACGGAGACACGCACTCACCCTCAAGACACCCGACAACGTCTACCTAAGTCCGTCTAACCTAGGACATCACCCAAAATTGGGCCAAATTCGGATTCCACCCGAAATTGACACAAAACCTAGTGTTAAAGTCTCCAAACACTACCCAACTAGTTCCAACTTCCTCCCACGGGTAGCCTAAGGGTCTAGGAAGGTTCTAAAATATTAATTACACTATAAAAGAGTAATTACAAGGGGAAAATTAGGGTTTACCTCTTGGGAGTTGGAATCCCAAGCCAAAATCTCAAAAATGCTACAAATCCTCCAATCCAAGCTTCCAAGCCTCAAATCCAAGCTCCAACATCAAATCTAGGCTCTACCCACCTAGGTTAAGGAAAATGCAAGGTGAGGGTTAGCTTAAGAAAGAAGAAATGGAAGAAAGAAAGAAGAAAAGTGAAGAAAAACTCACCTTGGAGAAGGAAGGAAGAAGAAAGAAGAAGAAATGAAGAAGAAGAAGAAGAAGAAGAAGAAGAAGAAGTAGTGGAATGAAGAGGAGGGGAGTTGGCTGCTGGTTCCACGGGTGAGGGCTGCTATAAAGGGCCGGCCACACTAATTATAGGTCACATTCAAATGCCCAAAATGCCCCTACATGACTTGGTTTTGGGTTTTGGGTTCCAAAAGCACTCAAACTAGTTCCAAATCTCTCCAACTAACCTCCTAAAAATAAAATAAATATTCTAAGCCCTAAAATAATTCTCACAAGGGTGTGGGCTGGGTCGAACATGGGTCCACTAGGGTCTGACATGGGTCCAGGCTAGCCAAAATCCTAAAACAAACAATATAAAAATAATACAATCAATAATTAATTATAAATACAATTAATTAAAAATAATGCACAATTAACTAAATTAAAAATAAAAAAAATACCCGGCTCTGGAAATGGGGTGGTGACAAGCCTATCCTCCTTAGAAAATTTCGTCCTCGAAATTTAAGGTCAATCACACTCCTCTAGGTCAAACCCCCAACAATCACAGTCAAGAAATTCTACCTAAACAACACACAAGATCAGGGTCCTACTGGTCGTGTTATCACAGTCTTAATCAGGGTCACTAAACTATCTACCACAGCACAAAACGTCTAACAGGTACTAATGAAGCACACCACAAGGAATGGAAAGGACAGGAAGAAGAAACAAGAGACAGACCTGCTAACCCGACATCCGTAGCATCGGCCTCCTCGACCGTCAACGCATAAGCCCTGCCCTGCTGGGGTGTATCCCTCTGCTGGTGCGGGGCATGATGCTGTGCCACAGATGGCCTAGCTCCAACTCTCTGATCCTGTGCTCCACCCAATGGAGGTGCAGTGGAGCAATCTCGCATCTGGTGAGCAGCGGATCCACAGAACAAACACACCTTCAGCCTCCTCCTACAAACATCCCAAGTGTGTCCTGCCTTCCTGCAGTAGGCACAAGTGGGCACCCTCTGATCCTGACCCTGCTGCGCTGCCTTCTGCACATAGGGACGCTTAGCTGGTCCCGCACTACCACTGGCACTGCCTGAATCATCCCTGCCTCTCTTGGACTTGAGCTCCAAGTCATCCTCTGCTCTCTGAGCATCTCCTACTATCTGCTCAAAAGTTGCCTCGCGGTCGCTCCTGGTCAAAGACTTGACCGCCATAACCAAGCCCTTGCGAAACTTCCTCGCCTTGGCTGCCTCACTCAAGCCATCTACAAATCTGTCCAGACGGCAGAACTCCGCTGCGTACTCGTCCACCGTCATGCTCCCCTGGACGAGTGCCTCGAACTGGCTCTCCAAAGCACTGAGCGCCACATCTGGGAAAAACTTCTCCTTAAAAAGCCTCTTGAAAGCCTCCCAAGTAAGCCCTGGCGCCGCGATCCTCGTATCTGTGCGATACCACGTCAAAGCAAGGTCGAACATCTGACTGCCCGCTGCCTCTATCTGCATGCTGTCTGGAATCTGCGCTAGCCTGAAGATCCCCTCGATCTGCTCTATCCAGTCATCCGCGTACAGGATTCCTTCTGTACCACGGAACTCCTTGGGCCGCATCCTCTGGAAGTCAATGATACTACCCGGCCTCGGATGCTGAATCTGATCTGCCTGTGGCTGAATCTGTGCCACCCTATCCACTGCTGTCATGGCCACCTGGTGGGCGTTCTCAATGCCCAGCCTCATCACATCCACCTGACGGTGCTGCGCGTCCATCATCTCCCTGAAGAAAGCAAACAACTGCGCGGCATCTACTGGAGCAGGAAGTGGTAGAGGAACCACCAGAACGACTGGGGTAGTCCTCGGATCGACAGGTGAAGGAGGATCCCCGAGAGAAGCAGATGCTCCCTCAACCGCAGGAGTGGTGAGTGGAGCGGTAGCAGCTGCCTGAATATGAGCTAGACGAGAGGTAGCAGACCTCTCAGTAGCAACTGCTGGAACGATATGACGAGATCGTGTCTTCGGAGGCATCCTGAACACAGATCAAAAGAAGTCAATACGGTGCAAGATACGATATCATCAAAGAAGGACAGTAATATTTCAAAAGAAGCAATTTCAGAATAATTAGAATGGAATTGTTCCTAGTCGTGATTGAGTACACTCTCATCCTAGATCCTATAGCAGGCTCGCAGCAGTACAACTAAGTTGTTGTACCACCACGATATCGCACTAATTGCGAATCGAGACCTGCATGGGGCCGCCACCAAAAATGTGTCACGACCCGCACCCGGAAAATCGGGCATGAGTCGTGGGTACGTCCAGCCTACGCCGCAGCATCGGCGGTAGAACGCTGTCTAGGTCAACTAACTAAATAATAATCTCACACAAAAATCGGGCATGACCTCTCCAAAAGGAGGGCAACCACACAAACAATATATAAACCTGCCAAGATCTCAACTCCAAACGGAGGAGCAAATATCAAATGATAATCTCAAGTACTCAATCACTAATCTAAGCACGATAAGATAACAAAGAAGACTAACAGCTATAAAGTCTAACCAACAACAACTACTACAACAACCACAACATCAAATAATAATACAACAATATCCAAAATAATATACAAACAAGGTCTCAATCAAAAACCGGAGACAAATCCGGTGCTAAAGCTAATAAAAACAACAACAAGATCCTAGTGATCCCGGCTACCAACCCGGAAATCACTCCTAAACTAGAGGGTCCCTGTCTGCACCGTCGACAGGCTCAGGTCCATAAAATGTCGGACACCAATCCTCCGGATACTCTGAAAAATATGTCCAGTCAGGACTGGAGCAAGTACACCTCTAACAGCAGTTCCATTTAAATGATAAAAACTATAAAACAGTTATAGCAAGTAGCAAGAGAATGGGGCAAGTATGAAACAAAGAAATATGTATAACTGGTGCATAAAGGTAAATATGCATGGATATTAGAGCAAGATAGTAATAACTGCAAGATACAGGAAATCTAAGCTAAGATCAAGTCCGTGCACATGAACGTGTAGTGAGTCCAGCATGAAAAACATGTAGTGAGTCAAGTCCAGAAACATGTAAGTGAGACAAGTCAAGAAATGCATGAGAGTCCAGACTATAAAGAATGAACTCGGTGTCTTTGAAATACTTGTTTCGACATGTAAACGGCTAGGGGTAAGTACGGCTCACCGCGCACTGGGTGCGCGGCTGCTATCATTCCAGATTAGACCAGAGGGAGTGATGCCTGATGATGCCAGATAGGAATGTTTACATGTCTACTCGAGTATTTTCCCGCCCCGACTAATACAAGTGGATCCAAGACCCGACACGCAAATCAAGATGAGTCCAGCCTGAACATGAATGATGCCTGTAGTGATGCCTGTAGTGATTCCAGAATAGAGGCCAGAAACATGAAATGTACGTGTCGCAAGTAAATGAATCCAGAAATATCAATCAGTGTCTCGTGTTGTGCCAGAATAATCATATGATACTATACTAGAAGCTGAATCATAATAATCATCGGATAATGAAAACTATCAGAGAATGTACTCGCCTGACGTCCTGAGCAACTGGCGATCCGAACTGGTGTCGCAAGGACCTAATGCGAAAAGCAAGGTTAAACAGGGTTCTAATGAGTTAAACAGATATAAAATAACTAAAAATAGGCTTCTAGGGTCGTTCTAGGTCAAACGGGTCAAACCGGTAAAATCTGGGTCAAAAAGTCAACTCTAGGTCCAAAAAGTCAACTCTGGGTCAAAACTAGGTCAAAAGTTGACTTTGGCGGTCAACCGAGTCAACTACTGTCAAGTCTGGGTCAAACTAGGGTGCTTCTGAAATTCTAGGTCAAACCGAGGTCATTAGGCTAGAAAACTCACAAACTCGCCTCCTTGAGATACCGGGATACCCTCGGTATCCGATACCTCAACCTACGCTATATACCCCGCCTAAACCCGCTAAAACCTATGCTAGCACGCGTAAATATATACATATATACATATAAAAATCACTCCAATACTATTCTTAGGCTATTGCTCAAAAACCCCGCTCGAAACCCAATACCTTGGTGAGATACCTTGATATCTCAAGGTATTTGGGATACTCTCCAATACCCCTCTAACTACCCCTCTAGTTAGCTATCTAGGCCAATAGATATATACCTAGTTATTAATTTAGGCAAAAAAATATATAACTATCATATATTATACATATCTAAGTATCTATATATATATATACACATAGCACATACACACACACACTTAAACCCATATACCTTACCTTACCTTAAATATATATATATATATATACTATCTAGATATCTCTAGGTATGCATATGACTATATGTATATAGATATATATATACCTTAGATAGATAACTACCTATCTACCTATGTATCTATCCATAGATAGATCTATCTATAATACTATCTATCTATCTATTCTAGTTATCCACTTATCTATCTAACTATTTATCCCTCTATCTAATATCTATCTAATTATCATCTATCTATCTATATTTCTATCTATCTAGCTAATATATCTATCTCATATATCTATCTATCTAGCTATGTATATATCTATCCATATAGATCTATATATCTAGCTATCCCTCTACCTATCCATCTACCTATCTAGTTATCTAGCTAACTAGATACCTATCTACTATCTATTCCTCTACCTATCTATTTATCTAAAACTCTATCTAACTAACTATAGATCTATCTATATACTTATCTATTGATCTACCTATTTATGAATCTATCTATCTATCTATATATCTAGTTAACCATCTATCCACCAATCTATCAAACTATCTATCTATCTATCCATTTATTTATCTAACTAACTTATTATCTAACTATGTATCAATCTATCTATATCTATATATATATATACCTCTCTCTAACTCTCCCTCGCATTGATACTGCTGCTGCTAGCTGCTTCTCACCTTGCTGCTGCTCGCTGTTCTTGGTACTGTGCTGCTGCTGCAGCATGTACTGCTGCTGCTGCTCCTCCAGATTGCTGCTGCAGCTGCTCCTTGCTTCATACTGCTGCTGCGGCTGCTACCTGCTGCTGCTGCAGCACAGTGCAGCAGCATGCTGCTGCTGCGGCTCCAGTCCAGGTTCTGTTCAGCCTCCCCCCTTCCTCTCACAAGCACACACGCACACTCCTATATATATATCTACATATATATATATATACATACATCTATATCTATATATATATATATATATCTATACATATATACACTCACACACATCAAACACAAACACACACATATATCTACATATATATAAACACACATCTATGTATATATACACACATATATATCTACACTCATATATTTATATATATATACACATACACACTCAAACATAAATACATATATAAATATATACACATAAACACACTTACATATAATTATATACATATATATACACACATATAAATATATATATATAAAGACACACACACAACCACAACACAACACAACACTCAAACCACACACCCCACTCACGCCCAACGACCCCGACACTCACCAACGCCTATAAATATATAAAATATAGCTCGAAAACTCTAGCACACACTCCCCGATACTAACCCAACGCGCGCACAAGCCCGAAACGAGAAAACCAAGTCGAAATGACCGTTCGGTCATTTCGACGAACACGTGGCGCGCGGCTCGGAAAACCTCCTGAAACGCACACCAAACGAACTCGAAATCGGCCCAAAATTTACCCACGCGTCCTAAACGATGTCTAGATCCTAGAAAATGCGCTCCCGCGTCGATTCTAGGTCCTTGGCGGAAACGCACACGCACTTAGAATCGGCGACGACGAAAAGCCCCAATTTTGCCCGAAACGCCCGTTTCTCCGCGACGCGGCTTCCCGTGTCCGAACGGAGACACGCACTCACCCTCAAGACACCCGACAACGTCTACCTAAGTCCGTCTAACCTAGGACATCACCCAAAATTGGGCCAAATTCGGATTCCACCCGAAATTGACACAAAACCTAGTGTTAAAGTCTCCAAACACTACCCAACTAGTTCCAACTTCCTCCCACGGGTAGCCTAAGGGTCTAGGAAGGTTCTAAAATATTAATTACACTATAAAAGAGTAATTACAAGGGGAAAATTAGGGTTTACCTCTTGGGAGTTGGAATCCCAAGCCAAAATCTCAAAAATGCTACAAATCCTCCAATCCAAGCTTCCAAGCCTCAAATCCAAGCTCCAACATCAAATCTAGGCTCTACCCACCTAGGTTAGGGAAAATGCAAGGTGAGGGTTAGCTTAAGAAAGAAGAAATGGAAGAAAGAAAGAAGAAAAGTGAAGAAAAACTCACCTTGGAGAAGGAAGGAAGAAGAAAGAAGAAGAAATGAAGAAGAAGAAGAAGAAGAAGAAGAAGAAGAAGAAGTAGTGGAATGAAGAGGAGGGGAGTTGGCTGCTGGTTCCACGGGTGAGGGCTGCTATAAAGGGCCGGCCACACTAATTATAGGTCACATTCAAATGCCCAAAATGCCCCTACATGACTTGGTTTTGGGTTTTGGGTTCCAAAAGCACTCAAACTAGTTCCAAATCTCTCCAACTAACCTCCTAAAAATAAAATAAATATTCTAAGCCCTAAAATAATTCTCACAAGGGTGTGGGCTGGGTCGGACATGGGTCCACTAGGGTCTGACATGGGTCCAGGCTAGCCAAAATCCTAAAACAAACAATATAAAAATAATACAATCAATAATTAATTATAAATACAATTAATTAAAAATAATGCACAATTAACTAAATTAAAAATAAAAAAAATACCCGGCTCTGGAAATGGGGTGGTGACACCCATGCAGGTCGAGAGCATATTGTCTCGGTTACGTTATTGTACCGAACAAGCCTGCACCTAGGACTAGAGTATAGGATCTTATCCACAATTGACTATGATTCATCTTCCTCCTATCTGTTCTATTTGAACAATTGCATCCTGCTTGATTCCTGTACTCCCATAATAGTTCCTTTAGTATAGCCTTCTGCTAGAATATAGGAACCCCGGTTATTAGGATGATGATTATGGTAGCACACCTATTAAGAATACAACGAGAATATAGACACCCCACTAAGTTTAGAATAATTAAGTGAACCGTAGAATTCCTTATCTATAGATTGGTTTATCATTACCCCTTGATGTATTATGAAGACTTGAGAGTAGTATAGATGCTACTAGAATTAGTTAGAAATTTTACCATAATATTTGACCCTAGTATAGAGGATACCCTAATAAGTACCAAGTTTCCTTCTCGTAAACCTTAACAAGAGTTTCTACGGTATCCTTAAGACAATTACAGTACTAGGTTATTGTTATAAGTTGGGTAGTATACCTCACAACATAGTATCACATAGTCTTTTGCCCTATTATTGAAGTGTAGCTGAATGACATTAACTGTGTGCTAGCATAAGAAGATAATGTTTCATCAGACTGTAGAACTTAGAGGCTATACCCCTACTTTGTCGACTATCGACTTAGACAAGGAATTAGTATGACAAATGTAGAGATTGTGGAGTCTTATCTTTTGTGAACTTGAATTGTTATGTACCTTCTTTCATCATACTCCAGCGTATTTATGTTTGTTGTACTACCTTGACTTATGCTGCTATTATAGCCTAGTTTTTTGCAAGCTTATTCTTTTATCGAGCTTGCTCATGGCATATGTATTATTGGGTGCACACAATGATACAATTGCCTAATCAGAATCGGTGTATTAAGGTCAAGCTAACCTTAGTGCGCTTGGTTCGCTCTTCGCATGACTACTTTACGTGGATTGAGATATATGGTAGTAGACAGATATACTTGCCCCTAGATATGTCTGACACATCGTATCGGTTACATAACTGTACTGATATGAGCATGTAAATAGAAAATTACCAAAAATAGGATTTCAATCCACAACTGTCCTGACAACTCTCTTTTCGATTCTTTAATCTCTTTGAACCCTCGTACTTGTATTCTGTCACCTTCACCTTAAGTTCTTTATTATTTCTCTCCGTCTTCCCCTATTTTGGAAAGACGAAACCTCGTGCTAGTATAAGTTGACACTGATAATACTAGATATACCCCATAAGGCTAATCACATGACTTAGTGACTCTCTTTTATAATTGGTTAAGGGCATATCATAGGTGATATGTTTGGTGTTAAACCTTTGAGGATTAAAAATCATGATTAAATAATTTGAGCAATAGTTTTTCTAGATGTATAGCCTTAGGTGGTAGATGAAAAATTTTAAGTTCGGCAGATTGTGAACCCCTCACCCAAAAATTTGACCTACTTAGCTGAGTTAGTGAGACTAAGGTTAGCTTGAGTCCAGTTAGAGATAGAACACGATATTTTATTTAATTTTACAATAGTTATATCACTTAGCGCCCTTACCGTGCTCCGATAATTGGAGCGCTACACTAGCCACTGCCTTCCTACCAATTCTACACCCTTATCCTAGACATGCCCATCACCCAATTCTCATCTTTGTGCAATTTTCCAATTGTTGGGCGCTTTTATGCAAAGAGCATTTATGTGTCCACATCATTGGACATGACACATGAAGAAACCTATTTTTCGCTCATATGGATTTTTTCATGATTTTTCGGAATGTGCAATGTGCAACATCGTGCACCCCTTTAAACCTAGCCTTGCATTTTAAACAATGCAAGTCTTATACCATCCTTGACATTCTATCGTGGCTTAATCTTAATTTCGAGGACAAAATTTTTGTAAGTTGGGTAGAATGTAAAACCCCTATTTCTAAAAACCGTATTTATTATTTTTTTTATTAATTAATAATTTAATTATGGTAATTATGTGCTAAATAGGAGAAATAGATTTTTAATCATTTTTATTTTAGGTGTTCGGACACTTAGAGGACTTATGGGACCATCATGAATTTTTCGAAATTTATTCCATGTAGGAGACCCCTTAAGCTGTTGCTAGCCTAATGGTGTGCATTATTCTAATCCATAAATTTTCTTATGAATATATATATAATATATATGTATACACAAATATATATATATGTATATATATATTTAGAAAGGAAAAGGAAAAGGAAAGAAAGTAAAAGAATTATTAAATAAGCATTAACTAATAAATATAATAATAATAATAGTAATAATAATAACACAACTATTTACTCCATTCCTTAGCAAATGCTATACCCATTCAGCAAACTTGCTTCTTAGACCCCCTTCAGCAAACGAACAACTTGCTGTGACCGCCCCTTTAATATTTGCAAATTTGCATCCAGAGACCCACCATCCCACTTCAGCGGCTAACTTCCCAACCCGACCCCTTTGGCCGCTCCATCCCTCTCTCTCTCCCTATTAAATATATATATATATATATATATATTTATCTTTCAAAAACTCTAACCCAAATCTCCAGACCTCCTCTTCTCATCTAGAGTCGTCACCGCAGCCAGAGAGCCCCGCCAAGCCGTCCAAACCATCCCGACGACTCCGACCTCGCGCACTGCAGATTCCCACACGAGGCACCTTCGCTCCGGAGTTGTTTCCCGTCGACTCGCTCAACCAAACGCCGTTTCGTCTTTACCGGTATGCTCACCCCTTAACCCTCTTCCATACTTGTATTATAGCCAACCTCGAAAAACGTGTACCCCTAGTCGAAAAATAGCGTCCAAGTTGGCACGAGCAGACCCAATTCTGGGATCGCAGAAAACTGCGGTGACCACCCAGATTGCCGAGTTCGTATCTCCCACCACAGAGATCCGAATTCGGTGATTCTTTTTGATACATGTAGAACACTTGACCTAGTTTATTTTCTGTTAAATAACCCTATATTATTAGCTGCTGTGGACATAGTTAAATTCGTCACAAAACTATGCGCACCCACTTTTTCCAGATTTCCAAAAGTTGGAAAATGGAGCGCGCCCCGCCAAATGGGACCGCCCCGCCGTGTACCAAGTGTACCGAACGGTGCACACAGCGTAACCGGACACGTAAAAATTTGTGGAAACTGATTCGGACGCGTGTGCGCGCCGGAATCAGGCCGTATCCGCGGACACACCCCGTGTCGCAACTTTTGTGGAACTCGCGCGTATTTTGTGCACGCTTGTCAGATTGAGACGAAACTTGCGTCACTGGACTCATGGTAACGCGCTGGTCCTGTGACCCAATTTTCACGCAATTCTGAGACGATTGACCAAATCGCCAATTGGCAGGCCCAAAGTTAACTTTTTGGACAAAATTTTGTTCGGCTCATCGGAATCCACATTTGGACATACCGTTGGGTTCGTATTGACATTTAGAGTTGTTTGACCTATAATTTATCCTATTTAGAGACTGTTACCCTTGGCACGCTTTTCGGTGCAAAGTGGACCACCCGTGGACCCCATTTTTGCCCGAAATTACCGTTTTGCCCCTGTGTCCAAATTGGACGAAAGAGATGTGCTTTTTAGCTATTTTGCTCATTCTGGAAATGTTGGTGATATTTATTTCAGCATCCGGAGACATTGTTCTGCGGCCATAGCTTTTGATCCTGTGCGTTTGACTTCTGGACAGTACACCTTGCAGCTTTCTTACCAGGCAAGATACCTTGCCAAATTGTTACAGTACTTTTGCATGCTATTTATATTTCTTTATATTTATTGCATTTCTGTTTATTCTTCCATGTGTAGTTTTCTTTCAGTCATTACTATGTATTAGATATGTTGACACACACATGGCACTTAGTATCATAGAGGACAATCATTAGGCGTATGGGCTTTTAACCACTCTGGTAAACCGTAGTATATAGCTCGCACTACGGGCGTGTGTCGCGCTGGTCGCTACCTCCGCGGTATGTCGATTTCTGGAGTCTCGCTGGTCGCTACCCCCGCGGTATGTCAATTTCTGATGTCCATTGACGTGTGTGTGAGTTGTGAGGTAGATCGAGTAGCCTACCCTTGCCCATACGTCGAAAAGTTGTCCTCATTTGCATTCATATAGATTGTCTTGTACAGCGTACTTATTTATTTCCAAAGTATATGCATGTTTACTGTATTCAAGTTGGCTCATATTTTCTGTATCTTGTTACGTCCCTCTGAGGACCTGGTCCTCTGCCAGGTGTATCTATTCTTGAGCATTTGCAGGAGCACAGATTGGATGGCTATATATGTTCCGTGGATGTCCTCTCTTCGAGCCCGTGATTGCTAGATGGTATTCTTATATGGTGTTGTTGTGTTGTACTTACTTTAATATTTGCTCTTACATTCGAGTTGGTAGTGGATTTGTTTCCATCCAACTATCATCCTTAGATACTTATGTTGAGATCTAGTTATATAGATGCTGGTTAGTCATTTATATTAATTTTCTGTGGATGAGATTTAGATTGTACCCTATGACTTGTGACATATGTTTATACCACTTGTGGATTGATTTTCATATTACAGCGTACGTGTGGATTTTGGTTTCCATATATTGGAGTTGCCATATCCATGCGGCTGGCATGCTTACGTGTTCCTAGTCCTACGTATTTTGGGACTGGGGCGTGACAATATCCTTTGGCCCGTAGTGCATAGGACACCAGTCCTCTAATGAATCATCTGAAAAATATATCCAGTCAGGATTGGAGAAAAGTACAACCCAAATAGCAGTTCCAATAATTGACAGAAGCTACGAAATAGCAATAGCAATAAAAATAAATGATGAAAATAACTGAACTAACAAATATCACGAGCAAGAGTATTATGGTAAATAATGGCAAGAACTGAGAACAATATGGTAAGGAACAATAATATAATAAACTGGAATAAATAAAACAATATATAAATATGCCTTGAAATACTAGTAAGATAATGTGATCGGCTTAGGCCTAACACAGACTATATATAAAATGTGAGCTAGCGTGATCACGCGTGAGTTGCATGATCTGCTAACTATCACGGGCTACACTAAATTACGGGCTATAATGATCATATATCCACTAATACTTCTCCAACTCCTGACTAGTACACGGATCTAAATTACGACACGTTATAACACGTATATCACACTGCATGGTCTATAATATCATGCACTATGATCACTGTCTATATAATCACTAAGCTATCATGGTAATCACTGAGTAATCACGAAGCATGACACAACGATCACTGAGTAACCACGACAATAATATCTCATGAACAAGATCCACGTATACCAATCCGTGAAACCATTGTATCAAGAATCAAATATCTCAATACTAATACATGAAACATAGAGGCTATCAAATAAGAAAACTATTAGAGAATGTACTCACCTGAGGTATGGCAATACCAATCTGTGTCTGAACTGGCGTCACACACACCTAAATATGAATATCATGTCAATGGGTGTAAAGAATGATAAATGAGCTATAATGGAACTAAATATGATTTTTTTTATGTCCATATTAGGTCACACTTAGCCCAACTAGGTCAAACTAGTCAATATAAGTCAACTAGGTCACTAACTAGCTAACTCTAGCTTATATTAGCTATACTAGGTTATTACCTAAGTTTCTAATTTAATACTAGTAAGTTATATCTATTTTAGAAATAACTTAATAGCTAAACTTGTATTACCTTAGCTATAACGCTATTACCTACTCACCTACCTAATACCTTATACATGTTCCACTTGCTGCACCTTGGCATGTAGTTGGAACTAAACTCTTAAACTTGATACAACACATCACACCCCATGCTGCTCTCCTTTATTAGCTGAACACCCAATTCCTCCAGGCACTGTGGTAGAACAGTCCAAGTTGGCTTTAGAAAAACCTGTAGCAAGTGTATCATACCATACTTGTTGTTGCAGGCACAAGCCCCCTCCCTTAACTGCTGCCACAAAACACGGCAGGGTGTTGTTGCTAAGCTCCAACACAGATCACTACTTCCAGGTTCCTCCCCATACCTCTGTCGTTCTTAATTTTCCTTCCCTTGACTCACTTTACCCTTTACACATCCAACCTTACCACTCACACAACACTAATACCTAAACAAACACACACTTAACACATACTGTCACTTATTCATAGACACATATACACCTATATGCACTCACTGACACTCACTTGTTATTCAGAAATCTGAACACTCCCCACACTGGATACACTAATAACTGCTCCAATTTTCCCCCCATCCTTGATGCACTCACCTACTAAAGGAATTTTCCCCCAGCCCAGTTGCAATTTGCTGCAAACTAGGTTGTACCAAATCCCTTCAACTCTCCAACAATCCTGATACCCCTATCCAACATCTGATACTGAATTGTACACACCCCTAACCCCACACGACATATGTTCTGCACTTCAATACTCACATACTGGTAGCTGGCATTCTAATACACTATCTTAAATGAAAACTACACTTACCTGGAGCCCAAGTTCTCCTGCTAAGTGCCAAGCTTGCTGGACTTGTGTGCAAGCAACTGCGGTACTTACTCATCAACCCGGATACTACATAGCACCCGATACCTTCCCATATACTTGCCTTTACTACACCATAGTCTCTCATGTTGCTGCTCGAGCACAACACTTCAGAGCAGACCCTACTGCCTAATCCAACTACAGACCATATTCACCACATCCTACATTGGCATTACCTACTCTAACCTCAGGTAAAGAACCTTACAGATGCTACTACTACTCCCTCAATACCCTTGCACTATATGTTACACTGCACCACTGAATTCCCTAACCCGAGCTCCTTGCTCCCTTTCAAATCACACATACATACCATAGGAAATATAAGAATAGTCATATATATATATATATATATATATATATATATATATATATATATATATATATACACACACACACACAATGATATTAACATGCCCATACTAATTGGTTATTTCAACAAACACATATAGTGTATCACTAAGATACTCAAGATACACATCCAAATAAAGAGTCAAAACTTATAATACAGTACAATAGCCATTCCTACATATCAAATACATTATTTCATAACTAGTACAACTTGTTACAATAGGAATTGAAGAGAGATTGCACAAATCAACCAAAATGAATCCCGTATCACAAGATACTATGATACACTCTACTCGTGTCCAATTGTGGACACATACCTAGTCCTACAACCCCGATCTAAATCTAATTAGATCTAATTGGTCTTATGACACACACTTGATGTGTCAATCTTGAAATTTTCCCTAATTGGACACAAATCACCAAGTATATTCCACAATGCAAGTCATATAAACCTAGTTCTTGGTCATATGGGTAGCCCTAAGCCAAGGGATGATTCATAATATTTAAATGCATGAATTAGAAATAAATTAAGGGATAAATTCAAAATTTACCTATTAGAAGATGGATTCCCAATGAAATGCTCAATGGATATAATTAGGATACAATCTCCTTACCAATTTCTCCTCCTTCAAGTGCTCCTTGTAATCCAAGCTCCAATAATTCTTAGATGATGAAATTGAGAGAAAATGGGTGTGAATTGGGTTGAATCTGGTGGAGGGGTGAAGTGAATTGGGGATAAACTAAATTGGAGATCTAGATTGAATAAAGAAGTGAGGAGAAGAGAGAAAGAAAGCCTTTATGTGGCCGCCCCCCTTCTCTTTCCCTCCAAGCAACAACTAATGTCACATATACCCCTACTTTCTAAAAATGAGGAATAATTAGGGAAGGCTATATTAGGAAAACTTCTAACTAATAAGAATTAAGCTAATCTCTTTAATTAATTAGGGGAATTAGTGTAATGGGCCTAGTCTAATGTTGGGTTCAATGTGTCATGACAACTAATGGTCCAAAATTGCCAAGTCTAAATAACATAGGCTAGCCGACTAACAAATAATTAAATAGCACTTCATAACATAATTAATTAGTATCATAATATATATTTAATTACTATACAATAAATATGTTAAATGACAAGAATGACCTCATATAGAAATATGGTAGTGACACTAACTATAAGCACATCTACACATGCAATCAATAATAAGCACATCTACACATGCAATCAATAATCAATCATATAATGAAGAAAAGCAATATTGTATAGCATGGGTGAACGAATCACGAGATTTGAGATACGAAGGCATAAGGACAAATATACCTTCCGAGTCTAATAGGTGTGGATACCGAGATCGAATATTGTCCTCGCATTCCACGTCGACTCTCCCAAACGGTGATGACCCCAAGCAACCCGGATAAGACGAATAGTCTGATTCTTGAGTATATTCTCCCTTCGGTCCAAAATGGATACATGTTGCTCCTCATAAGACAAGTCGGTACCAACGACTTGCTCAGAATGGTCGATGATATAACTCGAATTTGGGATATACCTAAGCAACCGAGACACATGAAATACATCGTGCACCTCACGTAGCGAAGGCGGAAGGGTATCGAACGGACCGACGTATTGCGGACTAAGTTTTCCATCCGCTCGAGGATATCGAACGGACCAACGTATTGCGGACTAAGTTTTTTGCGATCCTCGAATCTAATGACTCAACGGGTTGGCAAATCCTCAAGAACACGTGATAGTCGACATGAAACTCTAAAGGCCTATGATGTTGATTCGTCCAATGACGATGCCTATCATGCGCAACGACGATACGGGAAACGAGGATGGCATGCACACTGAGGTGTACGTGTCGTGAGGGGTTTACGATGGCACGGGAAATGGCGACGATGGTGGAAGTGGTGCTGGAAATGGTGGTGATGGTCGAAAGTAGTGGTGGCAGTGGAGGTAAAAATGGTGGTGGTGGTGTCGGGCCAGGGGCGATCAAGAGAGAGCTGGAGAGAACGAGAGAGGGAGAGATGGAGATCAAGAGAGAGATCTAAGAGAGAGGGTCGAAAGAAAGTACGGGTGTCACGCGCCGATTCTGCAGGGTTCGATCATCCTCGCTTAGTGCCTTGCGGAACTGATCTTCCTTTCATGGACGTGATGTCGTACAAGCTAAGTTGCGCTAGCATAAGGCCAAGGATTTGAACAAGGACAAATAAGCTATTCATAGTAAGAAGCAGCGGCACAACATTGCAAAAAAGTTAATAAAATAATGGCATAAGAAAACAAGCTCTTTACTGATATTCAAAAAGTGTTACAAGCAACGCTTGGTCGAGATTACAAATCGTTCAAGCTCTCTGTCAAGTACAATGACGTCGTTCTATACATTACATCCCTTTATACAAAAGTATCTTAAAATATCTCGATACGGCTCAAGGCATCGACTCCAGATTTCCGGCTCCTGAGGATGAGGATATGCTATCGCTTCTTCGGACGATCCAGCACCTGCGAACAAGCAAACTTGTGGGGGTCATCACTTTGGAGAAAGTACTGATGAGTATAAAAGCAACGAACGGAAGCAAAACTCTTTAAAACCAACACTAAGTAAGCATGTGATAAAATATTATATTACTAGTGATATTGCTACTTTTATCTAGGTTCATTCATGTAGTACGGGATCAAGTCAGATTACCTCTTTCGAAAATATATCTTTGAAAATGGTTTGCACATTCAATACTTTCAAGCATACAGTAGGACAATGTTCTATCGTGCAGTACGCAGCATGTATCATGAGCCATATTCAATTTCTTTAGAAACAATAGCAGTGATCTAGTGGATTATTCATCTTATACAAGAGGGGAGCAGCGTAATCAAGTGAAACATGCGAGTCTAGGGGCAGTACACAATTCAAGCATAATCAAAAATTAATACAATCACTTATTCAGTGATTCTTATCCTTCGTCGAACGGTTATCCTTGCAGCAGACATATAAGTTAGTAAAAAAATTACATAGATATATGGGTACTCTGGCATGTTCGTCTCTGCATCAAACGGTTAGTTATACAAGAAGGCTAACCTAGCATGCGCCCTAACTATATAATGGTCCATGGAAACCCATGATTAGCAGTTGGGACGTTCAAGCCCATCTTACTAATAGACTGACACCCTTCCTTAATCACGAGGTCTTCAAGCCTCAGGATGTCTTGTCCTCTCCTAGGCCGAATGATTCTAGTACCCCAGGAAGAACCGATCGAGAGGTTACGTCCTTGCACACAAGTTTGTCCAGACCGATGCATGAATGCACTTCTATCAGATAACATACTATGCAAGCAGGCAATAATCAAGCAAACTCTTCTATATAATAACATTTCTTATTATCAGTCTATATTGATGTACGGGGCACGTAACCATCAATCCTCTTCTTCTTACTTAGCATAGTACTCGATATACGAGGCATGTAACCATCGATGTACTCGCCCGTATCATCTCTTCTCTTATGCAACACTTTTATGTATCAAGCATACTAATATGTCTATTCAACAAGCATGACATAGTCTTTATTTATCTTTACAAGCATGTAGTTCTACTCTAGTTTAGCATACGATACAAAGACAAGTTCAAAAAATATTTTACTCTTCCTTTTTAGCATGTTAGTAGTTCGTTCAATAGCAGTGACCGTGTAACTTAGCATGCAATATTTGTTTCTATTCTTAGCATGACAATGGTTCTATCTCTTTAGACAAGCATATAAGTCCTCTTTGTTAAGCATAACAATGATCATTTAATCTATTAATCAAGCAGGCAAGAATTCTTCAAGCATATAGGTTCTCTAATTAAGCATGTAGGTTCATGTTCTATCATTCTTCTTATGAAACTATCTTCTTAGCACAAGCAATTATAAAACCAGATTCTTTTATTAGGCATGAAAGAATCAAAGAATGAAGTTTTGTCCACTCACCTAGATTAATCGTCTTATGTTTTGATCGGAGAACTCTTCGAGAAAGCTTCCGCTCGAGCCAGAAAAGTGATATCTCTTGTACATAGTGCCAACGTGGAGTGGGACACTACATGGGGGAGAGCAGGAGATAAAGATCGGGGGAGAGAGGGGGAGATCCGAGAGAGGGAGAGGACTGAGAGAAAAGAGAGAGATCTGAGATAGAGAATAGAGAGAGTGAGAGAGAGAGAGAACCTGAGGGGGTAGGGGTCTCCAGCAGGCGCGAGGGGGGTCTGCTCCGGGGGAAGAGGGAGAGAGAGATGAGGGGGGGGGGGGGCTAAGCGAATGTGAGCGGGTTAGGGGAGGTGGTAGGTAGGTTAGGGTTTGGATTAGAGTGAGGGTTAAGGGATTAGAAAATAATAATAATAATAGAACTACAACTAGAAATTAATAAAAACAAGAACAATAAAATCAACTAAATTGAGATGTCAAAATTATCACAAATATAATTAATAATAACGAACCTACTACTAATCAATAAAGAACAACTGCAATAATAAAAGTCATGTATCAACAATCAAGACAAATCAAATCCAATAATTAAAATTTTTTTAAATACGCAGAATTGAAAATCCTCCAAATACAAAAATACAGTCATATAAATATTTAGAAAAATAGGGATATGACAGTTAGCCATGCTCGAACATAGCACGATTTGAGGATCCCTATTTATATGCATTATACCTCTAGGATAACCCAGACACCACATAGCAAACCGTATGACTGATTTGCTGACTTACTTAAACCTATTGAAATTGATTGTGTACCGATTGTATATTGCACTTCTGTTAGTAGCCGAGGGACATGGACTGTCGTGGTGCGTGATCCAGTCCTTGTCCTTGTTTGGTTATAGGATTGGACTATTGTGCTGCGATATGCTATGAACCGATGTTACGGCGCAAAAAATCTTAGCCTGGCCATAGTCATAGGATGTATTTTATCTCGGCGTGATACAACACCTCATCCTTGTTTGGTGTAGGGGTGTTGCATTGCCTCGATGATAGGGTATACGGCTATAATTCTTGGCTCAAGTCCTACTTTTTTATAATATTGGGTTTTGTTTCTTTCATTTGTGCTTCCTTGTGGTATTTGCTATCGGGGCCTGACCCTGCTAGTTTTGTCTGGCCAAATCCAGTAGCAGAGCCTGAGGATCCAGCCTTATATCTGAACGATAGCCCGCACCAGGAGCATGGCTGTCGAGGGTCATGAGTGGATTTTTTCGTCCCTACTCTTGTATTATTTTGTTATTCTTTTGGGCGTTTAGCCACCAGCACCTGTTTGGCCGGATATTGCGAACATTTAGCTTCCTTTACATGATTGTATATATATTCAGACTGCAGCTGACATACAATTATGTACTATTGACAATCTATTAGCTTTTTATTTTGTACAACTAGTTTCTAGATCATTTTGATAGAGCGTTTGGGACACATTACTGCTTTATCTTACATTTTTTTATGCTTATTGTTTCTTGTTCGATTGATTGAGACATAGATATCATGTGAGACCATAAGATACTTGATTGTAGTATGCACCACATTGTCTCTTAACAGCAATGATCGTATTACGGGGTACCTGGGTACTCCGTAGTGCATAGTTGGCCATGTCCGTCACCGTACCAGTATTCTGGAAGCGGGACGTGACATAAACTTTCTAATTGGACAAGTCTGGGCCTAAACACTAAGTCGGTATAAAATTCATGGTCTAAACTCTAATTAGCTCTAATTTTTTTACATTTTCATATAGACCCAACCAATTCTAGATTTATAATTTTGAACCTTAAGATGTATTGTTCAGCTGCATCAATTGTGGATGCTCTTACCGAGGATACATAAAGTAAAATTAAGGTCTATTACTTTATTAAAAAAAACATAATCAACTCATTGTATAGTTTTACAAGAGAACATTTGGGACTGCATCAGCTTGGTTTGCCATTGGTGCACATAAGAAATAGTTTTTGACAGCAGTTTGAAGGTTGTTATTTAAAAATTGTCTATATATTGGACCTGAACTTTAAAAATAAATAGATAAGCTGGCCAAGGTTATTTGATAATAATAAAAAATAAGTTAAAATTTGGACAGTTTTGAAATAGCCTTTCACCTGCTATCTAAAGCTACTTTTGATGTAGGTTTTGAGAAGCAACAATAATCCCTACCGTATTGTTTATTTTTGAAAAGGTATTAGCATCTTCTAAAATCAAATAGAAATTTGCAATTATAAGGGACAGTTTGATTCAAGGAAATTAGCCAATTACTTAGAGAAGTTGGGAATAGTTCTTGAAGTTCCCTTAGTTGATATAGAGAAGTTGGGAAGTTTTGGGGCCACAATCTTAGCTTACGTACATGGACTTGTACTCGTGACACATAAACATCGAGTTCTTCAACTTCCTTGGTTAGCATACTTCAAATTTTTTTTAGAAATTGTGTAAATTAGTATTTTTAGAGTGTTCCTTTGGTATTGACATACTTCAAATAACATACCAAATTCATACTCTAAATTAATTTCCTATTTTTTCTCTTTATTTTTCATTGCTTTGGATTACTATTCACTTACTAGGACACGTTTGTAATTTGGTGAGCCCCTTGGCTCGCTAGAATTTCTCAAGTGTGGATAAGAGCCAACTGCAGTCCTCAAGTGCTATAAATTTTGACTAAAGTAAATAATATAGCGTCGAAACCACTCAAATTGTGGATGCTCTTAAGTTGTAAGCCAAAATGATATGAATTTGGAGAACTTAAGTTTAGTGAGAGAGTGATTGCCCCCAAACTTCAATTTTTACGTTCCAATATCAATTTTTTCTACGGAAAATTTCAGTGAGAGCATAAAAGATTAATATATTTATAAAAAAAGCATAAAAGTTTCTAAATTTACAACAAAAGCATTAAAACGCCCTTCGGAAGGGCGTTTTACGCTTTTCCGTCGATGAATTTTTACTCCGTTAACGGAGGAGAAAAGAAAAAAAATTTATAAATAAAATAATAGAAAACGCCCTTCAAAAGGGCGTTTTATATTTTTTATTAATTTTTTTTCTTCTCTCTCCTCTCTCCTCTCTCTTCTCTCCTCTCTCTCCTCTCTCTTCTCTCCTCTCTCCTGTGTCCGCCCGCTCCCCTCTCTCTCCTCCCCTCTCTCTCCTCCTCTCTTTCCCCCTCCCCTCCTCTCCTCTCCTCTCTCTCTCTCTCTCTCACACTCTCCTCTCCTCTCCTCTCCTCTCCTCTCTCCCAGTCAAATAATATATATTTAAAAGAGAGCGGAGAGCGGAGAGGGAGAGGGAGAGGGAGAGGGGAGCGGAGAGAGAAGAGCGGTAGGGGAGGGGAGCGGAGAGGGAGAGAGGAGAGGGAGAGAGGAGAGCTGAGTGGAGAGGGAGAGGGACAGAGGAGAGGGAAGTCTGAGAAGAGGGGAGAGAGAGAGAGAGCAGTCTGAGGAGAGGAGAGAGAGAAGTCCTCTGAAAAAAAAAAAATATTATTTAAAGGAAAACGCCCATTGGAAGGGCGTTTTTCTTAGGAAAAATGCCCTTCCAATGGGCGTTTTCCTATTTTTTTTTTTTTTTCTTCCGGCTCTCCTTCCAATGGGCAGCCATCAGGCGAAAAGTGAGTGTGAGTGAGAGAGAGAGAGAGAGAGAGAGAGTGTGTGAGAGAGAAGAGAGAAAAAAATAAATAATAAAAAAATAATAAAAAAATATTAGAAAATATAAAACGTCCTTGTGAAGGACGTTTTACATTTTTTTAATATTTTTTTTTTCCGAAAAAAAATTAAAAAATTAAAAAAAAATTTAAAAAAATATAAAAAAATTTAAAAAAATGTAAAACGCCCTTGTGAAGGGCTTGTTCATGTCCGAAAAATGTAAAGCTACTTTTTTTAATATTTTTTTTCCCGAAAAAAATTAAAAAATTAATAAAAAAATTAAAAAATTAATAAAAAATTAAAAAATTAATAAAAAAATAATAAAAAATTTAAAAAATTTAAAAAAATTTAAAAAAATGTAAAAGTGCGTTTTACATTTTTTTTATATTTTTTTTTCGGGAAAAAATTAAAAATTAATTAAAAATTAAAAAAAATTAAAAAATTAAAAAAATTAAAAATAAATTAAAAATAAATTAAAAAATTAAAAAAAAAAAAGACTTTGACCTCTTGGGCACCGCTTGCTTCTTGATGGGCTTGTTCATGTCCGACGTCGAGAAGGAACCCCGGTGCAACATGACTCCTCCCAGGCCGTCTCGGTTAGCACCACCGGATGTCGAGGAGATGTTGTTGTTGCCGGTGGCGAATTCACGAGCCGAGGATCTGCCCCCTTCCTCTCTTAAGCACCAGTTGCACACCCGGTAGTGCTCCTCCTTCGGGTACGGATTGCTGCAATACCTGCTTTAAGGAAAAATCAGAATATATATATATATATATATATATATATATATATATATATATATATATATATATTTTACTTTGCTGAGAAAGAAAAAAAAAAAAAAAAAATAAAAATAAATAAATAAATAAATATATATATATATATATATATATATATATATATATATATATATATATATATATATATATATTACTTTGAGTAGGAGAGAGAGGAGAGGAGAGAGAGGAGAGAGAGGGGAGCGGACGGACAGGAGAGAGGAGAGAGAGGAGAGAGGAGAGAGGGGAGAGAGAGAGGAGAGAGGAGAGAGGAGAGAGGAGAGAGAGGAGAGAAAATATTAAAATAAAATAAAAATATAAAACGCCCTTCGGAAGGGCGTTTTATATTTTTTTTTAATTTTTTTTAATGTCTAATTAAAACCGTTAACGGAAGCTAACGGAAAAGCGTAAAACGCCCTTCCGAAGGGCGTTTTAATGCTTTTGATGTAAATTTAGAAACTTTTATGCTTTTTTTATAAATATATTAAACTTTTATGCTCTCACTGAAATTTTTCGTTTTTTCTAACCCAAAAAACTTACTCATGAAAGAGGAGGAACAAGAACTTGGCCATTGAACCCATCACCAAAGTTCTTTGAATTCTTTGGGTTCTCCCAATTTCATAGGTTATAAACTACTTGATAGCTCCTAAGATCTATATTGAAATTGTTGTTGCTTTTCAGAAAAAAAAGGAACACAAACAACTTTTGAAAGTAGTATGTTACATGTTTTTCAAAAGTTGTCGTAAATTTTGATTTCTTTTTACCAAGCGTCTCTGTTTTCTAGGTTGTTGAGCGGTAGGGAATGGTAGCCGACGGCACGACGACGGGGGTTGCACAGAAGAGGAGGTATGGTGTGGGCGAAGTGCAGAAGCAACCCTTAACTATTGTGGCAACTTGCCTGGCTGGGTGTGGCTGCTTGGGTCCGCTACGGCGATGTAAATTTGGCTTTGTGGCTTTTGTCGACTATAATTGCTATACAATTGTGGTTTTCAGGTGTAGTGTCCCGCTTCCAGTAGTCCACTATGTAGTGCATGCGGCTTGTGACTCAGTTTTAAATTGAGTATCAGAAAAACCTTATGACCCAATCGATCGCGGACGGAATGTAATGAACATTTTCAACTCATGGATCGACTTCTATTGAAATGAGTTCAAAAGTTTTCACTGGATGTTTTTGTTGTTTTGTTGATTTGCGTTTTCGTGTTGTTTTCAATTATTTGGTTTATATAGTTCGCTTTCCTCGCTTGCGTATTCATTTCGAAATGTAAGAGAAAGAGATCGAATGATGCTAACAAAGTGTTGGTACAATTTCAGGACGCATAACCAAGTAGTGATCGATGCGTGAGGCTTCCCTATTCTCTCGAATCGATTCAATTGGTGAGTGGCTTCGGCCCTTCGATGAATCATTTGTCTTCGCGCCTTAAAAAAATAATCTCTAGTCCACTCCAGTTGCATGTTCATATGTTAAATGAAACCACAATAACAAGATAAGATAAAAAGAGAGAAACTGTATGCTTGAAATATAGAATTGTTGCTATGTTTGTTCAATAGATGTTTTACATGTCCCTTACTCATATGTTGCGCAAAGATAACTATATAGAAAACCTTCGATGGTTTGATAGTGATCGATATGAATACAAGAAGAATATATAGAAATGTATGCTCATTGTTCAATTGTTGCATAATAGTATTTTATCTGATAGAGTGCATTCATGCATTTTGTCTGGACAACTTGTACACAAGGGCGTAATCTCTGGGTCGATTCCTGGGGCAATGAGAATCGTTCGGCCTAGGAGAGAACATGACACCATGAGGCTGAAAGTTCTCTCGATCAGGGGGGTGTCAGTCTATTAGTGAGATGAGTTTGTACGTCCCAACTGCTAATCCCGATGAGTAAAGCTCGGGGACCATCATGTAGTTAGGTCACATGCTAGGATTTTCTTCTTGCAAGTCTAACCGTTTGACGCAACGATAAACCCAAAAGATTATACATATATGCAAATTGTGCTAATGCTTGTCTGCTGCAGGGATAACCGTTTGGCTGTGGGTAAGAATCACTGAAAAAGTGATCTATTTTACGGTTTATGCTTCTTTACATGAATTGTTAAAAAGAATCTAGACAAGTACAAATATCACCTAATAATAAAATGCTAGCTTAACATGTTTACTTAGTGTTGATATTATGTGAGATTGGCTGCGGTCGGTTACCAGTACATGCTGAGTACTGATCCACATTTGTGGGCATCTCCAGGTAGCGAGAGTCTGGAGGATATTCCGAAGCGCTAGGAGCTCATCCAATCCAGTGGAATCGTGCTTGTCGCTTTCAAGCTTTTCAATTTCAAGTTTCGCAAGTTTCTTTCAGGGTGTTTTTATTTCTGTCCTAGTAAAATGACATGATGTATGGACATTGTGGCTAGTTTTGGATTTCAAAGATATGTAAACCAGCAATGGCATATTTTGTATCGGCCAAGCAAAAGTACATTGTAATCCAATTTCAAGTTATCAATAAAGAAGGATTTTATGTTCCTATCAATGTATTCAATATTTGATTTTCTGCAATTAAAGTTATGTGTTTCTATATCCATTGTCTATTTTATATTTTGTGCAGGTACTATGTCTTGTGCAAGCACAATTTAGATTTGTACGATATCACATTCAGTAGTGACTTTCGGTACTTTAGAATCGGTGTGTGACACCCGAAACGTAGTTAGCTGGTCCCGAGAGGCCGCAGTTGCACTCTCAGATCTTGCAAGCCATGTCATGTACCCTCCAACGCGGCTACGTAGAACTCTAATAGTACTTTATTTGCGTGAACTTCATTTAGTAGTGTCATCCGAATAAAAACTAAAATTTATTCGTCCGATAGTAACATAAAGCCTTCTTCTTAGACTACTGATGCCATATTACAAAGGTTCATAATTATCTAAGCCTGCAGATAACTCATTGCTCAGGCTCTAGCTCTGGTTTCTCAAAGACGCTCTGGTTTCTCAAAGACCTTCAGTAAGATCAACATTTTGGTTTTAATTAAAAATTACGGATTAGATATCGTTCCGTTGATCTTGGCAATTCTGGCACAAGCTTGAGCTCAACCCGAATCCAATCCGATGAATCGTAAGTCTAGTCCGAGCCTAAGTCCAACCCGACTTCAGTTCAACATATATAGTCCAAGGTCGAGTCCGGAGGATTGGGTGGGTCGGATTTATCGAACTATAATATAGTATTTAAAATAATTTTAAACAAGAGTAATATTAAATACATAATCTAATAGAAATTAAGTCTCAATTATTACAAAATACAAACTGAAATGTGATTTAGGATAAGAAATTAAAGATTTTTGTTAAAAAATTTAGGATTTAAACTTTCTACACACACCCACGTATATATATATATATTTTTTTTATCCCCTAACCCTCCCACACCCCCCACACCCAAAAGCTGGGTTGATGCCCTCCCCCAGGAGGACTCGAACCCCGCCCTCCCCACCCTATGTCCATAGCCTTAAGGAATACTATTTTGATTTTTGTTCCGGATGCCCAAAAACTTTGGACCGGTCCTGATTTTTATGCACCTAGTAGTAAGGAGGAAAATTATCAACAGAATGGTTCCAAATACCTAGAATTTTGGCGATTCCAAATATCTATAGCACACTGAGAGAAAAAAAAAATCAGTGAGAGCGAGTATCATATCTTGCAGGACGAAGGTTGTTTGGTTAAATGGAAAAACTATACTTTTGGTCACTGAATGTTTGCAAAACTTAAATTTTAGTTACTTCCTATATATTTTTTTGTCGATGAGTGACTAAAATTTAAGTTTTGCAAACATTCAATGACCAAAAGTATAATTTTTCGTTGGTTAAATTGTTTCCGAGAAAATATAACATTTCCAAATCCCTAAAACTTTTTCTTTTGTACGTTAGAAGAAAGATGTACACGGCTTGAAACTCTTTCGCTTAGTGTTGAAAATTTGCTTCTTAATATATATAAGAAAATAAAATAAATAAATTGCAATATAGTCAAACGAAACGGCTACAACATATATGCAGGGACGGAACCCGCACTCCCGTTGGACGGGGGCCGAGCACTCAAGTAAATTAAAAAGTCATAATCACAGCACCATAAAAGATTATTTTTCAACAAACTCAAGTACAACACATCCAAAGTAAAAAAATAAATATTGAGAGTCTGCAAGCCATTACCAGAGTCAAACACAACTACACATGTATTCAAAGAAGGTAATTGACTAACTTCACACCAAATTCAACACATAGTACTAATTTATTTATGAAATAAAATAAGATATTGTGTCATTATTAAGTCCAAAATAACCAACTTTCATAATGCATAACAAATAAATTACTCAGTATCTAGAATATTACAACCAATTTCAGAATAATTGAAATTCAAAACAAACTTTTATGAAAATAAATTAAAGAAACTAGAATTTGTTGTCAGGAAAAGTAGTATTTGTTTATAGAAAATAAGAAATACTAGTAATCTAGCATCAACAAAGAATAATAATGTTGTCAACTAAAATAAATAAATAAAATACAAGTGACCTTCAAAAAAACACAAATAAACAAATTAAATATGTGTGTGAGACTGTCCCACATGCAAAACAGTAACCTAGTTAACAAGACTTGATGAGCACATAAGCTTGCTAAAAAAAAAAATTGAATCTTGCCCTTCGATTGTGTTCCTACTACTAGGACCAAAGAAAACAAAGCATAAGAATCTTCCAAGTGGGGGAATTATACTTAGAAATTGTCTTTTGTTCAACCTAACAAGTCAAATAGTGAGGGCAGCCATGACACATTTGTGAAAGCATTGCCTATTCCTTCATATATGTAGGCTAGTCTTTCTCAAACCAAGAAAAAGAAAATCCTCTTCAAACTTCTTCTTCTTCTTCTTTCTTCCTCTTTTTCCACGTGGTCAAGTCATAGTGCCAAACATGTCAAAAAATCCTTTGATGGATTTAGCTTTTAAAATTTCTGCCCATGATTTTGTCTAATTGTTTATTTGCATGCTTTTGTCCCATACAGAAGAAAATAATAATAATAACAATAATAATAATAATAATTCAAATTTGACACTTCTGTTAACAGGTTCTTGCATCTGGCAGATTGGAATTAGGTGAAGCATTGCATTTTGGCCCATGCATGAAGTTTGAATATATTTCTCTCTACTGCTAAACTACTACTGGCATTGCCAGCTTGCTAACGTTATACAACACATATATAAGTATTCCGGGTCAACCACGGTGTTCTAAAATTCGTTGTGCGGGTTCGATTCGGAAGAAGGACGTCTAGCGTCTAGACCGTCTAGATGCAGAACAAACATGAATCAAACAGTTTTTTTTTTTTTTCTCCCTTCTCCTACTCCCTTGTAACCAATTTATATAATATTTTTTCACTAATTTGGGTTGTATTTACTATTTTTCTTATCTCTAAACGTCTCTTGTTATCTATTACAGGGTTCAAACATTTCTACAAAACTGCAACAATGAAAACATTTGGATCAAGCTATCATTTTGTATGAACAATAAGACAAAGTCGAACATGACGCACAAGTCGCACGAGACGTCTAGGCGTCTAATAGGTCTGAATATGACCGCACAAAGACATAACCGCATTATACCACCGAATATGAAATTTCAGCTTCGTCCTAGGGGCGCCTAGCTAGTGCCTAGGCTATAAGCGGCCAAAACATCTATTGCGGAAGGATTTATTTGTTGCAAACGTCTAATATGTCTTATTTTGTGAAAGTAGGTAATGTAAGGAGAATTTTTTCGTACTTCACCCTTATATGATTATAAACTCAATACAAGCCGGGGGGGGGGGGGCAACCTTGAATGTAAAGAGCACATAAATAAAATCACATAAACTAGAAATATGTAGGACATGCTTGGTAACGGTGTTTTCATCGATTTTGGGGTCTTTTTGAACCGACCGTTTATGAAATATTTTAAGAACCTTGCTTGTAAAAAAATTTTAAGGTACTGGTTTTGGTCGGCTCAAAAACTCTCCAAAATCGATATAATGTAATTTTTAGTGTCTTTATAAACACCCCAAATTGGTGAATTTTAAGGGATTTTAGTATTTCATTTCATTTATATTCTCACCAAACATATATAATTATAACTAATAATACCCTACCCTATTTTTCTTTCTCATCTGTGTTTCTCTTCTAATTCTTCTGAACCACGGTTACTTTTTTCGTTCAATTTTTATAATTTTCTCTCTAATTTCGTCTAGGCGTTTCTATTATTTTATGTGTTTCTATTATTCATCTTCTCTTTTTATTGAGAAGGTGAATAATATCCCATCTAGACTTGTTACAAGAAAGTACAGATAATAGACCAGCTAAATTCTTTACTTAATCAGCTGAAGATCCATTCACAAAATCAAATAGACTTTGACAACAAAATGAAACTTGGGGAGAACTTTTGTTTATATATGAGCATATAGGTGATTTTATTCGTGTAAAAAACTTTCAGAACTGTTCGTTAATAAAATACCAAGCATAGGTTGGAGTGGTTTGAAAGCCGCTACTTAAAACCAACCAAAATTGGACCCCTGATAACCGCTCGTAACCGGTACTCTGAAAACACCTCATAATCGGTACTCTTCATAACCTCTATCCCTACAATTGCTAAGCAGACTCGTATGCTTCCTCTTCCACTAAACCTTTGAAGTAATATGTTAACAAAAAATCAATTTCAGATAAGAACACATTCCGGTACAAGCTTACTCGCCATAGTATTTTCTACTTGATTTACAACAAGAACGTTTATCTATCCTCACATTGCCACCAGCATCATAAAGTTTACTCTAATGCATTTACCAAATATGATCATAAAAATACTATTACAGCAAGAACGTTATCTATCCTCCCTCATATATTAGCTATTAACTATAAAGGATTAGTGGGATACTAAAATGAAAGTATATATTTCTGATCTTCTCTTTTTTATTTACTTTCTACAAGTTCTCTTTGATGGGTGAATTTGCTTTGAAGGATAAGTGAATTCTCTTTGATAGATATCAGCTCAGGGAAGTTCTGGACATGGACAGAAAATGTTATATGAAGAATTTTTTTACAACTGTGCTACACTATTCTCTACATTGTTGTCTCTTAAGGAGAAGTTCTCTTTGATAGGCATCCACCTACTAGTATAGGGAATGGACACTGTTCCACCTAGTATATGGAATGGGTTGCTGTGATACATTGTTGCTATACTAGTATACTGTATAGGCATCCACCAAGTCCATGGGCTGTTGTGCTACACTAGTATGTGGATGTAGTGCTACTCTAGTATGTGCTACACATACTTAAAAAAAAAAAAAAAGTGGGAGCAGTTGAGCCCACTTGACCCTACATGTGTCCACCCCTGAATACAAGTAACTTCTGCTGAGTGCAAAACTTAGAACATAAAACAACTAAGTAGGCAAACTGGGAGAGAGAGAGAAAAGAACCTTTCAGAAAGCTTCTTCTGATCTTCGGAAATATATAGTTCTTGATGTAGAGTTAGGCTCATATGCTGTGTGACAGAGACGAGAGAAACACTGCTTCCTGTTGCTGCAAACCAACTACTACCACATAATCATTCAGAGACTTGAATAGTTAATATGTTCAGCTTTACAGAGAGAACATGTGAAGTAGATATCCTACAATGACATTAATATTGTAATTAATCAGATTTCTGTACCTGCTATAACAACAATTAGGTACTGGAAATATGTATACTACAATTCCATCTAACAGTTACTTCCTCTAAGAAACTTGACCCTCACCTTGGTGAAATTCTAAGCACTTTTTCTCTCAACTAATTACAATACCAATCACACTAAGACAATTAATTCACTGGACTCTTTCCATTCTTAGTCAAGAAAGTAGATATCCTACAATGACATGAATATTGTAGTGTTTTCTCTCAATCAACTTCAACCTTCTTTACTTTTTGGCTAAATTACTCTAAATGGCACCCAAACTATAGTGTTTTGGATGTTTTTTGATACCTTAACTTTCTACTACTCGATTTTGGCAATCAAACTTTCATACATTACTGTTTTGAAACACATTTCGTCAATTTTGAAGCACATCGAAACCACTTGAAAAGCATATGTTGCAGTACAAAAGCATAATTTATAAAGTTGGGGTGCCAAAATCGAGCAATGAAAAGAATGTGCTAAAAATGCCTGAACGCTATAGTTAGGGTTTCATTAGGATAATTTAGCAGTGAAAAGTTGAAGTTTATTGAAAAAAATATTTAAATTATTCCAACTGTCATGAGAGGAGACGAAAGTGTAATCAAAGGCTTCATGTTGCCCTTGAAAAAGGTAAGATAATACCCGACAAAATCGAAATTATTTTGGATTATGGGAGGCACCAAATCATTACTTGAATCACACATCAAACAATGAAACAAAAATTTCATCAATGTGGAATTGTCATGGCCATGTCAAGTGTGTTTATTTTCTTGAACGAGTGATGTTCTATTGATTATCGAGAAACAATGTACTGATTACTATAACAACATAGGTAAAACTTCAGTGTAAACTACAAAAAATGTAACATAGATTACAGCTTTCACGTATATGTATGTAGTAGAAATTGCTAGAAAATATGCAAATAGTATGTACACCTGGATCTTCATATCCTCGGCTAACCTGAGAAAAATGATAAGATAGCAATCAACTAAGTAGCCTCACTCATCAGTTAGCTTTTGAAGCTTATGCTGTCAAGCCATGTGACCAATTGATATGTCAATGGCCTCAGCTTTGGAGAATCATTCAAGCAAAGGCATGCAATGTCGAGCACACCCCTCATCTGGTCATCATGGTCCTTGTCATAAATGAATGGATCGAAAACCTCGGCTTCTCTTCTCTCCTTCTTCATCTGAAACACCCAGGAGATCAAATCCCTGGACCTTTTCGGCTTCGACATGTCCACGGGCCTCTTTCCAGTGAGTAGCTCCAGAAGAACAACTCCGAAACTGTATACATCACCTTTGAAGGTAGCAACAGAGGTTTGGCCATACTCTGGAGGTATATAGCCCAAGGTACCAACCAAGTCAGTAGTAACATGCGTGTCGTAGGGAAGTACTGGTCTTGCTAGCCCAAAATCCGCCAAGTGAGCTTCAAAATTCTCATCTAGAAGTATATTACTCGACTTAATATCGCGGTGCAGTATATGTGGTTGACACGCATGGTGTAAGTATGCCAATCCCTTAGCTGACCCTTGCGCTATCCGGAGTCTTGTATCCCAATCCAGTGTCGAGCCTTCGTGGAGATTCTCATGAAGCCAGTAATCCAAGCTTCCATTTTCCATGTAGGAGTAAATTAAGAGCCTGTCGTTCCCAATCTTGCAATAACCTTGAAGCAGAACAAGGTTTTGGTGTTGAGCTCTGGAGAGAGCCTCGATCTCAGCCTGGAATTCCCTCTCCATCTGGCCGTAATCACCCGAAAGCCGCTTGATGGCAACCTTCCTCCCATCGGAAAGAATTGCTCTGTAAACTAGTCCAAAACCTCCACATCCGACGATATTAGCTTCATCAAAATTTTCAGTGGCTTTCATGATGTCCTCGATGGATATTTCATTGTTCTCCTTGTTGTGGAACAGAAGAACTAAAGTAGTCCCAGCAGATTGCAAATCTCCACTTTCATTAACCACCTCCTTTGCAGTATCTTCTTGAACTCTTAACTGCGACCGAGACACCATGGCGTACACCACACCAAGAAGAAGAGCGGTGCCGAGTCCAATCCCAGAGGCCATTGCTGCAATCACACCTTTATTCTTTCTTGGTCGCCTTGCTGACTGAAGAACTTTGGAAGCACAGGGCGATGAGGAGCTCGAGTTACAGAGGCCTGGGTTCCCCTCAAAGTTTGTAGCCGCAAAGGTCGAGAACTGCCCTCCTGACGGTATCAACCCGACCAAATCATTGTAAGCCACATTGAAACTTGAAAGGAAACTAAGGTTGGTCAGTGAGGATGGAATAGGTCCAGTGAGATTGTTGTGAGACAAATCTAAGGTCTCTAAGCTCAACATGTTTGATAACGCCTCCGGTATAGTTCCTGTGAGACTATTCCTGCTCAAATCCAAAACATGAAGCATCTTAAGGTTCCCAAACCCAGGCAAGACTGGCCCGACGAGCATGTTATTGCTTAGAATCAACGACGGTGGGAAGCTGCTGACCTGTTTGTACTTCAATCCTCTTGCACCATTATTCCTTCTGATGAAGAATGGGAAGTCTTGGACTGGACCCCCCTGGGACGAGTTATCAATCGAAACGAGACTCTTCATTTGCGTTAGGCTACTCGGGATCCCTCCGGTCAGTGAATTGTTAGAGATGTCCACATAGAAGAGATGATCAAACTCCCCTATCCATGGAGGAACCGGCCCTCCCAATCGATTCCACGACAAATCAAGAACTTTCAGTCTGCTACAATTAGCCAACCATTGTGGTATCGAGCCACGAAGACCGCAATTAGGAATGACAAGAACTTCCAACTTCTGAAATCCTTGGATCCCTTGGGACGGCATCTCCTCGCCTCCGAGGAAATTCCTGGTGAGGATTAAACCGGTAAGGTTCCGGCAGCTCTGCAGGATACCCAAGGCCGACGATATGTTCAAGAGGTTATTCTTGGAAAGGGAGAGGTAAGATAGGGAAGCAAGGTTCGCGAAGCTGCTGGGGATTTCACCAGTAAGACTGTTATTCGCCAGATTCAAGATCTTCAATCTCGGACTCCGAGAGAGGTCAGAAGGAATAGGGCCAGTGAACTTGTTCGAACCCAGATCCAGTGAGCACAAGCTTGCCATGGCACCGAAGTCAAGATCGATACTACCATTCAGAGAATTGTTCCTCAAGCTAAGCGTCCTAATCGTCGACAAGCTCGATAGAGAGGGAGGCAAACTACCGGTGAACTTGTTCGAAGCAAGGTCCAGTGATTCTAGCTTCTTGAACATACCGAACACATTCGGAATGTCTCCTGAGAAACTATTAAGAGAAATGTCGAAGCGAGCGAGGTTCGAGAGATTACCGATACTCGGGCTCAACCTGCCCGACAGGTTGTTGCCCTGAACGTACAAGTCGGTCAATGCTGACATCTTCAACAGATCGTCCGGCAAGCTTCCACTGATCATGTTCGCGTCGAGAGCTAGCTGAGTGAGCCGGCTGCAGTTGCCGAACCCGACAGGGAACTCGCCGCCCAATGAGTTCATCGAGAAGACTAGCACTTCGACTGCGGGTGAATTGCTGCAGATGCTCGTGTCGACGGCCCCGGTGAACAGGTTGTTTCCGATATCGAACAGGATCAAGTCCTGCGATCCGGGCAGCACCGGGTGGCTTCCGTTGAGCCTATTGCCGGACACATTGAAGACGTGAACGGAGGGGAGATCGGTATCGGACGGGACGGGGCCGGAGAGGCCCACGTTCGTGCTAAGGTCGAGCTGCTCCAGCTGGCGGAGACGGAATAGCCGAGGGGGGACGGTTCCGACCAGGGAATTGTGCGACAAGTTGAGGATCCTGAGCTGGTCTAGTCCAGCTAAGGAATCGGAGATCACTCCCTTGAGGCTCTTATTGAAGAGATCCAGTCCGACCACTCTGGCGCCGTCACAGGAAACTCCGCTCCAGCTGCAGCAGTCGGAGGAGTTGAAGCTCTGGATTGAAGACGAGGTGAGGCCTCTCAGGAAGCCCTGCAGAGAAGCCAGATCATTCTGGTCACATGCACGGGAGCCTGTGAGGAATAAGAACAAACACCATAGGTGCATCGAGAGGAGAAGCCAGGTTCCCATGCAAACAAACGGACCAGCACCAAGAATAGATTTGTATTGGCGAAGGGCAGCGGGGGATCTTTCCTAGAAACTAGGAAGAAAACCCACCTCCAGAATCCGAAGGATCAATGCCAAGACGAGGTTTTTATCAGCAAAGGACGGATCTTTCATGGAGAAAATCCACAGCGGAGAGAACCCAACTGAGCTTTTGAGCTGAATTATCAAAAGAAGCTCCAGAAATCCGAAGGATGAATGCCAAGATGGGGTTTTTATGGATAAAGGAGGGATCTTTGCTCGAGAATTAAACTGCAGAATCAATCCCAAGAAGAGATTTTTTTTTTATTATCAAAACATGTGAAGAAATCAAATGCAAAGAAGAGATTTTTATTGGGAAAGCAAATAGTAGGAGAGAGAGAGAGAGAGAGAGAGAGAGAGGAGGAGACTATATGGGAGAGGAGAGAGAGAGTGTGTGTGTTAGGTTTTGACTCTCTCTGTATACAATTGTTATTGATTCCTACTCAAAAGCTACCCAACTTTTTTTTTGGCGTTGAATAAAAGCACTACAAAATACACTAAATGCTAGTCCAGTATTGGTATTGCTCCATTAATGAAAAACTTCCACTCATATTAGTCCAAATTTATTTCATGGCTGCTCAACTCCACCCTCTAAACCCCCAATCCCTTTCCCTCCTCCACTAGCTCCTCCCTCCTCCCTTCCGGCCTCCGCACGCCACCTCGCACAGCCCCGCCCCCCTCCTCCGGCCTCCGACGCCGCCTAATATTCCTATGTTTGGACCACCGACACCACTTCCGTTCGGCTCCGCCTGGTGCTCGTCCCAACTCACTGAAGACGACGTGCCCCCCCCCCCTCGCACCCGCTCACAGTTGTGCCGGAAGTGGAGGCACGACGGAGAGCTTGGCGCGGTCGACTTCGACGGCGATATCATGGCCGAGGGAGGCGGCAGCATTGGCCATGGCCTGGAGGGAACAAGAGACTCCATGTCAGGTGCACCAGAAGAGGTCAGGATGGTTGAATGTGACGGTGATCTCGTAGCCGAGGGAGGGGACGACGTTGGCCTCCTCGTTCAGCCCACCCCACCCCCTTCCGGCCTCCACGCAGCTCCGCCCCCGTGTCACCTAGCGCATCACTTTCCTCCGGACTGTGAAAATTTTGACAGTCCTACAAATTGGAAAGACTGTCAAAATTTTGACTTGTCCTTCCAATTGGTAGGACAGTCCAAATTTTGAGTGCTGACTATAAAAAAAATCAATTGGGAGTGGACAGTCCGATAAGTAATTTTTCGGAGTGGCAAATTTGTAATTATCCAAAAAAAAATTGGACTAGCCTGAGTGTTTTTGGTAGTGCCTTTATCAAGAGCATTTTTTTTTGGTTTGGGTCTTCTTCTTCTTTCCACTGATTGATGAGCATGATTAAATTAAGTCGGAAGGTCATAGAGGAAAGAATGACGGTGGCATTAGAGTCTGTGGTCAAAGTGTGCATCGCACGCAGTTATAATAATTTTATTTACAACAACCTACTAACTATTTTTTTTTTATATGTCATTTCCACCGAATTAAGAACTAAATTTTCAAGGCAAGATTCAAACTGTGTCCATCCCCACGGGAGCCTCTCATCGTAAACAACATGCCACGATCCCACGGACAGCAATCTACTCCTTACTACAGTGCTCCCTGCGGGGTGTTCATAATTGATCTGACCGAACGTAATTATATTTTCTTTCATAATTTTATAACTCGATATATATATATATATATATATATATATATATATATAAGGTAAATTTATTGCTATCTCTTAGTAAATAAAAGGATCAAAATCTGTACCAAGGAACTAGCAGAACCACATACAACTAACAACTATCAAGATCTTTATCTATTCCGGGAATCATTGAAGCAAACATATAGTTCACCCCCTTGTTCGTATGAGTACTTTCACGACAGGGCGACGAGCCTCCCTTTTAGTTCAAGCATTTTCATTTGAAAGTATGTTGTTTACTTCCTACCTTGGAAGTCCAAACAGGATTAGGACACACAAGCATCCATTTTAATGAAGAGCTCACTATTTCTAGTAAAGTCAAGTCATCAGGGATGACTTCTTTAGTCTTTTGTCGAACCTTCTTGGTGTGATTTCCTCCGAGTCATATGTCAAGTTGACCTGAGAAAGTAATTAAGACGGTAGCCTTCAGACAAGTCGTTTGAGGGCTTCCTAACTCGAGCACCATCGGAGCTTGTTGATTTTCCAGGCTTTCTACAGTGGGTTGGGGACCTTTAGGTTCAAGTCCCAACCTTTTCTCTTGAACATATTGTCACGCTCCAAAACCAAAATACTGGAAAGCGGGACTGACTAGGCCAGCTACGTATACTTAGAGCACACCGGTACTCTGCATACACGGTGAAGCTGTAAGACATGAGGGATCACTACTACAAACCAACAGTCAAACAAAGGTCCAACAAACCCTAGTGTCTCAATTACAAGAGCAACATGAATAATAACAAGATGTAAGATTAGCTGAAATATAATAGTAAAGTGTCCCAAACTATAATATACAGATGATCATGATGCTAGTAAACATAAAATGAATAAACTAGCCAAAATCTGAGTCATACATGATCAACCCTAGGATATGTCAATCATGCTACTGCCCGTAGGCTAACTGATCAAACCAAAATACGAGCTAAATACGTGCTCGGTGGCTAAACGCCAACAAAAGTTGAATGTACAACAGGGTAGAAAAGTAAGAAAATCTACTCAAGTGGTCTGGTGCTCCTGGTGGTTACCATCCTCAGGAAAGTACGAAAGATCTTCCGTTGCCGCTACTGGATCTTGCCATACAAAACCAGTGGGGTCAGACCCCAAATAGCAAGTACCACAAAGGAAGCCAATCTAGGAACTTAAACCAACAACACAAGCAATACAAATACTGAAAGTAAAGACTGAATGTAAATGATCTCAAGATAATAAAAGAAATACTGTAAACCTGCAATGAGACATATCCTGGTCTGATAAGAAATTGAGTAACAAGTGCAGAAAATAAAGGTGTGATCATGTAAAGCCTAGACTAACTATCATCCATAAATTATGGCAAATCATATAAGTACGGCTTGATACTTTAACTAACTAGGATTATCACAATCATAATTACTAAAAATTATAATGCAACGCGATACTAGAGTTCATTCTGATCGCATGTCCATGCAGTCTCTCTGGGATATCCATACGCACAAACCAGCACTGGATACTCCATAATATAAACACTGGATACTCCACAAGATAACTGTATGAATAACCGGGACTGCATGCAATCTAAAAAAATTTCTAGCCATGTACTAAGTGAATCTCTAGTTATTAACCCCTAGCAGTTTCTTGTATGAATCCTGGTGTGGCATTTCGCACAATCCATCCTAGACATGATGCAACAAAACAAGTTCTAATAGTAATATAAACAAGTTTTAATATACATTGTACATACGGACTCATGTAAGCCATGACAACAACCAAGCCACATGAAACCAAGTGAAGCCAGATAAAGCCAAGTGAAGCCAGGTAAAGCCATGTGAAGCCAGGTACAACAATGTAAAGTCATGTCCATCCAGATGAAGCCAAGTGAAACCAAGTTAAGCCAAGTCAAGTCCAGTCAATCATGTCATGAAGTGTAGCCGGACAAAGCCGGGTAAAATCAAGTAAAGCCAAGTCAAGTCAAGTCAAGTCATCTGAAGCCATGTAAGTTCATGTCTAGTCAGGTCAAGTCATCGTGTGTCCAAGCAAAAGTCGGAAGAATCAAAACAAAATTACGAAAAACTAAGAATTCCTAAAGAAAGAGCACGATCGGTATACCATCGGTATAATTCAGTACACCGTCGGTATACCGGTCCAGAGATAGCAAAAATATAGCAAGTTCTGGTATAAGAACCATAATCCTGAAAACCGTATTTCTCTATTATTTAATTTATTTATAGTGGTTATGAGCTGAATAGAGAGAATAGATTTTATTTTACATCTTTATTTGAGATATTGTACATTTAGAAGATCTATGGGGCCATTATAATTTTTCCTAATTTATATAATGTAAGAGACCCTTTGGACAGCTGTTAGCTAAATGGTGTGCACCAATGTAATTCCCAGAATTTTTTGTGAATAGATATGTGTATATATATATACAATTCCTATTTGGATCTCAACCCGAAACTCAAACCCGCGTAAAGTAAGAAATCAGCAGCAGCAGCAGTAGCAAACCAACTTTTTAACTCCTCGCGTAAACCAATCCCACTGTTCTATTTTATTTCATCCGCACGTAAAGTTTAAATCTCGCGCGTAAAGAACTCCACGCGTAAAGTAGAACTCCATCGTGTCATTATTTTACTACGCGTAAAACTCCTCAGCAGCAGCAATTCACCCGCGTAAACTCTTCATTTCCCTGCGCGTAAAACCCAAAACACAACCATTGAGAGAAAAAAATATCAACAGTAGAAGCAAAACCCAAGTTTACTTTGCTTTGCTTTCCCACACGTATAAGCTTCTCATTTCTACAGCCTTTAAACCCTGTTATTACTAAACACCCCTCAACCGAAACAAAAACCAATGAAAAGAAAGAAACAGCAGCCGCAGTAGTTTTAGTTTTCTTAAACACTAAGTTTCCCCACCGCCTCTTATTTTCTATATATATCCATGCAATACACCCCAAAACCCTAAAACTTACTACTTGAACGTAACACTATTTTGGACGTGCTATACAGAACTTTGCTCGGCAAGTATACCTTGCCATTGTACTGATTATTTATATTCCAACAGAAGCATGCATATTTATTTCTGCCTATATAGATGTTTATTTGTGTAGATTTTGGACCTACTATATGAGACCACCCCATTATTATGAGGTATTCTATGTTTTATTGGTTGTGACACAGTTGTTACACGTATTATGAGTCTCATATAGATCACGGACTGCGTGACAGGTCTGGCTTCCTGTACGTATGAGCCGGGCGTTAAGGGATGACTGTTGATAGAAACTTTCTATGCTAGTAGACCTGGCAGTTATTTAGAGGTTTTATCGTGTCATGGACATGGCATGCTTAGAGCATGGGATGGAAAGAACAATAAGTAAGACATTTGGACTCCTTTGCACACTCCTTATATGTAACCCGTACGTTCCACCGGAGATACACGAGATGACCCCTATACTACTTGGCGGCCTCTGTCATTCGAAAGACAACATGCTTTATAGGCCTCTGCTTCTCCGAGAGAACCATGCCAATCCCATAATGCCAGATAGTTCACATGTTGGAAAGTTGTTCTCAAATTGTATTCACTTAGACGGTTAGGTGACCCTTGGATATTATATTTCAGTACTTATTGGCATGTTTATATGTATCTTGTTACGTCCCTCTGAGGACCTGGTCCCTTTCCAGATATGGACGAGCAGGAGTACCCACAGGAGTACGGACCTGGACCTGACACTACGTACCCGACTGAGGAGGTCTTACCCTCAGAGTTTCTGTGATTTATTTCCACTATTTTGAGATTTTGTAGCTATTTCAGTATAGTCATTTTGTAGTGGATTTGTTTCCACCAACTATCAGACTTGATACACATCCTGATTTGTAGCTATATTCCAGCTCTTTATTCCTACTTATTATGTGTGTTGTGGATAAGATATAGATTGTGTATGACTTATGGTGACAGTATATTACCACTAGTGGATTGCATATTCATTTACAGCGTACGTGTGTATATAATTTCCATATATTGGAGTTCGTATACATACGGCTGGGCGTGTTACGTATTCCTAGTCCTACGTATTTTGGGACTGGGACGTGACATATTTTTAGTGGTGGCCCATGCAGGTCGAGAATATATTATCTCGGTTACATAACTGTACCGAACAAGCCTGCGTTTAGGAATAAGAGTATAAGGATCTCATCCACACTTGACTAAAACTCCATTCTTCCTTAAATTTTACGCCAGGAACCTTTTAAGCTGAGACCAGGGACCTCTATTTATGAAGATCAACCAAGTGACTGTTGTTGGCGTAAAAGGCCAAACTATGCGGAAGATTGTTTACTTTACGTTGCGGTTATGACAACTGCTAAACTACGTTTTCTTAGTCTTCTCAAACTATATATGACACGTCATGCAAGCCACGTAGGTAAAATAGCCCAGCGTAAACTTGATAAATAGATAACCAACGTAGAGTAGCCTGATTAGGCGTAAAATATAAGGATGGTGATGTGAGCGTATTTGCCATAAGTTTTAGCTCTCCCAGCCATGAGCAAATCTCGTGCATTAAATACAGAGATATGCCTCGAGCCCTGTGCAAGAAACACCTTTTGACGTAGGCATATGATTTTTTGTCTTAACTTGAGCGTAAAAACTTATTTCTGTCCATAGGCTTCATTTTCTTCCTTTGGATGCGTAAAAACCGACTAGTGCCAAATATATCACTAAACGACAATCTGGGTCTCTGTGCAATTCATCATCACAGTCGTCCTCTCGATTATCGTGCAGTACTTTTGTCAGATGTCAGGTTCACTGAATTATCTGACAAATTCATCCGAGGAATACGAAGAGTTTTTCGTACAACTTACGCTGCAATGTATTTCAGGTTTTGTAGAACTCTTTACCCAGGAAAACTTTTACGCAGATCTCTTTACGCAGACCTTTTACGAAAACTTTACGCAGGAAGTATAGAGATATTTTATGCATAGACTTTACACAACATATATTTTTACGCGCAATTTTCTACGTCAATTTTTACGCCGGCAGACTCACGTACAGACTTTTTTTACGCCGACAGTTTTGAATCCATGTTTTATGCGACAGCTCTACTTTACGCTCCTCTACCTTACACGGACCACTCTGAATCTCTACTTTACGCCAAATTATCCTGAAGCTCTGCATTACGCAGGAAGCTTATTAACCTGTTTTACGCCAACTACCTTGAAGTCATGTTTTACGCAGGAGAGACTTCATGTATGTGGGGGGGGGGGGGGTTTGACTGTAAAATACGCGAATAATTCTCTAGCGTATTTTATGCTTCTATATTCTATCTAATGCTTGCATCCTTCCTGTACTCCTTCTAAATATTGTACATCACCTGCAGAAAGATGGATATACAGAAGGAATGTACTGTCACAGATGGTGACACAACTCCTGAAATCAATAATCAGACTCAAGGAGAGACCTCAACTCCTAGACTTTCGGGATCAGATGGACAGATTCATAATCCAGTTCCATCTGATCTTCCCATTCCACCTAATGGGAACCTTCCAGTATCATCGACACCACAGGATGGACAGGCACAACTGTTCCAATTCTTCCAGATGATGATACAGGAACAGAGACAGCAAGCAGCAGAACAAAGATAAGAGTTCCTAGCAGCACTTGAAAGGATGGCTACAAGGACTACTGTACCAGCTCAAGCACTAGTTCCAGTACCTCGAGCTAAAGTTGGTTCAGTAAAAGACTTTATACAGATGGGTCCGAAGCCGTACAAAGGCATTGAAAGTCCAGAGGAAACTACCAGCTGGATCACTCACACTCAAAAAATATTAGAAGCCTCACAGCTACCTGCAGACCTATGGATGATAGGTGTAAGGACGCTTCTAGATGGTAATGCTCATCACTGGTGGGAATCCATGGAGCGCCAGTTGGGTACATACCAAACTTGGGAGCAGTTCCTGGAGTGCTTTGAGAGGAAGTACTTCCCGGACACCGTTAGAGATGCATTGTATGATTAGTTTCTCCACCTGGAGCAAGGGAATAGAACAGTGGATGAGTATGATGCTGAGTTTAGTCGCCTCAGTAAATATGGCGCTGCTTTGATACCAGATGACTTGGCTAAGGCTAAGAGGTTTCATCGTGGAATAACTCAAGAGCTACAACACTACACTAGCTCCCAGTCCCGAATCTCTTACGTCGAGTTACTGACAGAAGCCAGAGTACAAGAAACCATCAGCAAAGGAAAGGGAGGTCAGCTGAGGACACAGCAAGGACCAGCAAGAACACAACAAGGAGGACCTATCAGACGTCCTTTAGCACAGCAACAACAGTACCAGCACCAAGCAGGACCATACCAGGTCCCAGAGAAGCCCCACTGTCATCATTGTGGGAAACACGGACATATTAGGAGGGACTGTCGACTTCACTTAGGACAATGTATGAGATGTGGTTCCGGACAGCATATGATAAAAGACTGTCCTATGAAACAAACTTTGATACTTCCACCACCAGCACAGAGGCTAGCGCTACCAGCACCAAGGCCAGCTCAGTAAATGTGAGTTCTTTTTTTTGGGATAGTTTTTTGGACAAAGTTTATTTCATGAGCATGTCGTTACAGGAGTTGGTATGACAACTATAAAGACTGGATGAGTCTTATCTTCTCTATGAACTTGAAATATTTTGTAACATCTCTCATCATAATCTAGCGTATGTATATTTTCTGAACTACCTTGACTTATGCTGCTGTTACAGCCTAGTTTTGCAAGCTTAACCTTTTATCAAGCTTGTTCATGACATATGTGTTATTGGGGCCTGATCAACCACACTAATACAATTTGTCTAATCAGAATCAGTGTATTATGGTCTAGCTAGACATAGTGCGCTTGGTTCGTCATTCGCAATACTACTTTACATATATGGAGATGACATGTTGACTAGTAGACGAATATACTTGTATTCTATCACCTTCACCTGGAATTCTATATTATTGTTCTCTGCCTTCCCTTACTTCGGAAGGACAAAATTGCGTGCTTGGTATAAGTTGATATACAGATAGTACTAAATATACCCCGTAGGCCAATCACATTATTTGCTGATTGCTTTCCATAATAAAAGGTATATCATAGGTGATATATTTTGTGAAATCTTTGAGGATTGAATAACATAATTAAATGATTTGAGGAATAATTTTCTTGGATGTATAGCCTATTGTGATAGATGGGTAAAATCTAAGTTGGGTAGATATTACATTATTTTGTGATCAAGAGAGAGTATATAGAGAGACCCCTACCCTATTTTAATTTCGAGGACAAAATTTTTATAAGTTGGATAGAATGTAAGAACCCTAATCCTGAAAACCGTATTTCTCTATTATTTAATTTATTTATAGTGGTTATGAGCTAAATAGAGAGAATAGATTTTATTTTACATCTTTATTTGAGATATTGTACATTTAGAAGATCTATGGGACCATTATAATTTTTCCTAATTTATATCATGTAAGAGACCCTTTGGACAGCTGTTAGCTAAATGGTGTGCACCAATATAATTCCTAGAATTTCCTGTGAATAGATATGTGTGTATATATATATATATATATATATATATATATATATATATATATACAATTCCTATTTGGATCTCAACCCGAAACTCAAACCCGCGTAAAGTAAGAAATCAGCAGCAGCAGCAGTAGCAAACCAACTTTTCAACTCCTCGCGTAAACCAATCCCACTGTTCTATTTTATTTCATCCGCGTGTAAAGTTTAAATCCCGTGCGTAAAGAACTCCACACGTAAAGTAGAACTCCACCGCGTCATTATTTCACCGCGCGTAAAACTCCTCAGCAGCAGCAGTTCACCCGCGTAAACTCTTCCTTTCCCTGCGTGTAAAACCCAAAACACAACCATTGAGAGGAGAAAATATCAACAGCAGAAGCAAAACCCAAGTTTACTTTGCTTTACTTTCCCACACGTGTAAGCTTCTCATTTCTACCGCCTTTAAACCATGTTATTACTAAACACCTCTCAACCGAAACCAGAACCAATGAAAAGAAAGAAACAGCAGCCGCAGTAGTTTTAGTTTTCTTAAACACTAAGTTTTCCCACCGCCTCTTATTTTCTATATATATCCATGCAATACACCCCAAAACCCTAAAACTCACTACTTAAACGTAACACTGTTTTGGACGTACTATACAGAACTTTGCTCGACAAGTATACATTATCATTGTACTAATTATTTACATTCTAACAGAAGCATGCATATTTATTTCTGCCTATATAGATATTTATTTGTGTAGATTTTGGACCTACTATATGAGACCACCCCATTATTATGAGGCATTCTATGTTTCATTGGTTGTGACACAGTTGTTACACGTATTATGAGTCTCATATAGATCACGGACTGCGTGACAGGTCTGGCCTCCTGTACGTATGAGCCGTGCGTTAAGGGATGACTGCTGATAGAAACTTTGTATGCTAGTAGACCTGGCAGTTATTTAGAGGTTTTATCGTGTCATGGACATGGCATGCTTAGAGCATGGGATGGGGAGAACAACAAGTAAGACATTTGGACTCCTTTGCACACTACTTATATGTAACTCGTACGCTCCACCGGAGATACGCGAGATGACCCCTATAATACTTGACGGTCTCTGTCATTCAAAAGACAACATGCTTTATAGGCCTCTGCTTCTCCGAGAGAACTATGTCAATCCTATTATGGCCAGATAGTTCACATGTTGGAAAGTTGTTCTCAAATTACATTCACTTAGACGGTTAGGTGACCCTTGGATGTTATATTTCAGTACTTATTGGCATGTTTATATGTATCTTGTTACGTCCCTCTGAGGACCTGGTCCCTTTCCAAATATGGACGAGCAGGAGTACCCACAGGAGTACGGACCTGGACCTAACACTACGTACCCGACTGAGGAGGTCTTACCCTCAGAGTTTCTGTGATTTATTTCCACTATTTTGAGATTTTGTAGCTATTTCAGTATAGTCATTTTGTAGTGAATTTGTTTCCACCGACTATCAGACTTGATACACATCCTGATTTGTAGCTTTATTCCAGCTCTTTATTCCTACTTATTATGTGTGCTGTGGATGAGATATAGATTGTGTATGACTTATGGTGACAGTATATTACCACTAGTGGATTGCATATTCATTTACAGCGTACGTGTGTATATGATTTCCATATATTGGAGTTCGTATACATACGGCTGGGCGTGTTACATATTCCTAGTCCTACGTATTTTGGGACTGGGGCGTGACATCTGGATTCCAACAAATCGGTATACCGTCGGTATACTATATCGTCGGTATGTCGTTCCAAGTAGACAAGAAAGTTACAGAAAAATAAAGTTTCAAAATCTGTATACCGTTGGTATATACTGTAGTATACCGTCGGTATGCCGGCCAAGACAAATATCTTAAAGTCGGTCGAAATTGGTATACCGTCGGTATACTATTATATACCGTCGGTATACCAGTTTTCAAGGATAAATTTGGTTAAAATCAAGTCTGATTTCCAAGACCTGAATCAAACCCCGAAAATTTCCAAAACCAAGTCTAACAAGAAGTCAAGTCTAGGGTAAGTCTCATATCTTAATATGGACTAAATCTCACAGTCACAACTCCGGTACCATTTTCGTTACCGAGTTATCAAAAAGGGACGGAACAAGATTCTACCTGAAATCAAGACCAAGACGGTCAAAAGGCTAGAAAATACGAGATGAGCAATAATAGTAAAACAAGTCTAAGCTAAAAAGCAATAACCAAAGCTCCAGGAAAGTAAAATGACATAAAGTAAAAAAGAAGTTCACGAAATCGGCAATGTTTACTTGCCTAAAGCCAGCTCCCAGCCTAAACTTTATAGTCCATCACCACGAAGGAGTTCAGAAACCATACTCCAGGTCTCAAGACCAACCTCCAAGCTCGAGAGAGAAATGAGGAAGAGAAGAGACAGAAAGAGAAAAGAGAAAAGAAATGAAACTCAAGTACTATTTATAAAAAAATATCTCAAAAATATCTCAAAAAGTGAAACAAATACCTGTCGGACAGTATACAGTCGGTATACTGGTCAGGTAGTAAAGTTTCAATTTTGAGAATTTTTGAGCTTCCTCGAAATCCAATAAAATGTAATAACTAGCACAAAATATGTATCCGCATAAAATACGAATACTGTGAGACGAGTCTCACAACTCTCCCCTCCTTAAAAAAAATTTCGTCCTCGAAATTTTTATAAGGATCCAAAATTAACTAACAAGAAAATCCAAGTAAGCAAGCACGAAATCGAAAATAAACAGGAAACTCATATGAGCATAAAATTTTCTGGGCAACAACAAAAAAATCAGAAAAGAAACAATAACAGACATAGTAGATAAGCTAACAATCAATCACATGCACAAGCTAAGATAGGACACGGGTATACGAATAAGTATACCTCCCGAGTCGAAGAAAAATGGATGATGAGTACGCATATCGTCCTCGTGCTCCCATGTCGACTCGCCCAGTGAGTGATGCCCCAAGCAACACGAACTATTCTGATAGTCCGGTTCTTAAGAACGTTCTGGTCCAAAATAGACACGGACCTCTCCTCATACGATAGGTCGGTACCAACTACCAACTCAGAATGATCCAGGATATGGCTTGGGTCTGGAATATACCGCCGCAACTGAGATACGTGAAAGACGTCATGTACCTCATAAAGCGATGGTGGAAGAGCTAGAAGATAAGATACGTCTCCAACTCGCTCGAAAATATTGAACGGCCCTATATATCTGGGACTAAGCTTTCCCCGTACTCCAAATCTGATAACTCCATGGATAGACAAAATCCTCAGAAATACATGGTCGCAAACAGAGAACTCAATATGACGATGGTGTTGATCTTTTCAATGACGATAGCGATCCTGAGCCACTCTTAGATGCTCTCTGATCTGCTGATCACTCTAACCGACTGAGCAATCATCTCTGGACCAAGTATCTGCCTCTCGTCAATGTCATCCTAAGCTAACAGTGATCTGCATCTTCTACCATAAAAAGCCTCGAAGGGTGCCATCTGAATGCTCGTCTAGAAGCTGTTGTTATAGGAGAACTCTACTAAATATAAGTGATCCTCCCAAGATCCACCGAAGTTAAGTGTACAAGCTCGAAACATATCCTCCAAATTCTGAATAGTATGTTCCGACTGTCCGTCTGTCTATGGATGGTAGACTGAACTAAACTTCAACCTAGTACCCATACTCTATTGTAGGCTCTGCCAGAAATACGACGTGAGCCACGAATCTCTATCTGAGACTATGGTAACTGGCACGCCATGCAATCTAACTATCTGCCTCATGTATATCTCAGCTAGCTGCTCTGTAGACTGGCCCACTGTGAAAGGAAGAAAGTGAGTAATATTCGTGAGTCGATCCACTATAACCTATATAGCATCTCTACCAGATGGGGATCTAGGAAGACCGGTCAAAAATTCCATAGTAATATGGTCACATTTCTACTCCAGAATCGGTAAAGGCTGAAGTAGTTTGGCCGGTCTCTGATGCTCAGTCTTGACCTGCTGACAGGTGCCTGCTGACAGGCTAAACACCGAAAAATGAACCGAGCTATCTCCCTCTACATACCATTCCACCAGACGTGCTGACGAATATTCCGAAACATCTTCGTCCCTCCTGGATGCACTGAGTATTGAGAACTATGGGCCTCTGACATAATCTTCTGTCGGATATCTCCTCTCGGCACACAAGGTCTACTCCCAAACCTGCGAGTCCCATACTCATGAATGCTCAATGTAATGCCCCGCAACCGCACGGTGCGTTACTCTGAGTCGGATTGAATAAAACAATAGCTGGTTACATTTGATTTGTTGGATTTTGGAAAGAAGTATTGATTGAGTTAGTTTCATGTGCAGATGGCTAGCGGAGTTCGATGGAAATTAGGTGTTCGTTCAGAGCAATACTGAGATAGTTGGATTGGAGCGATAATGTCGTCTTTCTTAGTCCGATCGGTCGGATGATTTGGAGAGCACGGTCTGCTCGCACGGTCATACCAATTGAGTAGATCGCGCTTTGCATCTGACCACGGGTTCAAGGGATCGGCCGTATCGGCAGGACATGATGCTTAACGGAATCAAATATTGTGAGTGGGCTCTGTCCCTTCTCCTCTACTCCTTCATGCCTAATAATATGGAAAACACGTAAAGGCTTGAACACTTGGACTGGAACTTGGAAATTACTACACTGAGGTGTGCATAGAGTGTACGTCGTTTGCTTGGATAGGTTTGTGGCTTGATTGGTTTTCGCGTGGGTTAGTTGGAGCTAGAGTTGGATTACATTTGGGGCAGTTGGAGAAATGATTGGAATTATGCTTGGACAATTGGAATGATATATCTTGGTTGGAATATTGGGAATTCGGGCGAGCGAGCGAGGGCATTGTGCCACTGTTGGGGTTCGAAACTGGACAACTGCATCGGCGAGGGCATTGTGCCACTGTTGGGGCATTATGCCATGGGATTGTTCTGAACGAGGGGTATTGCACCAATTGGAAATACTGTGTCGAGAAACGGCATTGTGCCTATGGTAATAACTTGAGATTTATGCCTTGGGCTATATGTTGGAAGAATAGTTATGGATATTTGGTTGGATTTTGGTTGGATGAGTCTAGGATCGCTTGGTGGGACAAGAATGTTCGATTCTCTCGTCATACCTACTTGGTGTCTGCATGTCACAGACAACCTGTGTTGCACGGGGTTTGGTCTCCTCGAACGAGAAGGCTCCGGGGCACCGGGACCGTTCGGCCATGAGGGAGACAATTGGTAACGTGCCTCGGGCGCGGTGCCGACGGTTTAATGCGATTCAGGCGGGTTCGCTACTTAACGTTGTTTCGAGTAGAACCGCACTTGATCAGTCCGATCAACGTCCTTTATGGCTTGGCCAGTGACTTCATATAGATAAGAGTTGGTTTGCTTTACTTTGGTTGGTTTGTGCTTTCGTGTAGGCGCAGCCACCTTGCCTCGGCAAGAGTGTGCATATCGAGATTGGATTGTAAGGTTTGGATTGAGGATGGATTTTGAGGCTTGTTTGATGGTTCGATGGTTTCTCGAGTTGCTTGGGTTTGAGTAGGACGGTTTGCATGCTAGAATCCTTCGTGTTTGGCTATTATTGCTTGTCAATTGGTTTGAGTTGGATGCTTGCATGCTTAACTGCTTTACAGCTTTCCTTAACATGTCATCCATATGCCATGAAATGAATCTAGGATTCAATTAGAAAGATCACCATATAACTGTTGCATTCTTACTTAGTGTCGGCTTAGACGAGTGGGTTATCCCGCTCACCAGTACGGTTGTATACTGACCCACATTTGTGGGCATTTTTTAGGTACACAGGTGTAGTGGCGCTGCTTGGATATACGGGACATGATGTATGAACTGTAAGTACCTTTGTGGGCTAGAGAAAAGAGCAAGAGTATTTCATCGCCTTTGTGGCATTTCATTTGGACCCTATCGAGAGCTTCACTGCATTTTACTCTGATGTGTGCTTGGTACACAATACTTAACTTCCACTACAACTTGGTCGTTTCGATGATAACTTTGATGTTTGATAACATCGTCTTGTACTAGCACAACTCCAGGCTCGTACGGCATCACGTCCCGATGAGAATGATTGTCCTGCGGGAGCACTACAACGTGGTGATTCATGTTCGGCGGGGACTATTGAGCTTGCGGGAGATTGGGGCGTGACACTCAACTCTGGTCTGCATCCCGACTCACACTATGTTCTAAGCTGCTGAAGCCTACAGCTTAATACTGAACCCGCAGACTCACCATAAAACCGATATCACTAGGTAATACTACATCGATACCCATCTCATGTAGATCCTCTAAATTATGGAGATGCTCTGTCAAGAAATAATCTCCTCCTCTCCTGCTCAAGGCATCTGTTACGACATTGGCCTTCCCTGGATGATACTAAAGGTCAAGGTCGTAGTCTGACAATAACTTGAGCCACCTCCTCTAACACATATTGATTTCCTTCTGTGTGAATACATACCTCAAGCTCTTATTGTCTGTAAAGATCTCCACTCGATCACCATATAGGTAATGCCTCCAGAGCTTAAGTGCAAACACTATTATTGCCAACTCAAGATCATGCGTCGGATAACTCTTCTCATGGTCTCGAAGCTGCCGAGACGCATAAGCTATCACTCTGCCATGCTGCATAAGGACACACCATAGTCCCACTCCTGAAGTATCACCATACACTGAGAACTCACTTGGTCCTACTGGAAATGTCCGAATATGAGCCAAAATAAAACTCTACTTGAGCTTCTCGAAAGAAGTCTGACAAGCATCTGACAACTCAAAGTGCACATCCTTACACGTCAGGCGTGTCAAGGATACAGAGATCCTAGCAAAGTCTGTCATAAACCGTCTGTAGTAACCTGCTAGACCCAAAAAACTGCACACATCTGAAGCTGTATGGGGGTACTGGCCAACTCTCAATAGCCTCCACCTTCTTGGGATCCACCTCGACTCCTCCATCAGAAATGATATGTCCCAAGAATGAGATACGATCAAACCAAAACTCACACTTGTTGAACTTCGCGTACAGTTGCTGCTCTCGAAGAATCTGAAGAACAATACGAAGATACTACTCATGCTCTTCCTCACTCCGACTATAGACCAAGATATCATCAATAAACAGTATCACAAACTGGTCTAGGTAAGGCATAAAGATGCTATTCGTGAGAGACAAGAATATAGCTGGTGCATTGGTTGCTCCAAATGGTATAACTAGGAACTCTCAATGACCATATCTATATCTGAACGTCGTCTTGGATATATCCTGCTCTCTGACTCTAATCTGATGATATCCAGACCATAAATCGATCTTAGAACATATAGTTGCCCCACTGAGATGATCAAACAAGTCATCTATCCTGGGCAAGAAATATTTGTTCTTAATGGTTGCCTCATTTAGTGCTCTATAATCAATAACTAAACACAATGAGCCATCCTTCTTTTTAACAAGAAGTAACGGGGCTCACCAAGGCGATGCACTAGGTCTAATGAATGCCTTGGCTCTCAAATCCTCAATCATCCGGTACAAGATCTCCAATATATGGTGACATCCTATAAACCCTCTCTGAAACTGGCTCTGCTCCCGGGATCAAATTAATATAGAACTCCATATCTCTAACTGGTGGTACACCTAGTAGCTCGTCGAAAAATATGTCATAAAACTCACAAACTACTCTGGGAAACTTTGCCTCCTCGGCCTCCGCCATCATCAATGTAACCTCTGGTGACTCTACTGCACTTCTCAAGAATGAAAACTCCTCCCCACCTGGTACACGAAAGATAACCTTTCCACTATGACAATCTATCGCCACGTGTCTCGCACTCAACCAATCCATCCCAAGGACGACATCATAATCGTCCATAGAAAACTCTGTCAGGCTCGCGAGAAACTCTCTCCCACCCACTATAACTCTACACGGGGGATATACTCTATCTACTCCCACGATACAATTACCAGTAAGTATATTCAACCTTATAGGTAATGACTCGGACTCTAATCCAACTCGTGTCGCAAAGCATTCAGATATAAATGAATGTGATCCACCAGAATCAAATAAAGTTGAAGCTGAACGAAAGTGTACAAGAATGGTACCTGCCGCCACCTCTCCTGCTGCCAAAGCCTCCTCCATCGATAGCAAGAAGGCTCGACCCTGCCCTCTGGGTATCGGTCCCCTCTGCTGCTGATCTCTAGGTCTCGATTGTACCTGGGTCTGCACATACTGCTGCGGCCTCTACTGGAATGTCTGAGCCTGTGGAGACAAAGACCTCAGAATCTGCTGCTGCTGCACTAAAGCTGGTGCCCTATATTGTGGTGCTGCTGGCCGAACTGCTGACTGGGCTGATGATGATCCAGTCTAGTTACTCCTAGGACATGCTTCGACCATGTGGTCTGATGCCCCACACACCAAGTATAATTCATGTGCCCTACGGCACTCTGATACTATATGTCCAGGTTTCCCGCAATGAAAACAACTACGAGAAAAAGAGGAAGATGACTGCCTCTCCTGAGAGAGTATCTGGAAAGACTGCTGAGATGATATTGTCCTCCTCGAGGATCCAATCGCCAGGGCTCGAACTGCTGGAGCCGGTGCTGATGACTGGGATGCGGATCCTCCTGAAACATTAGGCCTCTTTTGGCTCCCACTCGATCTGTATTCCTCTTCAATGTGTACTCATACCTCCTGGCTGTCTGTATCACCGCGTCAAAGGTTTGAAACTCATATTGTTCCACCGCCAAAATAATCTCTAAATGGAGTCCCTGCTGGAATCTCTTTGCCCTATCCAACTCGGTCGCTACCAAAGTGGGAGCAAATCGACTAAGCCTAGCAAACTCCGTCGCATAACCGTCGACGGTCCTGCCCTCCTGTCTGAGGTTGTTAAATCTCTGTTGAAGCTCGTAACACACCACCGCGTCAAAATACCTCCTGAAACCTCTCAGTAAAAATTTCTCATAGAATCGGTGCTGTGAGAGAACCCTCCTGCGTTGCCCACTAGTCATGAGCCAAGTCCAACAACTGTAGCCTCACTACTGCTACACGCTCTCTAGCAGGAGTCCCTGCTACCTCTATGATGGCCTTAGTGTCCTGCAGCTAAGTATCGGACAAAATTGCGTCTTCTGTACCATTGAAGTACGGAGGACTGAGACGCTTGAAGCTGTCACGGAATGATGGATCTGAGAACCACCTCGCTCCAATGCTGTCTTAACCGACTGAGTGAGTACGTCACTCTGGTGCTGCTGGGTCGTGATGAAACCTCGAAGGACATCCAACAGTGCTTGGGCAACACACTCTGTCTGCTCGGGCTGAACTGGGTGCACAGGTACTGCCTGTTGGTCCGATAGTGCCGGTCGATCTGCCTCAGGATCTACTCTAGACTCTGTCCCTAAATAGTCACTCCCCATTCCCGATATACATATTTGGAATATATTTTTATTTTAGCATGGTTGCATGTGCATGGAGACTAGACTCATTCTTTGGTTTAACCTGGTTCATGGTTTATTTTGTGGGTTGGTTTAAGTCATGAGAACCCTTGGTTCAACCCTCAACCCTACCATATATAACCCAACATTTTTCTTCTCTCTCTCTTCATTACTTCATTTTCTTTCTCTCTCTTGTATTTTCTATCCCCTTTCCATAGGCAAGTACACCTTACATGAGAAATAAAAAAATCTTCCATATTATTATTTTATTATGTTTGTTATGTGTTTCTTATCACTTTTAGAACTTGAAGTTTTCTGTTTTGATGGGAGATTTTGAGTATATCTACATTTTTAACTTAGTTTTATGGATTTTATAAGTTTTATTGGTTTTGATCTATTAAACATGTATTTTAGAAAACCAGTTTTTGCTACATGGTAGAGGTTTCAATTTCAAGCATTTTGGCTCTTGGTTCACTCGATTTGGACTTAAAATAAGAATTTTATGGACAAAACAAAATTTTAGTTTTTGGAGCTTTCGTCATGGTCGAACCTGCTATTTGGAGAAGGCGAAGTCTTCATGCGGCCAGCGAGTTATGCGACCGAGGGTGTTATGCCACCTGAGAGGACTATGCGGCCTAAGCTTTCACAGCATACTGACCAGCATGCGTCCATCTTGTTGGACGCATGACTGTCATCACACAAGTATTCTGGAGCTTATCCTTGAACTCCTTGTGTGTTCACTCAGCTGAACGAATGAAAAATTTGCTAAGTCTAAAAGAGCAGCATACGGCCGACCCATATGCGGCAAGCAGAGCATGTTGCCACTTTTCCTTGGACGCATGACTCTGAAACCTTGGCACATCTTTCTATGGTTTTGTCTTTTTTTCCTAACACACTTTATGGCTTGTCACATCTATCACTTTATGTTACTTCACTGACACCATTCATTGTCCGTCACTTCGATACTTGTCCCAAGGAGTAGACTTTAACCCTGAGCATGTGGCCTGACTTCATATGCGGCCAAGTGGTTCATGCGGCCCTGACTTCATATGTGGCCAAGACTTGTCATGCGGCCCTGACTTCATATGCGGCATAGAGTCATATGCGGCATGGACTTCCCATGCGGCCTAGAGACCCATGTTGCCTTGCTTGTTTTGATTGAATATTTTCTTATTCTTTCGTGACCCAATGTATAATTGGTAATTGGACTCGAATAATGTATCCGTGCCGATACCACTACTGCCTGATAATTGTCCATAATATTAATGTGTGTCGAGGTATGACACGTCATGTCACGCCCCGATCTCCCGCAGGCTAATCGGCCGTCCCCGCTAGGCGGGAATCACCCTCGCCAGCGCTCCCGCGGGACGATCGCTTCGACCTATCCGGGAGTGATGCCGCACGAGCGTGATCCACGCCCGTGCAAGGCCGTGGTTCATTGGCTGGCGGTAAGAGTTCTAAGCCACAGAGTCGCACAGATTGTTCGAGTGCAGCGGAGTCATGAACGCATAGGTGATCGGTAACAAGTTCACTGAGTTGACAATATAGCGGAAGCATTAAAACACAAGTTGAAGTAAAGCAAGCTCTTTATTGATATAAACAAGTGTTACAGGCGGCGTATAGCCGAGATTACAAGTCGCTCAAGCCTCTCTCTCCGAAACAGTAAAAGCGTGCCAAGTGGCTACAATTGTGGAATGATCGTACAGGCGATGTTCAGGCAAGTTCCAACATTATGTCTTGTATATGTGCTTCAGTTTCGGACGCGCCATTGCTTCGGAGTAATCTTCACGCCTTAGCACGCACGAAGGAGGTATCCGCACCGAACGAGGTTCTCCCGCACCCTGCATACGAACTGGTGGATTATCAGTACATTGAATGCACTGGTGGGGAAGCTACTCGCCCGCTCGACAAATCCAAACACGTAATACAGGTTTTATGCACTAACTATTAAGTTGTCTTTCTAGTTGCCTTAGGATCAGTTTTATGAAAACATTGAATAGCCTAACCCGTGTGGCAGTACGACGTGCGACATGAGAGGAAACACGACGAGACTTACCAACTTACCATTTGTCCTTCCCTGTCCAAGGCAAACATCATAATTTCAAGCACGGGCAAGTATAAACATTCAAGAGGCATAGCATATGCAAACACGAGGGTCGTTATAACATGATCGTTTAGGTGTTCAGTTGTTCATTGATGCAATGCAATGACTCGCACGCGGATAGCCGCTAAGCGATGATGACTTGTTTATCTTTCATTTTACAAGCAAGCATGCAGCAGGTTTAAACACACATGAAAATCACACGATGCATTGCAAGCCATATTCACACGATAAACACACGAGGCATTGCAAGCATATACACACGATGATCACTGGCTTGATGCCATAGTGGACTAGTCAAGGACAAGGATAGTATGCAACGAGAAAACACGAGGAGCTCATAAAACACGATGCGTTGCAAGTTATCCCGTCCGCACATGATTGACTATAAACACGAAGTCTGCCCGGATCGGATCGGTGCCAGCGCCCCAGCGACCGTCCGCAGAACTTATATCCTTGTGCACAAGTTGTCCATGATCGAACACGATTTTTAATTCACACTTCATGCAGTTGAGGCAACACGAGCACACGACAAGCAGTATTGCATGATTCATTTAGCTATTGGATATGCACAGTCTCTTAGGCTAATATAAGCCCGCTCGAGGGAGACTTGCAGAGAGATCTGAATACCTGAATGAGTCTTGCCACATGAGCATGATTCTTTTACTTAACATGATGCAGTCCCCTGGATCGGGAACTGCCTTGGCGACCTAACGGTCCCGGATACTTGTAAGTTCATTTAGGCACGGAACGACCACGTAGTAATCTTCCGGGGTTTGGATGAAAATAATATAACATACAAGCAGACAAGCATGCGTTTCTAAGGAACATAAGTAAACACGTTTGCTCGGACCCGAAGGTAAGCCGAGAGATGAAACCGTAAGGGACTTAGCATGCGAGGGTCTGAATATAAGCAGTATTTCAATTTCCATGTTCTAGCATAAGCAATACAAGTTGTGATTACTCCCTTAGATAGGTGCGTTGGATTCATTAGCATGCAAAGGTGATTCACCTAGCGACTAGCATATATTCTAGATTTTATGTGTGCTGGCTAAGCAAAGACAAGTTCACCGTAGCCACCCACCTTAGCGATGATTCGCCTCGGTAGAGCGATACGTTAAGCGAGCCTCTGAAAGCCTAAGCCGAGATTCCTGTAGGGACAAGTCTGGATATCTTTTGCTTCTCGTTTGAGACAAAGCGGGTCAGGACAGTTGCACTATTGCCGTTTGAAACGGCAGTCCGCTTGAGCGGAACGGGGTGTTACATCCTACCCAACTCAGAAAAAGTCTCGTCCTCGAGACTTACTGAGGACAAGCAGTAATCTAGGGTTGAGACAATCCTAGACAAGTCATTGTACTTATTCATTTGGATATTCACTTGCACAAGCGTCGAAATCAGCATATCGCTTAGTCTGGATCGTGCGCACTTTCGAAGTGCACTTCTAGCGTGAGCACGTCAACCAGCTTAGTGATAGCGAAGTCTTAGCACTCGAGTTTCACCTTTTCATAAGTCTTGGATGGTGCACTAGTTCAACGCATCCCTCAAATAGATGCATTCAACCAAACTTAGAGTTAGTGAAATCGGACAAGCTACTAGCGATACTCTCAAGGGTTCGCACAGGTTGGCACAAGGGCCACTCGCAGCACAATATCATACAAGCAAGCATATCATTACATTCAAAACGCATTTTGAAAGTATTTGGACTTATTGTTGGAACATTCCATCGAGGCTTTGAGAGTGAGCGTGCACATAACCCACAAACGAGCTTTCAAAACAGAGATATCGAATTAAAATCCAAAGGCATAGAAGCCAGGCTCTGATACCATTATGTCACGCCCCGATCTCCCGCAGGCTAATCGGCCATCTCCGCTAGGCGGGAATCACCCTCGCCAGCGCTCCCGCGGGACGATCGCTTCAATCCATCCGGACGTGATGCCGCCCGAGCGTGATCCACGTCCGTGCAAGGCCGTGGTTCATTGGCTGGCGGTAAGAGTTCTAAGCCACAGAGTCGCACAGATTGTCCGAGTGCAGCGGAGTCATGAACGCATAGGTGATCGGTAACAAGTTCACTGAGTTGACAATATAGCGGAAGCATTGAAATACAAGTTGAAGTAAAGCAAGCTCTTTATTGATATAAACAAGTGTTACAGGCGGCGTATAGCCGAGATTACAAGTCGCTCAAGCCTCTCTCTCTGAAACAGTAAAAGCGTGCCAAGTAGCTACAATTGTGGAATGATCGTACAGGCGATGTTCAGGCAAGTTCCAACATTATGTCTTGTATATGTGCTTCAGTTTTGGACTCGTCGTTGCTTCAGAGTGATCTTTACGCCTTAGCACGCACGAAGGAGGCATCCGCACCGAACGAGGTTCTTCCGCACCCTGCATACAAACTGGTGGATTATCAGTACATTGAATGCACTGGTGGAAAAGCTACTCGCCCGCTCGACAAATCCAAACATGTAATACAGGTTCCATGCACTAACTATTAAGTTATCTTTCTAGTTGCCTTAGGATCAGTTTCATGCAAACATTGAATAGCCTAACCCGTGTGGCAGTGCGCCGTGCGACATGAGAGAAAACACGACGAGACTTACCAACTTACCATTTGTCCTTCCCTGTCCAAGGCAAACATCATAATTTCAAGCACGGGCAAGTATAAACATTCAAGAGGCATAGCATATGCAAACACGAGGGTCGTTATAACATGATCGTTCAGGTGTTCAGTTGTTCATTGATGCAATGCAATGACTCGCACGCGGATAGCCGCTAAGCGAGGATGACTTGTTTATCTTTTATTTTACAAGCAAGCATTGCAGCAGGTTTAAACACACATAAAAATCACACGATGCATTGCAAGCCATATTCACACGATAAACACACGAGACATTGCAAGCATATACACACGATGATCACTGGCTTGATACCATAATGGACTAGTCAAGGACAAGGATAGCATGCAACAAGAAAACACGAGGAGCTCATAAAATACGATGCGTTACAAGTTATCCCGTCCGCACACGATTGACTATAAACACGAAGTCTGCCCGGATGGGATCGGTGCCAGTACCCCAGCGACCGTCCGCAGAACTTATATCCTTGTGCACAAGTTGTCCATGATCGAACATGATTTTTAATTCACACTTCATGCAGTTGAGGCAACACGAGCACACGACAAGCAGTATTGCATGATTCATTTAGCTATTGGATATGCACAGTCTACTGGGCTGATGTACGCCCGCTCGAGGGAGACTTGCAGAGAGATCCAAATACCTGAATGAGTCTTGCCACATGAGCATGATTCTTTTACTTAACATGATGCATTCCCCTGGATCGGGAACTGCCTTGGCGACCTAACGGTCCCGGATACTTGTAGGTTCATTTAGGCATGGAACGACCACGCAGTAGTCTTCTGGGGTTTGGATGAAAATAATGCAACATATAAGCAGACAAGCATGCGTTTCTAAGGAACATAAGTAAACACGTTTGCTCGGACCCGAAGGTAAGCCGAGAGATGAAACCGTAAGGGACTTAGCATGCGAGGGTCTGAATATAAGCAGTATTTCAATTTCCATGTTCTAGCATAAGCAATACAAGTTGGAATTATTCTCTTAGCTAGGTGCGTTGGATTCATTAGCATGCAAAGGTGATTCACCTAGCGACTAGCATATATTTCAGATTTTATGTGTGCTGGCTAAGCAAAGACAAGTTTACCGTAGCCACCCACCTTAGCGATGATTCGCCTCGGTAGAGCGATACGTCAAGCGAGCCTCTGAAAGCCTAAGCCGGGATTCCTGTAGGGACAAGTCTGCATATCTTTTGCTTCTCGTTTGAGACAAAGCGGGTCAGGACAGTTGCACTATTGCCGTTTGAAACGGCAGTCTGCTTGAGCGGAACGGGGTATTACACGTCATGTCACGTATTAAGTGATTATATTTGGGTTGTGCATCGAGAATGCCTCCAAATTCCTGAACGTATTATATTATAAATATATATTATTTTCCCAGCACAGGCATAATAAGCAAGTCAACTACCAAAGCGTGGTTAGGGTATTGATTGACTGAATGTTGCATACACGCTCGGGTGAATCCAGATTTGACTTCCATGGATTCGTATCTAGCGTGTCCGTACTTTGTACGATATTTTAAGAAAAAATTTTCATGTGACCACGCCTTGAGATTTTGAACACAACATAGGGCTAATTAGATAACTAAAAGTGGTAGTAACATTAGAGGGAACGATATCCCGAGATCATGCCAACGAACCTTTCCATAGAGATTCATTCTAAGTGCGCTGTGGGCTGGCCACCATAGATACTGTATATTATCTGCCTTAGTGGAGTGGAGTATCTGACCTATTATTATGTCGAGCCACTATTTTACTATAGGAATATTGGAACCGCTAATATTATATTTTTAGCGCAGTGGCCCTACGAAGAACTGGTGCATCTCGTGAATATCTGTTTTATTCATCTATTGGTTCAATTAGCTCATGTTCGGCATTGGCGTGATCTGATGATACTTATTATGCATTATTTTTTAGATAACCTTAGACTCCATAATTAAGTAAACCGTACAAGTGATTGGCTGATATAAAGAAAATGGACTTTGTTGTGATTGTATTATTCGGTTAGTAGCCTAGAAAAATGGACTATCATAGTGTGATGGTTCAAACCTTGTCCTTATTTTTTTGCAGGGTTGGGCCTTTGCGCTAGGATATGCCATGGACCTAAGTTACGACACTGAACCTATGTATTATTATATAATTTTCTTATTGGATTTTTGTTTCTCCATTTCGTTCTTTCTTTGTGGTACTTGCTATTTGGGGTCTAACTCCACTAGTTTTGTATGGCCAGATTTCGAACCAGCACCCGAGGATCCAATGTACCTTCCTCCTACTCATGGCGTGTACTAGGAATATGGTCGCAGGGGGATAGCGAGTGGATTTTCTTCTTCCCTGCTCATCATTGTGCATTTACTTCTTTTGGGCCTTTAGCCACCGGCATCTGTTAGCTGGCTTGTCTGGACATTAAATTTTTTACATGATTGTATTAAATTAGACTACAGCTGATCACTGTCATGTACTTTTGTTACTCTTCCAGCTTCTTATTTTGCACAGTTGGTCTCCAGAATATTTTGAGAAAGCGTTTGGGACGTCTTATTGCTTTATCATATATGCTCTATGCTTACTGGTTCTTGTTTGAATGATTGAGACAGAGAAGTTTTGACCCTAGGAGAGTTGATTGTAGCATGCACCCCCTTGTCTTATACAGTTGTGACTGTCGTACAACGTATAGCACCTTGTACGGGGTAGCTGGTCATGTCTGTCTCTGTATTTCGATACTGGGACGTAACAAGATTTTGGTGGTGGCCCATGCAGGTTTGTTCTTCAGACTTGCGGGGTGTCATAGTCATAGGAGTCTCATTCAAACATGATCCTTCTTGAAATTTTGAATTCGTTCTCTTCGATACCCAGCTTGTATTCTTCTAGATTGATTGCTTCCTTGTTCCTTCTCGTCTTGTACTTAATATTTTTTGTGCTCTTCTTTAGGAATTCTCCTTCCCCCGATGCTACAGCAACAAGAGAGACAGAGTTACTAGTGGAACGAGATCCTGTAGAACCCCAACCAAGGATTCGAGTTGAGCCCACGATAAATGGGACAGAGCAGCAAGCTCCAGGTGTTCCCGTACCTCTCGTAGTGTCGGCAACACTGGATACCCCGGCCTTGCTAGAGATTATTCATTGATTGTTGGCTACCCAATAACACCAGATGGTGGTGCAACAACAACATCAGCAACAACAGTTTCTGCAGTAAGAACAGAATATCATGTTGAACCAAGGGTTACAAACGGCCCTAGAACGAGACGAAAGAACAGATTCTGGGGCATATATTAGATTTTGCAGACTGAACCCCAGATATTTCGATGGCACGGAGGACGCAATCACGACAGATGATTGGCTCCAAGATATTGAGACTGTTCTGGCAGCAACTAAAGTTTCGGCCGAGAAACAGGTTGACCTAGTTCGCGAACGTCAGCACCATCTCCTGGCATTCGCATCCATGACGTGACACAGAGGAGGCCAGTGACCTCGACATGATGGCACCAACTCGGCAACAGAAGCCGAGGCAACAACAGCAGCAGCAACAACAACAACAACAATTGAGAGCGCCGAAGGGGAGCGCCGACATATTGTACCTACTGTGGCAAAAGAGGTCATACCCGGGATATTTTTTGGGCAGCTAACATACTATGTTTGAGATGTGGGAGCCCTGATCACAAAATTATCACTTGCTTATTGATACAGAGGCCAAGAGGGCCAGTACAACAGTTTTCTGTATTGCTAGCTCCAAGGGCAGTGTAGTAAGGAGGACCAGCAGCAGTACGGCCTTTAGCTCAGCGTTCATTTTCGATGCAGGTCCAGCTTTATAGACAACAACAATAACAGAATCAGCAGGGGCCGCAACCACGGCAACAAAGAAGACAGGAGCAAGGAGCTCAACAAGGCCAAGGCCAAGGTCAGGCACTCACCTTGTCTTTGGAGGAAGCTATGGCGTCGGACAACGTAGTTATTTTTGTTACAACATTTCCTTCCATAGCTTTCATTGATTATTGAGCTTCACAGTCATTTATATCTGCACAATATGTGACACGTATTGGGTTAAAGTTTGAGGCATTGCCAGAGAGGCTGAATATACTCACTGGCAATAGGATCGTATAAGTTAGTAGGGTGTGCCTAGCATGTACAGTCGTAGTATGTGGGCATTTATTACCTGCAAAGTTAATCGAGCTTCCTATGGGTAACTTTAACGTTATCTTAGGCATGGACTGGTTGAGAGACAGTCATGTAATGTTAGACTGTAGTGAGGGTAGAGTGTTGTTTAAAATTTGCGGTTTAGAAGAGTTTATCCTTAGTAGAATAGCAAGAGACCAGCATAAGGGAGGAGTCGTAACAGTAGCAAAGGAAGAAGACCTGCTTCCCAAGATAGTTGAAGAGTTCATGAACGCCTTTCTGGACGAGCTTCCCGGATTATCCCCAGTTAGAGAACTAGATTTCTGTATAGAGTTGATGCCAGGAGCAGAACCAGTATCCCAGAAGGTGTATCCTATGTCACCATCAGATCTTGATCAATTGTATCGATATGTGGAAGAACTGAAGGCGAAGAAGTTTATTCGGACCAGTGGATCACCGTGGGGAGCACCAGCAGTATTGGTGAAGAAGAAGGATGGATCGGCGCGGTTGTGTATGGATTACATGCGGCTTAATGTTGTAACCGTGAAGAACAAGTACCCATTACCAAGGATTGATGATTTTTTTGACCTATTAAGTGGAGCAAGAGTCTTCTCCAAGAGAGATTTACGATCAAGATATCATCAGGTGCGAGTCCGGGAGCAGGATATACCGAAGACAGTATTTAGGTCACAATATGGGCATTATGAATTCTTAGTTATGCCATTCGGACTGAATAATGCTCCAGCGGTATTCATGGATTTGATGAACCGTATTTTCATACCTTACTTAGACCAATTTGTGGTAGTATTCATCGATGACATCCTGGTGTATTCTCGTAATGAGGAGGAGCATGAAGAATATCTTAGGATAGTGTTGCAAACTTTGAGGGAGCACCAGTTATATGCGAAACTTAGTAAGTGTGAGTTTTGGTTGGATCGCATATCCTTTCTTGGGCACATTATTTCTGGAGCAGGAGTGTCAGTTGATCCCAACAAGGTAGATGTAGTAGAGAACTGGCCAGTTCCGAAGACAGTAGCAGAAGTACGTAGTTTTCTGGGCTTGGCAGGATACTAAAGGAGATTTGTGTCAGATTTTGCTAAGATCTCGGTACCATTGACTCAGTTGACGTGCAAGAAAGTTAAGTTTATATGGTCAGCGGAATGTCAGATAACCTTTGAAGAGTTGAAAAATAAGTTAATCACTGCACCAATCCTTACTCTTCTAGCAGGCTCCGGAGGATTCACAGTGTATTATGATGCATCTGGCAAGAGACTTAGATGTATTTGATGCAACAAGGAAGAGTGATAGCATATGCTTCTCGGCATCTCAGAGATCACGAGAAGAACTATCCAACTCACGATTTGGAGCTAGCAACAACAGTGTTTGCAATTAAGCTATGGAGGCACTACTTATATGGCGATCGAGTAAAAATATTCATAGATCATAAGAGTTTGAAGTATGTGTTCACGCAGAAGGACCTGAACATGAGGCAGAGAAGGTGGCTAGAGTTGTTGAAAGACTATGACGTAAAACTTCAATACCATCCAGGCAAGGCTAATGTAGTAGCTGATGCCCTTAGCAGAAGAGGTGACAAATTTATGTTGACTACTCAAAAGCACATTCTAGAAGACTTACGAGAGATGGGTATCGAGATAGTACTTCCATAGAGTACAGGAGTTCAGGCCAAATTCAGTCAACTTTGGTAGATAGAATCAAACTAGCTCAGGCAGGGGACCCGAAGATTCAAAAGCTACGAGAATAATGAGAGTCAGGTCTTCGGAAGGAGTTGACAATACATGCGGATGGAACGCTAAGGTTTGGGAATCGTCTATGCATACCAAGCAGAAATATTCGGCAAGAAGTTATGACTGAAGCACACAGTTCCCAGTATTCCATTCATCCGGGAGGCACGAAGATGTATCAAGATATCAAGCAACACTTTTGGTGGAACAGAATAAAAAGAGAAATAGCACGCTTCGTATCGCGATGTCTGATATGTCAGCAAGTGAAGGCAGAACAATAAAGACCGACAGGATTATTGCAGCCGCTTCCTATTCCAGAGTGGAAGTGGAAACACATCACGATGGACTTTGTGACTGGTTTACCTAGATCATCGACTGGTCGATATGCAGTTTGGGTGAAGGTGGATCATCTCACAAAAGTAGCTCACTTTCTTCCTTTTCGAGTAGGACAGTCTACAGAACAATTGGCTGAAATATATATGCAACCGATAGTGAGACAACACGGTATCCCAGTAAGTATCGTGTCAGATCGAGACACTCGGTTTACTTCATATTATTGAAAAAAATTACATCAAAGTTTGGATACCAAGTTAAGATTCAGCACAACTTACCACCCCCAGACAGACGAACAATCAGAGAGAACCATCCAAACCTTGAAAGATATGCAATGAGCATGTACCTTAGACCTTGGTGGATCTTGGAAGAATTACCTTCACTTGGTGGAGTTCTCGTATAATAATAGTTATCAGGCCAGTATTCAGATGGTGCCTTTCGAAGCACTATACGGCAGGAAGTGTAGATCACCATTAGCTTGGGTCGACATTGGTGAGCGAAAGATGTTAGGCCCCGAAATGATCTGTCATGCCCCAGTCCCAAAATACGTAGGACCAGGAATACGCGACACGCCAGCTATGCAATCGACCAGACTCTGGTCTGACTCGAATACGTATAAGCTGTATAAATAAGGGCACTATCTAAAATCCCGTAAATGTAAACATATATGTCTCAATACACAATGAACAGAAATATACAAGAAAGAGTTGCATGTGCTAAAGTCGGCCGCCCAATAACACACAAAACTCGAATAGACTCGAGAAGAAATATAAGTCTATAAAAACTAGACTACAACAGCAGATAAATAATCAATATAAAATAACCATAATACCGGTAGATATGATGTGAGTACCTGGTACAATGCCCACAAGACATGTGTAACGCCCCGTTCCTCTCAAGCGGACTGCCATTTCAAACGGCAATAGTGCAACTGTCCCGACCCGCCTTGCCTCAAACGAGAAGCGAAAGAATATCCAGACTTGTCCCTACAGGAATCCAGCTTAGGCTTTCAGAGGCTCGCTTGACGTATCGCTCTACCGAGGCGAATCATCGCTAAGATGGGTGGCTACGGTGAACTTGTTTTTGCTTAGCCAGCACACATAAAATCTGGAATGTTCATGCTAGTCGCTAGGTGATTCACCCCCTGCATGCTAATAAGAATCCAATGCACCTAGCTAAGGAAATAATCCCAACTTGTATTGCTTATGTTAGAACATAAAAATGAAACATTGCTTTTATTTATGTTCAGACCCTCGCATGCTACCCTAGAACGTGTTGCTCGGGAAAGTCCCCTAACGATCTCGCTTCTCGGCTTACCTTCGGGCCCGAGCTAACGTGAATGTTTGTGTTTATACAAATGCATGTTTGTCTGCTTGTACGTTGCCTTGACTCGATGCTTGTAACATAGGCTATGCCAACACCTTGTTATACAAAATATTATTCAGAAGGACTATGCAAAACGAATAAGGCAATGCCTCTTGTCTTGTACTAATGTTGCCTCAACAGCATGCCTCTTATCTTGTACTCTTGTCTTGTACTCTCGTTGCCCCAACCATGTAAATGGATAACTTACCCGAGACGCCGTTCGATCACGGACAACTTGTGCACAGGGTCGGTCTAGCGGGCGATGCTGGGGCACTGGCATCGACCCGGTCCGGGCGAGACCAATTGTTTTAGTCTCTTGTTCGACGGAATGGTCTGCAGTGCCTCTTGTACTTTCGTTGCATACCATTCTCGTCAAAGACTATACTGTCCATTATGGCATACGCCAGTGATCGCCTTGTATTTAGCTTGTTGCATGCTTGCTGGTAAAATGAAAGATAACAAGTCATCCTCGCTTAGCGGCTATCCGCGTGCGAGATATTGTATCGCATGAAATAAATAAACTGAACACCTGAACGATCTTGAAATAACAGTACTCGTGTTGCATATGCTATGCCCCTGAATGTTTAAACATGCTAGTGCTTGAATTAACAATGTTTGCCTTGAACAGGGAAGGACAAATGGTAAGTTGGTAAGTCTCGCCGTGTTTCCTCTCATGTCGCACGGCGCATTGCCCGACACGATAGGCTATTCAAATCTTGCATAAAAATGATCCTAAGGCAACTAGAAAGACAACTTAATAGTTGGTGCACGGAACCTGTATTACGTGTTTGGATTTGTCGAGCGGGCGAGTAGCTTCCCCACCAGTGCATTCAATGTACTGATAATCCACCAGTTTGTATGCAGGGTGCGGGAGAATCTCGTTTGGTGCGGATGCCTCCTTCGTGCGTGCTAAGGTGTGGAGATCACTCCGAAGCAACGGTGCGTCCGGAACTGAAGCACATATACAAGACATAATGTTGGAACTTGCCTGAACATCGCCTGTACAATCATTCCATAAATTGTAGCCACTTGGCACGCTTTTACTGTTTCAGAGAGAGGCTTGAGCGACTTGCAATCTCGGCTATACGTCGCCTGTAACACTTGTTTATATCAATAAAAGAGTTTGCTTTACTTCAACTCATGTTTCAATGCTTCCGCTATATTGTCAACTCAGTGAACTTGTTACCGATCGTCTATGCGTTCATGACTCCGCTGCACTCGGACAATCTGTGCGACTATGTGGCTTAGAGCTCTTACCGCCAGCCAATGAACCATGGCCTTACACGGGCGTGGATCACGCTCGTGCGGCATCACGTCCGGATGGGTCGAAGCGATCGTTCAGCGGGAGCGCTGGCGAGGGTGATTACCGCCTAGCGGGAACGGCCGATTAGCCTGCGGGAGATTGGGGCGTGACATAATGGTATCAGAGCCTGGCTTCTATGCCTTTGGACTTCGATTCGATATCTCTGTTTCGAAAGCTCGTTCGTGGATTATGTGCACGCTCTCTCTCAATGCCTCGATGGAATATTCCAACAATAAGTCTAAATACTTTCAAAATACGTTTTGATTGATATGATTGCTTGTTTGATATTGTGCTGCGAGTGGCCGTTATGCCAACATGTGCGAACCCTTGAGAGTATCGCTAGTAGCTTATCCGATTTCACTAACTCTAAGTTTGGTTGAATGCATCTATTCGAGGGACGCCTTGAACTAGTGCACCATCCAAGACTTAAGAAAAGGTGAAACTCGAGTGCTAAGACTTCACTATCACTAAGCTGGTTGACGTGCTCATGCTAGAAATGTATTTCGAAAGTGCGCACGATCCAGACTAAGCGATATGCTGATTTCGATGCTTGTGCAAGTGAATATCCAAATGAACAAGTACAACGACTTGTCTAGGATTGCCTCAACCCTAGATTACTGCTTGTCCTCAGTAAGTCTCGAGGACGAGATTTTTTCTGAGTTGGGTAGGATGTAACGTCCCGTTCCGCTCAAGCGGACTGCCGCTTCAAACGGCAATAGTGCAACTGTCCCGACCTGCCTTGCCTCAAACGAGAAGCGAAAGAATATCCAGACTTGTCCCTACAGGAATCCAGCTTAGGCTTTCAGAGGCTCGCTTGACGTATCGCTCTACCGAGGCGAATTATCGCTAAGGGGGGTGGCTACAGTAAACTTGTCTTTGCTTAGCCAGCACACATAAAATCTGGAATGTTCATGCTAGTCGCTAGGTGATTCACCCCATGCATGCTAATAAGAATCTAACGCACCTAGCTAAGGGAATAATCCCAACTTGTATTGCTTATGTTAGAACATGGAAATAAAACATTGCTTTTATTTATGTTCAGACCCTCGCATGCTACCCTAGAACGTGTTGCTCGGGAAAGTCCCCTAACGATCTCGCTTCTCGGCTTACCTTCGGGCTCGAGCTAACGTGAATGTTTGTGTTTATACAAATGCATGTTTGTCTGCTTGTACGTTGCCTTGACTCAATGCTTGTAACATAGGCTATGCCAACACCTTGTTAAACAAAATATTGTTCAGAAGGACTATGCAAAACGAATAAGGCAATGCCTCTTGTCTTGTACTATTGTTGCCTCAATAACATGCCTCTTGTCTTGTACTCTTGTCTTGTACTCTCGTTGCCCCAACCATGTAAATTGATAACTTACCCGAGATGTCGTTCGATCACGGACAACTTGTGCACAGGGTCGGTCTAGCGGGCGATGATGGGGCACTGGCATCGACCCGGTCCGGGCGAGACCAATTATTTTAGTCTCTGTTCGGCGGAATGGTCTGCAGCGCCTCTTGTACTTTCGTTGCATATCATTCTCGTCAAAGACTATACCGTCCATTATGGCATACGCCAGTGATCGCCTTGTATTTAGCTTGTTACATGCTTGCTGGTAAAATGAAAGATAACAAGTCATCCTCGCTTAGCGGCTATCCGCGTGCGAGATATTGTATCGCATGAAATAAATAAACTGAACACCTGAATGATCTTGAAATAACAGTACTCGTGTTGCATATGCTATGCCCCTGAATGTTTAAACATGCTAGTGCTTGAATTAACAATTTTTGCCTTGGACAGGGAAGGACAAATGGTAAGTTGGTAAGTCTCGTCGTGTTTCCTCTCATGTCGCACGGTGCACTGCCCGACACGATAGGCTATTCAAATCTTGCATGAAACTGATCCTAAGGCAACTAGAAAGACAACTTAATAGTTGGTGCACGGAACCTGTATTACGTGTTTGGATTTGTCGAGCGGGCGAGTAGCTTTCCCACCAGTGCATTCAATGTACTGATAATCTACCAGTTTGTATGCAGGGTGCGGGAGAACCTCGTTCGGTGCGGATGCCTCCTTCGTGCGTGCTAAGGTGTGGAGATCACTCCGAAGCAACGGTGCATCCGGAACTGAAGCACATATACAAGACATAATGTTGAAACTTGCCTGAATATCGCCTGTACAATCATTCCATAAATTGTAGCCACTTGGCACGCTTTTACTGTTTCAGAGAGAAAGGCTTGAGCGACTTGTAATCTCGGCTATACGCCGCCTATAACACTTGTTTATATCAATAAAAGAGTTTGCTTTACTTCAACTTGTGTTTCAATGCTTCCGCTATATTGTCAACTCAGTGAACTTGTTACCGATCGCCTATGCGTTCATGACTCCGCTGCACTCGGACAATCTGTGCGACTCTGTGGCTTAGAGCTCTTACCGCCCGCCAATGAACCACGGTCTTGCACGGGCGTGGATCACGCTCGTACGGCATCACGCCCGGATGGGTCGAAGCGATCGTTCCGCGGGAGCGCTGGTGAGGGTGATTCCCGCCTAGCGGGAACGACCGATTAGCCTACGGGAGATCGGGGCGTGACAACATGCAACTCCATCAGCAACTCCAAATGCTCCGTAATCGTCTATGCTGCAAAACTAGCAGGGGACCAGGTCCTCAGAGGGGCATAACAAGGTACAAAAATACAGCATGCCAAGTATAACAGAAAGTACAAGTGCATCGACGGGATAATCTAGCATAACCAAACAAGTGAGACACAGTTTAAAGACAATGTTCGACGAGTGGGCTATCCAAAATAAAACCGTAGTTTCGGATACGAAAATACACGGGACATACCGCAGCTCCGGGAAAGGAGTCATACGGGTGATACAACTACACTAGATACAAGATCACTACAGATACAATACATATACATATATAAGCGCGTGCAGAGGAGCCCAAACGTCAAGTAACTGTCTTCCCCTTCCCAAGCGGTCAACGATGGTGCGCTGAACCTGAACCTCTATTTAGCAGTCTCTTCGCACAGAAATACTATCAACAAACGCGACCCTAAGGTCGTCCCAGTCTCCAGTCATGATGTCAGTATCAGGATACAGGAAATCTGGCACGCTAACAGTGTATGAATGTGTCCTGGGGTGACGATATACTCAGGTACGAACATCGAGGTGTTACGAACATCTAACATTCGTTACAAGACGTTACGACGAATGTCTACACCCGGTTGTGATCCGGACGTGAAGTATCGATCGTAAACAAATACGCGCACAATGTACATAATAAAATAATAAAATATCTGTAACTGAAATACATGGTGGCAAGGTACACTTGCATGCGTCCGGCTGCTGAAGATGGGGATCCGGTACCACGTCCAAGTCCGCAGGTCCCGTAGTATCTAGAGAAGAGATACAAACTCAATCAATAAACTATTACGCGGCAAACAGGGATGTGACACACGTCTAAACATATGCCAGACTCAGCTACAACTCACAGGGACACGACGCTAGAGGGTTGACCAAGGTTGACTATTAGTACGTTACATCAAATCAAACTAGTCATCTGTACAATATCATCAACCAAATCCTCAATCCTTCTATATTCATCACAATGTTCAGTAGTTCAAGTATGTGTAATCCTCCGATTTTTCCCCGGTTAAAACATCATCCTCGAATAAATTATTATTAAATATCTAAACCCTCGAATATATACAATCACTGTTATTTCATAAAAAAATGTCTCCTCGATTATATTCATTATTATTTACTCTTAATAATTTATCAACCTTTAGGTATCGCGTCATATACTCAATCAATCGAGCACATTTCATATGACATTATGTATAAGGCCCTAAAAATCTCCCATGGCATTTTGACCTCTTCCTCTTTATATATCACATTTCCAACATCAATGTATATTAATGCATAACCTAAATCAATGAATATTTAAAGCATTCATAACCCTAAAATTCTATGCATATCTTTTAATTTCATTTTATAAACTTATGAAGAATAAACCCTAACTCACATCTCTTTTCATATTGGATCCTCATTACTACACTAACATTACACAACCAAATTATACAACATATAACCCTAACTAAAACACAACACAATATATATCAATATAGAGAGGGGGAGGGAAGTGGTATACCTCGACGAGGTATTGCTGGAGGCGGTGGTGGAACGGACAGCCGGCCGGGGGAGCTACTGGCTGGAGGAAGTTACTGGCCTGAGGTGGAGAGGTGGAGTGGTGGAGTGGTCGACGGGATAATCTCGCCGGAGTAGAGTCGTGGAGTCACTGGGGATGGAGCTCATGGAGGTGGTGTCAACCGGGGGTTGGCCGGAGCGGTGTGGAGGAAGCCGGGGTGAAGCTGGAGTTGGTCGGTGTGTGGAGTGGTGGCGGAGGACTGGAGGTCGAGGGGGTGCTCGGCCGGAGAGAGATGGGGATGTGCGGTGGTGGTCGAACGGGAATGTGGGAAAGAAGAACTGGCCGGATGTGGAGGAGCTCCGGGGTTGGTCGCCGGGGCTCGAGATCTGCAGTCGGTGGTGGTTGAACGGACAGCAGGCCGGGCTCGTGGCAGTGCAGTAGAGATGCTGTCGTGTTGAGGTGGAGCTCGCGGCGTTGGCTCGACTGCCGGAGAGGAAGCTCGAGAGAGGTGGGAGTGTCGATAGCCCGCCGGAGCTCGAGGGAGGTGGCCGGGTTCGGTTTGTGGGAGGAGGAGAGGAAGAAGAAGAAGAAGAAGAAGAAGAAGAAGAAGAAGAAGAAGAAGAAGGAAAAAGGAAAATGAAGAATAGGTTCGGTTTTTAATGGAGGAGAGGGAGGAGAGAGAGAGGGGGTGAGATTTCCTAGGTTTTGGGGATTAGGGCCGGCATGGGGTTGTGTGTAGGGATGGTGACATTTTATAGGATAGTGTGTGAGGATTGGATGGTGGAGATTGACCCATTTCAAATGTGGGGTTGAGATTTCACATGAATAAATTTATTTCTTCATGCAAATGAGAGTGGGAGAGATGTTGACCGGTCAAAGAAGAGGGTTGGCCTCTTCATTTGGCCTTGACCAATGAGGGTATGCCACATGTCACAATATTTGCAATTTAGCCCCTTAAGTTTGGGTATTTGCACAAACACATGAAATAATGGAAAATTTGTGGGGGAAATGGTGTTTGGTGTTTTGTAGGGTGAGGGGGTGTTGTGTGTTTTGCATGGACTTAATTAAATGGGCATTGAAATTAAATTGGGATTAAAATAGGATTAGTCAAAGTTTGTATCCCCAATTTAATTAGAATAAATTGGCATGTGCTCTTAAATTAAATGGGGCACATGGGACCTCAAATGAAAGTGACACAAAGGTCAGGAATGGTGTAAGCTTGGTGTCAGTCTTGGACCCTTTAATTGGTCCGGCTCAACGTGTTGAGATGGTGGCTCAAAATAGATGGTAACGACACAGGTGTCCGACACAAAATTAAATATGCGATTTTGGATACGGAAAGTTGTACAATTAATTTAGAGCACAAGAAAATATGATTTTGAGTGACGGAAAAGTCCAGCGCCTAAATTGGCGTGTCAAGTCAAAAGTGCAATAATCTGTTGGAATTTATAGGCTGATGTTGGGCTCCGAATAATTCAACAATGGTAGGGCACGCCGAGGGTTTAATTAAAATAAACAGACATCTGTAACCTTACTCTAAGCCTCAATCATCTGCTGCTAAAACAAAATTTTCCATCCCATACCAGACCATCTATAGAAATAATTGAGGGGGTTTACATGATCACACCGACAGTAGAGGTTGTCAAACAGATTAGAGAGCAACTTCGGGTTGCACAAGATACACATCGGCATTGGGAAGATCATAATCGTAGACCTTTAGAGTTTTATGTCGGCGATCACATATTTTTGCGGATTTTGACTACCCGTGAAGTCATTAGATTCGGGGTTCGCGGGAAGCTTAGTCCGTGATACGTAGGTTCGTTCAATATTCTCTAGCAGGTAGGCGATGTTGCTTATCGTCTTGCCCTTTCACCTTCGCTATGTGAGGTACACGATGTATTTTATGTGTCTCAGTTGCGTAGGTATATTTTAGATCCGAGTCATATCCTCGATCACTCTGAATTAGTCGTTGGTACCGACTTATCTTACGAGGAGCAACTTGTATCCATATTGGACCGAAGGGAGAAGGTGCTCAAGAACCGGACTATTTTTCTTGTTCGGATTGCTTGGGGCCATCACTCTCTAGGGGAATCAACGTAGGAGTGCGAGGATGATATTCGATCCCGGTACCCGCACATATTCGATTCAGAAGGTATATTCTTTCTTACGCCTTCATATCTCGAATTCTGTGATCAGGTGATCACTTATATATTGTGATGATATTGCTTGCATGTGTAGTTGCTAGTAGATTTGTATTGTGCTTGTCCTGACTTCTCTAGCTATTGCTTGGATTCGAATTTCGAGGACAAAATTTTTCTAAGGTGGATAAAGATGTCACTCCATGTTCCCGATATACATATTTGGAACGTATTTTATTTTAGCATGGTTGCATCTGCATGGAGATTAGACCCATGCTTTAGTTTAACCTGGTTCATGGTTCATTTTGTGGGTTGGTTCAAGTCATGAGAACCCATGGTTCAACCCTCAACCCTACTATATATAACCCAACATTTTTTTCTCTCTCTTCATTACTTCATTCTCTCTCTCTCTCTTGTATTTTTTCTCCCCTTTCCTTAGACAAGTACACCTTACATGAGAAATGAAGAAACCCTCCATATTATTGTCCTATTATGTTTGTTATGTGTTTCTTAGTACTTTTAGAACTTGGAGTTTTCTGTTTTGATGGATGATTTTGAGTAGATCTATATTTCTAACTTAGGATTTTATGGATTTTATGAGTTTTTCTTATTTTTGATCTATTAAACATGTATTTTCAAAAATCAACTTTTGCTATATGGTAGAGCTTTCAATTTCAAGTATTTTGGCTTTTGGTTCACTCGATTTGGACTTAAAATGAGAATTTTATGGACAAAATAAAATTTTAGTTTTTGGAGCTTTCGTCATGGCCGAACCTGCTGTTTGGAGAAGACGAAGTCTTCATGCGGCCAGCGAGTTATGCGGCCGAGAGTGCTATGCAGCCTGAGAGGGCTATGCGGCCTAAGCTTTCATCGCATACTGACCCGCATGCGTCCATCTTGTTGGACGCATGACTGTCATCATACAAGTGTTCTAGAGCTTATCCTTGAACTCCTTGTGTGTTCACTCGCTGAACGAATGAAAAATTCGCGAAATCCAAAAGAGCAGCATGCAGCCTACCCATATGTGGCAAGCAGACATATGCGACAAGCAAACATATGCGGCAAGCAAACATATGCGGCAAGCAGAGCATGCTGCCACTTTTTCTTGGACGCATGACTCTAAAACCTTGGCACATATTTCTATGGTTTTATCTTTTCTTCCTGACACACTTTATGGCTTATTACATCTATCAATTTATATCACTTCACTGACACTTCATTCATTGTCCGTCACTTCGACACTTGTCCCAAGGAGTAGACTTTAATCCTGAGCATGTGACATGACTTCATATGCGGCCTAGAGTCATATGCGGCCTGGTCTTTCCATGCGGCCTTGCTTGTTTTGATTGAATGTTTTCTTATTCTTTCGTGACCCAGTGATAATTGGTAATTGGACTCGAATACTGTATCCGTGCTGATACCACTATTTCCTGATAATTGTCCATGATATTAATGTGCGCCGAGGTGTAACACATCGTGTCACGTATTAAGTAATTATATTTGGGTTGTGCATCGAGAATGTCTTCAAATTCATGAACGTGTGATATTATAAACATATGTTGTTTCCCCAGCACGGGCATAATAAGCGAGTCAACTACGAAAGCGTGGCTAGGATATTGATTGACTGAATATTGCATACACGCTCGAGTGAATCCAGATTTGACTTCCATGGATTCGTATCTAGCGTGCCCGTACTTTGTACGATATTTTAGAAAAAATTCTCATGTGACAACGCCTTGAGATTTCGAACACAACATAGGGATAATTAGGTAACTAAAAGTGGTAGTAACATTGGAGAAAACGGTATCCCGATATCATGTCAACGAACATTCCCACAAAGATTCATTCTAAGTGTGTTGTGGGCTGGCCACCACAGATACTGTATATCATCTGCCTTAGTGGAGTGTAGTATATGACCTATTATTATGTCGAGCCACTGTTTCACTATAGGAACATTGGAACCGCTAATACCGTATTTTTAGCGCAGTGGCCCGACAGAAAATTGGTGCATCTCGTAAATACATGTTTTATTCATCTATTGGTTCGGTTAGCTCATGTTCCGCACTGGCGTGATTTGAGGATACTTATTATGCATTATTTCTGAGATAACCTCAGACTCCACAAATAGCAAGCCGTACAAGTGATTGGCCGATATAAAGAAAATGGACTTGGTTGTGATTGTATTATTCGGTTAGTAGCATAGGAAAATGGACTATCATAGTGTGATGGTTCAACCCTTGTCCTTGTTTGGTCGTAGGGTTGGGCCTTTGCGCTAGGATATGCCATGGACCTAAGTTACAACACTGAACCTATGTATTATTATGTAATTTTTTATTGGATTTTTATTTCTCTATTTCGTACTTCCTTTGTGGTACTTGCTATTTGGGGTCTAAACCCACTGGTTTTGCATGGCCAGGTTTCGAGACAGCACCCGAGGATCCAGCTTACCTTCTCCCTACTCATGGTGCATACCAGGAACATGGTCGCAGGGGATAGCGAGTGTGTTTTCTTCTTTCCTGCTTATCATTGTGCATTTACTTCTTTTGGGCGTTTAGCCACCAGCACCTGTTAGCCGGCTCGTCTAGACATTAATTTTCTTACATTATTGTATTAAATCAGCCTGCAGCTGACCACTATCATGTACTTTTGTTACTCTTTCAGCTTCTTATTTTGCACAACTGGTCTCCAGAATATTTTGAGAAAGCGTTTGGGACGTCTTATTGCTTTATCATATATGCTCTATGCTTACTTGTTCTTGTTTGAATGATTGAGACATAGAAGTTTTGACCCTAGTAGACTTGATTGTAGCATGCACCCCCTTGTCTTATACAGCCATGACCATCGTATGACGTATAGCACCTTGTACGGGGTAGTTGGCTATGTCCGTCTCGGTATTTCGGTACTGGGGCATGACATAAATGTTGAGGCTGGTCTCCAGGAATACGCTGGACTCCCGAATGATGTCCCTCCTCGAGGTGCACTCGATCCATCTGGCTGATAGTATCATGAATAGTGCCCCTGAAAGTTAAGGACACGGGAATCAAATGAAGAACAAGATAGATCAACGAATAAGAAGATATTAGATTCAAGAATCGGGGATAGAGAAAATAACTAGGGATCAAGGGAAACAATTTAGGATTGAGACATCTAGCAACAGCAATAAACCCCACATATCTGTAAAAACCAGATCAAATCTGCTCAGACATATATAATGCGCTCAGACAGACCTGCATGGGCCACCACTAAAACCATGTCACGTCTCAAAACCAGAATACTGGAAAGCGAAACTGACTAGGCCAGCTACGTATACTTAGAGCACACCGGTACACCGCATACACGGTGAAGCTGTAAAACATGAGGGGTCACTACTAGAAACCAATAGTCAAGCCTAGGTCCAACAAACCCTAGTGTCTCAATCACAAGAACAACAAGAATGATAACAAGATGTAAGATCAGCTGAAATATAATAGTAAAGCGTCCAAACTATAATATACAGATGATCATGATGATAGTAAACACAAAATGAATAAACTAGCCAGAATCTGAGTCATACATGATCAACCCTAGGATATGTCAATCATGCTATTGTCCGTAGACTAACTAATCAAACCAAAACACGAGTTAAACACGTGCTTGGTGGCTAAATGCCAACAAAAGTAGAATGTACAACAGGGTGAGAAAGTAAGAAAATCCACTCAGGTGGTCTGGTGCTCCTGGTGGTTATCATCCTCAGAAAAGTATGGAAGATCCTCCGGTGCCACTACTGGATCTGGCCATACAAAACTAGTTGGATCAGACCCCAAATAGCAAGTACCACAAAGGAAGCCAATCTAGGAACTTAAACCAACAACACAAGCAATACAAATACTGAAAGTAAAGACTGAATGTAAATGATCTCAGGATAATAAAAGAAATACTGTAAACCTGCAATGAGACATATCCTGATCTGATAAGCAATAGAGTAATAAGTGCAGAAAATAAATGTGTGATCATGTAAAGCCTAGACTACCAATATCCATAAATCACGGCAAACCATATAAGTATGGCTTGATACTTTAACTAACTAGTGTTATCACAATCCTAATTACTAACAATTATAATGCAACCCGATACTATAGGTCCTTCTGATTGCATGCCCCTGCAGTCTGTCCGGGATATCCATACGCACAAACCAACACCATATACTCCTCAAGATACTCCACAATATAAACCACGGGATACTCCACAAGATAACTGTATGAATAACCGGGACTGCATGCAATCTAGAAAAATCTTTAGCCATGTACTAAGTGAATCTCTAGTTATTAACCCCTAGCAGTTTCTTGTATGAATCCGGGTGTGGAATTTCGCACATCCATCCTAGACATGATGCAACAAAACAAGTTCTAATAGTAATATAAATAAGTTTTAATATACATTGCATATACGGACTAATGTAAGCCACGACAACAACCAAGCCACGTGAAACCAGGTAAAGCCATGTGAAGCCAGGTACAACTATATGAAGCCATGTTCATCCAGATGAAGCCAAATAAAACCAAGTCAAGTCATGTCCGATGAAGCCATGTAAACTCATGCCAAGTCAAGTCCAGTCAATCATGTCATCACGTGTAGCCGGGCAAAGTCGGGTAAAATCGAGTAAAACCAAGTCAAGTCAAGTCCTCTGAAGCCATGTAAGTTCATGTCTAGTCAGGTCAAGTCATCGCGTGTCCAAGCAAAAGCCAGAAGAATCAAAATAAAATTACGAAAAACCATGAATTCCTAAAGAAAGAGCACGATCGGTATACCGTCGGTACAGTCCAGTATACGGTCGGTATACCGGTCCAAAAATAGCAAAAATACAGCAAATTTTGCATTCCAACAAATCGGTATACCGTCGGTATACTATAGTATACCGTCGGTATGCCGTTTCAAGTAAGCAAAAAAGTTACTGGAAAACAAAGTTCCACAATCGGTATACCTTCGGTATATTGTAGTATACCGTCGGTATGCCGGTCTAGACAAATATCCTAAGTCGGTCGAAATCGGTATATCGTCGGTATACTGTAGTATACCGTCAATATGCCGGTTTCCAAGGATAAACATGGTTAAAGTCAAGTCTGATTTTCAGGACCCGAATCAAATCCCAAAAAATTTCAGAACCAAGTCTAACAAGAAGTCAAGTTTAAGGTAAATCCCATATCTCAATATGAACTAAATCTCACGGTCACAACTCCGGTACCGTTTCCGTTACCGAGTTACCAAAAAGGGACGAAACAAGATTCTACTAAAAATTAAAACCGAGACGGTCAAAAGGCTAAAAATTACGAAATGAACAATAATAGTAAAGCAAGTCTAAGCTAAAAAGCAATAACCAAAGCTTTAGAAAAGTAAAATGACAGAAAGTAAAAGAAGTTCACAAAATAGGCAAGGTGTACTTGCCTAAAGTGAGCTCCCAGCCTAAACCTTCTAGTCCACCACCACGAAGGGGTTCAGAAACCACACTCCAGGTCTCAAGACCAAGCTCCAAGCTCGAGAGAGAAATGAAGAAGAGAAAAGAGAGAAAGAAAAAAGAAAAAGGAAATGAAACTCAAGTACTATTTATAGAGAAATATCTCGAAAATATCTCAAAAAGTGAAACAAATATCTGTCGGACAGTATATCGTCGGTATACCTGTCAGGTAATAAAGTTTCAATTTTAAGAATTTTTGAGCTTTCTCGAGATCCAATAAAATGCAATAACTAGCACAAAATACGTATCCGCCTAAAATACGATACTGTGAGACTAGTCTCACACATACCCCATACCCGAGGTCGCGACAGCCCCTGCCACATGTCCACCTTCCTTTGTGACCATAGTCTCCCCTAGGAAAATTTATTCCGTCTCTTCCTCTTCCCTTAAGCTTGCCGAGTTCGCAAGCTCATTGGTTTCCTCATACGGTTGGGTCCCTGCCACCTATTTTCAGAGAACCTCAAATTTATGCAGAGGGATCACTCAAAGAGGTATGTGATTGTGACCGGAAGTTACTTTTGATAAAAATGAGTGGCTTCGATCCTTCGATGAATCTTCAATCTTCAATCTTCACGCTTAACAAAAAAATCTTCAATCTTCAATGATACCTAGTAAGAAATCCAGAAAATAAAAAGATAAGTAATCACACGTCTATTAACCAGTGTTATTATAAAATGATGGATTACGTAATGTCGTAACAAATATTGGGACATTTGTGTTGCAATTTTCGCCTAGGGCCCCATAAATAAAATAATCTCCTGATTTTATGTAGAGTTCATTCGCCAAGACACAATCCGCTGTATTTATGACTCGTTTCAAGAGAAGTCGATCCATGAATTGGAAATATTCTCAATGTATTCGTCCAGATCGATTAGATGCCGAATTTTTTTTCCAATACTCAGTTTTGCATGAGTCAAACTAGCCACAAGTCTATCACATCGTGCGACGTCCGGAGCAGGACACTATAACATTTGATGCAGGAATATACGACACATTTATATACTTATGAATGATAACATTGTTTGCATGGAAGGATGATAGCCTCGGATAAGATTCATTGTGTCAAGTGATATATATATATATATATATATATATATATATATATATATATATATATAGGGTAAACGGGATATGAGTCATAGTGCTCATATTCCTACATGAGCCATGCGCATGTGGACCAATAGGAATAGACTCATACATCCCATGTGCACTAGTACACTCTATTTCTGTCCACATGTGCATGGCTCATGTAGGAATATGGGCACTATGGCTCATATCCCGTTTACCTATATATATATATATATATATATATATATATATATATATATATATATATAAGGAAGGTGACGTGGCACCTCACTATCAAAACAAGGGTGGCGGTGATGTGGCACAATCCCAACCACACAAACGGGGGAAGGGGGTTAAGTGCAATTTGTCAATTTTTTCCAAAATATGAAATGTGTGGCTGGGATTGTGCCACGTCACCGACACCCTTGTTTTGAGAGTGAGGTGCCATCTCACCTCCCGCATTCTCTCTCTCTCTCTCTCTCTCTCTCTCTATATATATATATATATATATATATATATATATATATATGACTCTAAAGAAAGTAGAAAGATTATATAATAATTTTATTTGTTCTCACATGTTTACCGTGTTGGTTTACGTGAGTCGAGTTAAGACAGCTCACCAATACATTTTCCAATGTACTGAACCCCTCCTCCACAGGTACGGAGAATCGCTTGAACGTTCTGAGACGTTGGAGCTCGTTTGGTAACTTGAAGTTGTTCGATTGAAAGATGATATATTTTGTTTATAAATGACATAATGTATGGAACATTGTTAATTGTATTAGTTTCACGAGTTGTAAGCCTTGTGACATCATTCATTATAATAAAATAATGTGCTTGTAGTCGAGTTATCCTTTTGGCCTAAGAATCGTTATAATTTTGCTTTAAATTATCGATAGAGAGAATTATTTTTCATATATCTTGTTTCTAACAACTTTTCTGCTTATTTTTTGCTGCAATAACTTTGTTTCTTAAATGTTTTATCGACCTTATTTATAATTGTATGATATCACGTCCAGTAACGACTTTTGGTTCTACGAAACCTGGGTGTGACAAAAATAATCTTGCATTTCTTTTATTTATCAAAGTGTACTTAAGCTAAGATTTTTTCCCAAGAAAAAGACCTATTAGAGTTGAACAAAGTTTATTTGGTACAAAGCTTCATACTATTTGTATTGGATCAAACAAGGACATAAATGCACGCTAGAAATGTTTCATCATGTTCTAGGTTTCTTTTTATGTATTGGTAATGTATATGAACCATGCTGGAAATGTTTCATCATGTTCTAGGTTTCTTTTTATGTATTGGTAATGTAGATGAACCATGTTTTGATAATAATATTAGGTCAGTTGAAATAATTATTTCCTGACAATGTGAACAGTTGAACATATAATTCATGACCCTATACAATATTCTAACTATATGCCCAAACACTCCTATGAAATACCTGCAAAGGCATGTGCAATCAAGTTACAACTTTATATTATTTCCAAAAATATCCTTACATTCCATCTAAACTTCACTGCAATGTAATCTTATTGGAATCGAATGAATTTTTTTTTTATTCGATTACATTACAATTACAGTGAAACAAACGACCCTAAATGTCTATACAATAATGTCATTTCTACAACATCACAAAAACTTCTCTATATGCAGGCTGGAATGTCACAAGGCCTCTGCTAACATGCATTGGTGGACATACGTTAGGTAGATGAGTCGTCTAGCGTATAGTTTCGGATAACCAATAGTGACATTTTGGCACTTTATCCAGATCTTTTTCTATCCTCACCACCAACTGTCTTACAGGTATGAAAAATCCGAAAAAACGGATAAAGAACCAAACTTTACTTTAGGGTTTCCCTTGTGATGCACCAATAAGGGAGATTACCACCCAACAATTTTAGGGAAGAGGCTACTACAGTTCAGCCATCCCAATTACATCACTTCCAATAAACCATGTGACATTATACGCAGGCAATGGAACACTGCATTATTTAGAGGTAACCAAACTTTCTATGTTGAGCAACAAAACCTGCAGTATTAGGGGAAAAGTCTTGCCACTCATGTTGCAATAGTTGCCTACTAGTTACCACATTGGAAAGATGTCAATGCTACAGTAATGGTGCCAATACATGGCCGGGCAAGAATGTAGCCATGGCTTTCTGCGTTCGATGATATCACACTTGACCATGAGTGAAGCCAAAGTAGAGCGAGGCCTTCAAATAAAAGGATCGATCCAGGCAGAGCACCGGATGAGAAATAAAATGTGTTTTTCTACGCAATTCATTCAACTGACTCTTTCAAACAAATCTCATACATAGTCGATAAAAGCTGGACACAGTCGCTGAAAAAGAGGGAAAGGAGATATTACAGAAAAGCGCTCTTAAGCAGCAACCTTTTCCTCTGCAGCCGCTTCAAAAGTCTCTCCAGGAACAAGCTCAGGGACATCATCGTCATCCTCCTCTTGAATTGTGGCAGGAACACCAGATCCCGGTGCTTGCTTCTGAAACTGCTCCGCAAGCCTCCTCAAGTTGTCTAAATTATCAGGACCTGAATATCGTAAAATGCAAGCAGTGGGGTTAGGCCACCCATAGATCATAATTAACCAAAGGCTCATTGAATTATAAAAAAGAAAGAGACTATAAATAGAGTAACAAATATTGGGGTAGGGAGACATCTATAGGTAGAGTTAGACAAGGACACAATATGGCATCGACTACAAATGGAATAAATAGGATGTACTTGTTATAAAAATGTGTTTGAAAGATATAGAAAGTGTGATGACATGAACACGTTTCAGTTGTAATGATAATTGATGTAGCTAATGCAGAGAGACATGGCGAAGAAAGAGAACTTACCAAGTTGATTGATGATCGAAGGGAGAATATCCTGCAGTCCTGTCACCGGAAGAAAAAAATGAACAGTGACATACAAGAAATTTGTATATTTATAAACAAACAAAAAGCACTCCTTGTAATGAAATGTTGGTTCTTTTTCTCTGTTCCACAACTAAAGAATATAACTTTTTTTCTTTCTATCCAGTGCAGAATAATATTATATAATCTCATATTAACAACATGAGTGATTAAATTAGGAAGCGAGAGTACTTTTTGTCTGAGGAGAACCACTGACTACCCATGTATTGGCCGCTATTGAAGCTTGCACTGAATTGGGGGAAAAAAAGTTTAGTTAATTGCGGAAAAGTAAAATTATCTAGATAGCTCTGTGCGTCTGGTTGGACATTTACCTTTAGGATTCAGAAATTGGATAACTGAATCATCTTTAAAAATGTTGACTTCTTCTATAGCAGGGATCGAATTTACCCCTATTCTTTTCAGAGTGCTCTGGAGCCTCTTGTCGTCTGTAGTAGTGATCTTGTGAACTGCCTTCTTCTTCCTAATCACAATACATGGAGAAAACACAACTGGATGGATGAAGGAGAACACATAATGAAAGTTTTTAAGAAAAAACTCTGCCACTTCAAAAATACCAGCAATGATGAATTCATGCAGTAACACACTATTAGCCTCTAAATATTGTGGTATTCTCTCGAGTCATGAAACAGATTATAGGAATCCAAACTTCAGAAATCTGGTTGTTTTGATCCCTATGGAACTTGGAGAACCCAAGGGACAATAAAATGGGTTCCATAGCCAAGTTCTTCTTCCCACTTTCTCGACTTATTGTGTTTGATTGGAAAAAAAAATTAAGCTTGGAAGTTGGAACCCAAAGAACTCAAGCTTCAGACCCACCATTTCCTCTTTTTACATTTAAGTTCTCCAAGTTCCTTGGCTAAATTACAAGCAGAGAGTGAAGGATCTTAGAGAACTTAATTCCTCATGGGGACAAGCCCATGTCGGCTAAAAGTTCATTTCCGCACATTTTCTCTAACTTCTCTATACCAAACAAGAAAACTTGGATAGCTCCTCCCAAGTTCTCCAAGTTCTTGGCTAAGCTCCAAGAACCAAACAGTCAAAATAACCTATAATTTCCTTTAATTACTTGCATTCATCCAAGTTACATGCTAGGACTGTCAGTAAAAGGAATAAGCAATGACCTACAGTACAACTACCTACACGTCAACAAAAATCCAAATAAGTGATCTAGTTTTCACTGAGTATTCGGGCTAGAAATCATTGAGAGAACATTTCTAAACTTTTTGCAGATATCAGAAAGTAAAAAATATCCCAATATCTGTTAGTTAAGAACCTGCGCATGCTGCCCTTTCCACCGGTGCGAACTGCACCTGCCATCTTAATGAGCTTCTCCCGATTCATCTGCATGGTAACAAAGCATGTCAATAATTGAACTATATTTCAGAAGTTGACATACTTCAAGAGTACAATAGAAATCATTGGCACTAAAAAGTAAGAAAAGGTAGCATGATTCTGGAGAGAATTAATTTTTGGCATCAACAATGACCCACACAAATTGGAAAAGCTAATAAGAAATTTAAAACATCTCAATCAATCAACATCACTTAATGCCAAGGGAAAATCATCAATTAACAAATCAGTCAAATGTAGCTAAACACAGAAAAACAACTATAAATTGTCCTATTAGTTTTTTTTGTATTTAATAACTATCAACTATTCCTTCTGATTTCCTCAAACTCTTCCCTCTTTTTGTCAGTTGCACGGTCTGCATTACCCAACAAATATGTGGCAATAACAACACACTATCAAGCATGTTTTCATGATCTTGACAATTCTTGTTTCACTATCTAAAGAACAAATCACGTTACAGGCTCCCCTTATTTTAGACATTAATCGAACCCATGCAGATGTCTGATCAGCATCAAAGTTAGCAACATATTGGTAATCGAGCCATAATGAATACATGTTCACAGTCATCTAACGGAGGCAAAATAATATACACAATCAACAGTTTCTATGCTTGTTTGACTAATGGAAACTTTTGGAAACTAAGAAACTTAGTTTCTATTAGTCTAGAAACCCAAGGAAACTAAGTTTCCAATTAGAAATGATGTTTGTTAGATAAAAACTAGAAATAAACTTGTAGTAGATGGTGACATGATAAGAAAAACAAACAATTAACTAGTGTTTAATAGTGGGTATTTAGTTCTAAAAAGTAAACTACAAAAAAAAGTGTCGTGATTGCTTTCCACAACTTTCCATGAATTTCCACCTATTTGGATGGGAACTAGAAGGGGGAGTAGTTTACCATTTGGTGGTGGGTCCTACTAGTTTTCTTACTTACTTTCTACTTACCAAACAACCAACAAAACGAAAAGTAGCCATAGTTTCTATTTCTTTCCTAGTTTCCCTTGTACTTTCCATTTGCCAAACAGGCCCAATAAATCAACTTGCAGTACTACGTTCTTTAGAGGGAAAAATATAGTTGAACCACGATTCTTTTATCTGTAGTACTAGTTACAACCATATAACCTACAAGTTTCATAAAGGTAAATCAACTTACTTGTACAAATTTCTTTATAGGGAAGATATAGCTAAAGACAATGTTTTTCTTCTTATGCAGTGCTAGGTAACACAGCTGAATTGTCACATCTTGCATAGCTAGCATGTGAATTTGTCAGCAAAAGTATAATTTAACAAGTGGACGCAAGACGTGACTGCGAACTATGCCTCTATGAGCTAGGCGATTGGCAGCAAAATGAGACTACAAACTATGCCCTCTATGACCTAGAACATCAGACGAATTCAGCTATAGAATGGTCAATGAAGAATTAAAAAGATTTCTCTTCAAGTCTCCTGGTTCTCCACAAAGATATCAGAGATCCAATCTAGCAGCCATGGGTGTGGAACTTGTGGTTGTGGGAAGACATCTTTGTTGCAGGAAAGCAAGAAAAGCTTATTTTACTTCACAAGATCAAGGCCTACATCAATAAGATCAAGGCCTACATCAATGAGATCAAAGCCAGACTTCATCAAAGGTTGCAATGAAATGGAGAGAACTAAGTTAGAGCATATCTTCAGCCACCCGTGAGGCCGTGTTCCCATCCATCTTCAACTTTGCCTTCACTTCTACAAGTGAAAACATCACCAACCTGGTTCTGGTTCCTCCACAAGAATAAAAGTTGCAAATACACATTTTTCTTGAGATGGCAGAGGAGAAGTGGAAAGATGGAAGAGAAGAAGAACCAGTGTAGTCAAAGGGGCGCCTCAGGCGCGCCTTGCTCCTAGGTGCAGGGGCAGCGCCTCAGGGCACTCTAGGCGAGGCGCAATTCTTAAAGCGCACCTAAGGCGCGCCTAGGTGCGCCTTTTTCGAGCGCCTTGGAATAGCTAAGGCGTGCCTAGGCGCGCCTTGAAAATTTTGTGAAAAAATAACATGTTTAGACTATTTTTTTAACTGTTGTACTGTTTTTAGACTGTTTTTTGAACTGATGTATCTTTTTTTTTATTGTTTTCTCTCTCACTCAATTCAAAGTGATTGCAACCTAGACATGGGAGAATTTGAAGCACACATGTTTATCAATGTAGAAATCCGATATATATATATATATATATATATATATATATATATATATATATATATATATAATTTTTGCGTCTCGTGTCGCTCGGGCGCGCGCCTTAAGTGCGCCTTGCGCCTCGGACGATTTGGACCCTTTGCGCCTTGAGTGCGCCCTGCGCCTTTGACTACCTTGAGAAGAACAACGAGGAGGATAAAGAGGAACAATAAGACAGTAATGGACTATGTATAAAGAAAACAAAAGACATCGAAAGAATGGGAATGAATAAAAAGAAAAACAGAAAATGATGTGAAATCCATTCATAGGAGTATTAGCAGCCACTGACAAGGTGGAATAAACTGTAAGCGGTTGGTGACTTCCAACGAGAAAAAAGGAAAGACAAAAATTGAACATATTGGGGTATACTATTAATCTACTTTCTCCAAAAAATAATTGCTATCATAGTAACAACCGACGGACAATGATTACAATGCTATAAGCAAAAACAATAAAGAATTAAGGTTTCTATGTTTGTGTTTAGCATTATGCAAAGTGGACGCAGGATCCTACAACCTGAGGGGAACAGTACAAACACCAGAAATTGTGCCTTTCAGAAGATGAGCCATCTAAGGGGTGCACGGGTGGCACGGCTAGCTCATTAAGCTAGAAATTTCGATGGCTGAGAAAGTTTCCTCAAAATTTTAATTTCCAATCATTTGTTTCATTATCTATTGTGCAGGTAAGTGAAAAGGCCAATTACATCCAAGAGGCAGTTATCCCATGCGAATCAGACTTAAGCTTTTGCAGCAGGTTGTGGATAAATCCAAGTCTCAAGCTTGACGACCTAATTCTATTGATATATGAGAGAAATTAATCACAATGTCAAATCTATTGAGATATGAGAGTAACAGTGTTAGTGTCAGAACTCAAGAATTTATCCATCTCTTCCATTCCCTCTCCTTTTTCTCCCTAAAAAAATTTCTTGGTTAACCAACCAAGTATGGCCTTCTTCAGAGTCATCAAAGTCAGGGTTATCGACCATTGAGGCCTAAACATGATGCTTGGTATTTGGTTTGAAAGCCGTAAATTTGAGCTCAGGCATCTTTTAGTTATCATGCATGAATTTGTACTCTGGATCCTTTTCCCTCTAATTTGAGAGAGTAGATGTCCCTTATAAGAGTTATTAAGTTAGGGGGGGTATGTAGACCTATCTTAGTATCTTGTACTACTAAGTTCAAGGTTTCTGATACCATATATCAGACCCATACCAGTTGGGGGTCGCCATACCAGAAACTGGATAATATACTGAACATACCGGGAGATATGACCTCATGGTAGTATAGAATAATATTTCACTTCATTTATGGCAAATTTCATAGTATAACATTATAAGTATAATAGAATTAGAATATGGCTCTATCCATACATACATATTCTAAAGGCTAGTTTGGGTTGCAATTACGTTTTATGAGGGGCTCCATTTGGTGGCAAACACAAAAGGGAAGCCAAACGACATGTGTTCCGGTCAAACGTAATCATTCATTTAGGGGTCAAATGGCGTTCCGGAAATGGACGTTTGAGCAAACACGGATGAAACATAAGTGCAATCCAAATTAGCCATATATCATACCAAAAGCTAATGATAAACTCATAATTTGTTTTCTGTACCATTTTTTTTTGTAACCGAATTTAAACAGAATATTCCTACAATACTGAATTAGCTCAACATATCGGTCGGTTTGGCTCAGATCGGTGTTTTAAAAAGCTCTAGACGCTCCTAAGATCGCCTCATCGTCTCATCGCCAAGGAGCACCTAGGTACGTCTAGCCACCGGAGAAGAATAAAGCCACCTGGGCAGCTTCTCAAATCCCCTTTTTATAAGGGCTTTTGTCACTTTTGTAGCTCATGTTAGATTATCCGAATCTGTCATATATCCCAAAAAACGCATCAAACTAGAATTTTTAGACAATAAACTAAAGAAAAGAGTAAAAACAATATCAAATTACCATTAGAAAACAACAAAGTAACTTAACAAGATCACAACATAATCTATTAAACACAACTTTAAGTTTCAAAACAATAACATCACACATAAATCATTATTATAGAAGACAAATTGTTCAAATGGAAAAGCAACCATACGATAGTCAACGAGGCAATGTTCAACATCCGTAAATGACTTAACAATCCTTCTTCCTACTCAATCATTCATCATTCATCTTCATCATCGAAGGCAATGTTCCACACCCCTAAATGACTTAACAATCCTTCTTCCTACTCAATCATCCATCCTTCCCCAATATTATCATCAATATCATCATCTAAAACAAAATCTCCATCCTCATTGATTGATATATTATGTTAAAACTTAAAAAAGACTCTATTTAGACCTTTAAAACTTAAAAACTATAAAACCAAACAAGCCCATAAAACTTATTAAGAAAAACTCAAATAAAGTCCAAAAAACTGCATAAATACACCCAACATACCTAGGCGTGTCCCTTAGGCTCGCCTAATTACCCATTTGCCTTTTTTTTCTTTTTTTTGGCGCCTTTCTTGCCTAGACGCTGCCTAGACATGATACCTCGCTCGCATTTGGATTAGGTGGTGAAACACCAGGCGCCTGAACGGCTCCTTTAACAACATTGGCTCGAATCCATCTGATATGTGTCCTGAGACTCCTGACTAGTTTTTTTTTTTCATACTGGTCACTCATATCAATTTGATCCCTCTTCGAATATGGTATATCGGTCGGTAATACCGATATCTGAAACAGAGACCAAGTTCCATTAAAAAAAAAAAAAAAACCTTATAGAACATAGAAGACCCATGACTCTAAGAATGAAATAGTCGTGGTCATAAAACCTAGACGTGCAATTAGGAGGTATCTAGACCTATGCTCAATAAGAATTGACAAATTTATTACGACCCCGGCTGTCCATCCGACGTCGACCCTCCATTTTGGTCTCAAATTCCCAGCCAACATAGCTACGAGCATGAATGTGTCATGTCATAAAACCTAGATGACAAGTTGAGGGTTAGGGTAGCATACATGTCATAAAACCTAGACGGTCAGTTACGGATTGTATTCCATAAAAGGATTGGTTAAAATTAAAATTATGACCGTCCCTCTGACCCCTAAATAGGCATTCTCCATCTAAAACTCAATATGCCTATGGTCAGTGGAATGATTCTAAACATAGCCACAATCACACACTAAAACTGCCCATGATAACTGGTTCCAACCCATGCAATTTTCGTTGATGAACAAATAATGAACAAAAGGAGCAGATCTTACAATAACACAAATATTAGAGATTCTTCCTAGGAAAATAAATAAACCATCATGAATGACCTAATAATAATAATAATAATAATAATAATCACCTCACTGATGCTATTAAGAGCTGGAGAGGAGGAGTTTGGTTTGGGGGCAGGAAATGAGAGAGAGAGAGAGAGAGAGAGAGAGAAAAGAGAAGGGGAACGAGAGAGCTGAGACTTAGGGTTGAAGGTGGATTAATCACAGTCGTACGATCTCTGTGTTTCTATTGGGCTGTTATTTGGGCCGGTTACCCGGACCCTGACCCGGTTTGGACGGGTAGGGTGTCAAAACATGCAACAGTTTGGAGATAAACAATGGGACTAATTAGGGTTTGGACCCTACATTTTATAAAAGCTAAAAGTTTTAAGTCAAGTATGTCTGATTGGAAAGTTTGGACCTTGAATTTTTATTTTTTATTTTATTTTTTTATTATATCCTGAACATGAGTACAAGAACAACAACTAGCATATGTTGAAACTGAGGGTATAATGGAAAAAAAAAATAATAACATGGTCTAAATTTTCCAATTGGACATGTCATGATTTAAAACTCTAAGTTCGTCTAATTAGCCCTAAACAATATGAGCGATAAAATTTTAATGCATTTATATTTTTATATTTTCCTGAATATCCAATCAATGAAATAACACGAAATCATTCTTTTCAATGGAGGTACTGGAAAGGGTCGAGGGAAATGAAATAGGTGAAGTGGTAGATTTTTGGAGTTGTTTCAATTGGACGTAATTCCAATAGCCGAAAGATCACGAATACCACACATCCTGTAAATAAATGAACCAATTGTTCCAGAGACACAGGACAAACCTTTTCAACGTCAAATTTTTTTTTCCTGTAATATTCAACTCGAGGGGCAAAGACCTTCAAGTTCTAAGATCATCGTAGTACTACCAACATGGTTACATCTAACTAACCTATTGGACAAGTTTCAACTTCAAAATTATCTAATCGGACAAGTTTCAACATTGAAGTCGCCTAATTTGGCACCATCACTAGATACGAACGATAAAATTTTAGTGCATTTTTCTAGATTATCTTGAATTTCAAGATTTAGTCTAAATCTAACCTTATAATACTCCATCTGAAGTTTATAAGAACGAACTCAATTGGCTCTTGTGGTCAGCGATAAGAGGTATAACCTCCTTCGCTAGACGGACGGTCTTGGGATCAAATCGCGGAAGAGGTGTGAGTGTGTGTTTGTGTGTGTGAAAATTGAGAGCGGTAGTCCCAAATGGCATATAACACGTCGTGCACAAAGTCTTGTGCGTATCGTCAGACATAAAAAATAAAATTGATAAGGGTAGGATCCTTATCTGTAACAAAGGACAATCTTATTATATGGACTTGTTTTCTTTTTCTTTCCATTTTTTTTTTAATATCTTAATTATTCTCTTCATTTTATTGTCCAGTTATCTCAAATTAAAAATAGACAAGGCTAACAGGTTTTTGCTTATATTTAATAAAAAGAAGGTTTCCTTGCATATAAGTCCTTTGAATCTACTTATGATTTTTAAATAAGTCTTTCAAATCTCGTTAAGTGCTTAAAAGTCCTTTAAATTATAAGAATATGGAGTTGTGACTTATGAATCTTTCTGAGCGTAAATGACCATATTACCCTCATTTCCTTCTTTTATTTTTGTCATAATAGCCAATTTACAATCATTTCATATTCCCTGATGTAAACCCCTGAATTTTTCAAATTATTAAATCTTGGATTTTTTCCAATTTTCTGGAAATTTTCGGGAATTTTTTATAATTAAAATCAAGGCTTTAATTAATAAATAATTTTTTGTTGGCAATAAATAGTATTAAAATATCATGAAAATAATATTTTTGGGTGTAAAATGAAAAACTGGACCTGGGGTAATTTTCTGGGATTTTATTGGGCCTCAGACCTATTTTTAAAAGCCTAAAAACTATTTTTTATAAATAATTAATTATTACTGTTATTATATTATTACTACTATTATTATTATTGTTTTATTACTATTATTATTATTAGGTTTCGGGCCCGGCCCGGCCCAGTGGGCCGAGCCCAGTGCAACCCAGCCCAGCCCGGCCATAGGCTAGCGGGTCGGGCGGGTCGGTCAGACCCGAACCAGCGCCCGACCCGACCCGGACCGCTGTCACCCCTACCCAGTCCCCCGCGACTCCGGAATTCTCGCCGCCGCCGCATTTTCCGGCCGGCTAACCGCCCCCACGTCGCCCCTCCTCTCCGGATCATCCGCCTCGACGCCGGCCGAGACCCCTCGCAACTCCCCTATATAATCCCCATCACCGCCTCCTTTCTCCCCCCAAAACCAAACCCTAACCCTAGATCTACCTAGCTCCGGCCACCTCCGTCTCCTTCCCCGGCGCCGACGAACCCCCTCCTCCTCTCCTCCGGACGACGCCGCTCCACCCGCCGTCCAGGCCACCGTCCCCAGCCAGATCCTCCTCTCATCTTCCTCCCCTCTTCTTCTCAGCCCTCCGCCGGCTATCCCGAGCCCCTCGACGCCGTCGGTGACCTCGCCGCCCCTCGGCTGAGCCGCCGCAGCCCCGGCCCGACCTCGCCGACCGACGGCCAAGACCCCAGAGCCCCGGACACAGCACAGGATACGCGGACACGGCCCAAACCTACCCAGACACGCCACTGACGCGTCCAGGGCACGATACGGACACAGAACCGCATGTCGGACTCGAAATACCCCGATCCCGAGTCCGAGGCCTCCCCTCGGTGCTCCTCCATCAGCTTCCCGGTAGGTGCCGCTATCAGAACGCACTGTCCCTTCCAAAACCACTCCCCTGTCCGACCGGGACTGACAGAATAAAGCTCTGTCAATCCCGGGATAGCCTAGAAATTGATAGGCTATAGTTAATTAGTAGGTTAATGACTTGTTAATTTTTGGTTGATTAATTAATTAGTGAATTGATACAACGATCTGCAAATATGTATATTGATTATATATAGATAATAAAAACCTTATTAAATATTACGTAAATTAGTAATTAATTAATAGATAATTCTGAAATGATTTTTAGTATTTATAATACGTAGTATTTAAATAAGTTTTCCAAAATATTATTCTCTTACAAATTGATTTGTAATATTACCAAAATAAAAATTTAGTAATATTTTTCCCCTAAGCCTAGTTTATTAGAAAATAAATTGATTGCTAAAAATAAACGATATTATTTTTATAATTATACTTTCATATTTTACCCTATTAGAAACAAAACGATACTTTACCATAAAATAAAAATATAATATTTTCTATGATAAAATAAATAAGTTTTATTATTATTAAAAAAGGGTTTTGTTTTACTAAATTACTATTACAAATAATTATTATTATTAATCGATCGTTGGATTGAATCATTAACTTAGTTAACTAATCAAGTCAGATTAAAACCCTTTGTTTTAATTCTAAAAATCGGATTATTAATAAATGTAGGTTCCTGTCACTAAGGTTGAGACCGTCGCGACATCTCACTCGCGTCACCAACCAACTCCAGGCAAGTTTCATATAATTCAAAACCTGTATTTTAGTTGTAATTAAATATGTTGCATGTCATATAGATATATTGGGACGACACTTGATTTCACGGAACCGACTGATTGGCTGATTGATTGACTCATTGACTCATTGACTATTGCCTTGGGAACTGGGGAATAAAAGTGAGCACCCGTGGTCAAAGCCCCCTTATTGCCTCATTGTGGATAGCTGAAGTCCAACCTCACTGGACTGACGCCGCACCGTGTTCACTAGAACACAAATTGCCTCCAACCCCAACCGGCCACGGGATGCTACCTTTCTCAAAACACTTTTAGTGATTGTAGTTTGTCATCATTTGCTTCATCGACATTTACTGTTCTGGTCTCATATTTGTTGCATACAAAAATATAAATATTGTTCAAAACTATTTCATTGCATCATTTTAATTATCATTAAGATGCTGGAATTGGATATATGTTCTTGCTCCCTCCTGACTGGAGATTAACAATTTTAGGTGGTTACGGTGACGATGAGGCGTATGACACCTTTTATGGTCCGGACCAGAGTACTGAAGCTCTAGCTGAACCTAGCCAGGAGGCCGATATTTAGTTGTTTCCCTTTAATTTTCCAAATTGTAATAATCAGGGTTGAATTAATAACCCTGGACCATGTTTTGTTTGATCCTTGCTTGTAAAAGAATTCCTCTTTCGGACTTAGCAAAAAAAAATTGAATTTCCTTCATGTATTCTGGATGTCTGTGTGTTACTACGGATTGATACAGCTTACTGCCGCCGTCTCACAACGGTGCAGGCTGGGCATGATCCGACTGGACCCAGTTTATTGGGATTGGGTCGTGACATGTTTTCAGTGGTGGCCCATGCAGGTCTAGTTTACAACCTTTGGCCTAGTCAACTTAGACTAGCCAAACAAACCGACTTGCCTTGACTTTAGGTTTAGTATGACTTTAGGAAAACAGACTCTAGAAACAATTAGAACACTTAGAATTCCTGAGAAAATTTCAATCTGTCACATCATAGGACCAAAATTCTTCTATCTATACATATATACAATTATTTTTGCTTGCTTATAGAACATAGGTTACATTGCTTATGCTTGCTTCCTAAACCTTCCAGAAGATGGCACGAGGAAAGACAACCCGTTCCGGCCCAGCCGAAGAAGAGGCTTCGTCTTCTGAGCACACCCCAACTCAAGCTCAGTCCGACCCCTCGCCGTTGCAGCTCACAGATCGCCCCCATGCTGCAAGAGCTCCCCGCGCTGCCTACACTTCAGTAGTGCATGCAGCTCCACCCATTCCTCCCAGGACCACATCAATTCCAGCCGATGTGACTCCTCCTGTTGCACCACCTGTGCCAGTGGACCCCGCTGAACTCGTAGGCCTGCTACGAGGAGTTCTTGAAGCCCAGAGGGCCCAAGCTGAAGCAAATCGCGAGCAGACCGCGATTATGAGAGAGGGCATGGAGAACGCCCATAATGTAGCCATGGCAGCGCTAGGAACATCCCGGTCAGAACAGGAACCTGCCAAGGTAATTAAGGATTTAAAAGCTTGGATTCCATTAATGAATTTCTAGTCTAACCACAAACCTGTTATCCAGGTAAAGGTTGGAACTGTGGAAAACTTTAAGAAGTTGGACCCGCGTCCCTTCAAGGGGACCGAAGGCATCATCTACGCAGACGAGTGGCTAGATGATATGGAGCGACTCCTCAGCGTCGCTCGACTCCCAGACGACCTCATGGTTGAGGCCGTAGCACTCCAGCTGAGAGATTTGGCTAACATTTGGTACCGCAACGAGCCAAGATTTCGAGCTGGAGGGATTTCCTGGCGGCTATTCAAGAAGCAGTTCAAGCGGAAGTTCTTTCCAGAGGCTGCCCTCGAAGCTATGGGAAGACAGTTTCAAGATCTGAAGCAAGGAGACCGCTCAATTGAAGAATATGCGGCTGAGTTCAACAGGCTTAGCAGGTTTGCAAGTCACCTGGTGGACAACCCTATGGAACGTGCTAAGAAGTTCCGGCACGGGCTACGTGAAGAGATCCGCACCTTAGTAGCTGCTAACGGTGCGAAGACTTATGACAAGATGTTGAAAGTGGCCCAAGATGTAGAGGCCAGTTCACCGGCCCGACCCAAGAGGGAGCATCCAGGGTCAAGCAACAACTATCAGGGCAACAACAAGAGGCACAACAACAACAACAACAATAGGCCCTCCCATCCCCAGCAGTCCCAGCAACAACAGCCAGCAGCGGCCAACAAAGCGCATCAGTACAACCAACCAAAGGCGGTCAACTGCGTCTACTGCAAAAGGCCAGGTCATACCGCAGAGATCTGCAGGAAGAAATTGGGACACTGCCTTGCTTGTGGATCTGCCACCCATCAAGTGAAGGACTGCCCCACAGCATACAACAAAACTGGAGCTGGACAGCAGAGAGGTCCACTGCCTACCCAGCAGCAGCGCTACAACCAGCACAGAGCCGGGCAAGCTTTTGCCTTGACTGTGGAAGAGCCAGAAGCTGAACCCGAGACGGAAGGAGATGTCATCGCAGGTTCCATTCTACTTCATTCGCACCCTGCCTTAGCATTATTTGATTCTGGAGCATCACACAGTTTTATATCTGCAAACTTCATTTTTGCACACCATCTAGTTACTGGCATAAGTAAGATAATCTGTAGAGTTATGACTGGTGGAGGACCAATACCCATTAGTGAGACTTGTAGCTGCCCAGTCACTATCTCAGGACATGAGTTTCAGACTCAGTTCCTAATAATGCCTCTGCCAAACTATGACGTAGTCTTGGGCATGGATTGGCTCAGTCAGCACCATGCTCTGATAGACTGTCGAGAAGGCTGCGTAACTCTAGATCCACCTGGAGGACCTAAACTCAAAGTGATTCGAGCACCTGAAGGCGTGGAATGTGTGTCCTACACATCCATCACTGAAGAAACCGGACCCCCTCATCCTCTCATAGCGGAATTTATAGATGTCTTCCCAGACAATCTTCCAGGGCTACCCCCTGATCGAGATGTGGAATTCTCGATCGATCTTATACCTGGCGCAGCACCAATCTCCCAACGCTGCTACCGAGTGAATCCCAAGGAGTCCAAGGAAATGAAAGACCAGATTGACGAGCTTCAGGCGCAAGGATTCATCAGGACCGGTGCCTCACCCTGGGGTGCACCAGTCTTGTTTGTACCCAAGAAGGATGGGACAGTCAGAATGTGCATAGACTACCGGGCATTGAACAACATCACTATCAAGAACAAGTACCCGCTGCCCCGGATCGACGACCTCTTCGACCAGCTGAGTGGAGCTAAGGTTTTCTCGAAGATAGACCTCAGATCGGGTTACCATCAAATCAAGGTAAGGAAGGAAGACATTCCAAAGACGGCATTCAACACCAAGTATGGACAATTTGAATTCTTGGTCATGCCCTTTGGTCTTACAAATGCCCCAGCAGTGTTCATGAATCTCATGAACAAGGTCTTCCACAAATACTTGGATCAGTTTGTCGTTGTCTTCATTGACGACATTCTGATCTATTCGAAGACCAAGGAGGAACACGAGCAGCATTTGAGGATAATTTTGGAAACCCTCAGAAAGGAGAAGTTATACGGAAAGCTGTCCAAGTGTGAATTCTTCTTAGACAAGGTGGACTTCCTCGGCCACGTTGTCACAGGAGAAGGCATATCAGTGGACCCCAAGAAGATAGCTGCCGTGGAGACATGGAATACTCCCAGGTCAGTTGCAGAGATCAGAAGCTTCTTGGGCTTAGCTGGATATTACAGAAAATTTGTGAAGGACTTTGCAAAGGTTGCTGAGCCCATGACCAAGCTAACCAGGAAGAATGAAGAGTTCGTCTGGACCGAAGCGTGCCAGGCGTCATTTGAAGAGCTGAAGAGAAGGCTAACAACAGCACCGATCTTGTCGCTACCCTCAGGATCAGGAGGATTCTCAATTTATAGCGACGCGTCCGGCAAAGGATTAGGATGTGTGCTCCAGCAACATGGAAAGGTAATTGCTTATGCTTCCCGGCAATTACGGACTCATGAGAAGAACTACCCGACGCATGACCTGGAGCTAGCAGCAGTCATCTTCGCCTTGAAGCTGTGGAAGCACTACCTGTACGGCGAAAGAGTAGAGATATACACGGACCACAAAAGTCTCAAGTATGTCTTTACACAGAAGGAGCTCAACATGCGTCAGAGACGATGGTTGGAGCTCATGAAGGACTTTGATATCAGCCTGCAGTACCATCCCGGAAAGGCTAATGTGGTCGCCGACGCACTTAGTCGATATCCGATGGCGATGCTCTTGACGACAGATCGGTACCTACTGGAGGACATGGAGAAGCTGGGACTAGAACTCGTATTGCCCGCAGAGGAAATGAAGAAGCTTGGACGGGAAGCAATAGTACCCGGCACTGACTTCCCCATGATGCATTTGCAAGTGCAGTCTAGCTTGATGGACAAAATCAAGGAGACTCAATTCGAGGACGGAGCATTGTGCAAGCTCCGGGACCAGGTGTTAGCTGGCACACTGGAGGGATTCTCTATTTCAGACGACGGAACACTGAGGAATGGCACCAGACTTTGTGTACCTGCTGGTGATTTGAGGAAACAGTTGATGCAGGAAGCTCATCATTCACAGTATTCCATCCACCCTGGAGCAAATAAGATGTACCGAGATATACGGGAGCACGTATGGTGGTATGGAATGAAGAAGGATGTCTCAAAATTCGTTGCCAGATGCTTGATCTGTCAGCAGGTGAAAGCAGATAGACAAAGACCAGCAGGACTTCTTCAGCCGCTGCCCATTCCAGAATGGAAATGGGAGCACATCACTATGGATTTTGTGTCAGGATTGCCTCGATCCCAAGGAGGGAAGGACGCTATTTGGGTGATCGTAGACAGATTAACTAAGTCTGCCCACTTCATTCCCTTCAAGGTTGGTTTATCCACCGAGAAGTTAGCTGCCCTATACATGAGGCAAATCGTCCGGATACATGGAGTTTCTGTGAGCATTGTATCAGACCGAGACAGCCGCTTTACTTCTCACTTCTGGAAGAGCTTGCAAGAGAGTCTGGGGACCCAACTGAAGTTCAGCACTGCATATCACCCACAGACTGACGGACAGTCAGAGAGAACCATCCAGACATTAGAGGATATGCTGAGATCTTGCGTCCTGGATTTTGGAGGATCATGGGAGGACCACCTACACTTGGTAGAGTTTGCTTACAACAACAGCTACCAGGCCAGCATCGGCATGACTCCTTTTGAGGCTCTGTATGGCCGTCGTTGCCGCACTCCCTTGGCTTGGGACGACGTAGGAGAACGAGTCATGCTGGGACCTGAGATGATTACAGATGCGGCTGAAAAAGTCAAGGTGATCAGAGACAGACTTCGGGTGGCTCAAGATCGTCAGAAACATTGGGCGGACAGCCGTCGCCGACTTGTGGAGTTCGAAGCAGGTGATAGTGTCTTCGTCAAGATCTCCCCCACCAGAGGAACTATCCGTTTTGGCAAAGCTGGGAAACTGAGTCCCAGGTTTATCGGCCCATTCGAGATAGTGAGCAGAGTTGGAGAGGTGGCATACAGAGTGGCGTTACCACCTAATCTTGAAGGCGTGCACAACGTCTTCCATGTATCGCAGCTGAGGCGTTACATTCCGGACCCGAGCCACATCCTGAATCATTCAGAGTTGGAGATTGGACCAAGTCTTACAGTACCAGAGCAGCCAGTAAGGATCATAGACCGTATGGAAAAGCAGTTGCGGAACACCGTGATTCCACTGGTCAAAGTTCAGTGGCTCCACCACTCCCCAGGCGAATCCACCTGGGAACGAGAGGCTGAGATGAGGCAGAAGTACCCTCATCTGTTTTAAGGCATGTCTACCCTTGTTCTCCCTTCAATGGTAGTAAATTTCGAGGACGAAATTTCTATAAGTTGGGTAGGTTGTAAACCCCTGAATTTTTCAAATTATTAAATCTTGGATTTTTCCCAATTTTCTGGAAATTTTCGGGAATTTTCTATAATTAAAATCAAGGCTTTAATTAATAAATAATTTTTTGTTGGCAATAAATAGTATTAAAATATCATGAAAATAATATTTTTGGGTGTAAAATGGAAAACTGGACCTGGGATAATTTTCTGGGATTTTATTGGGCCTCAGACCTATTTTTAAAAGCCTAAAAACTATTTTTTATAAATAATTAATTATTACTGTTATTATATTATTACTACTATTATTATTATTGTTTTATTACTATTATTATTATTAGGTTTCGGGCCCGGCCCGGCCCAGTGGGCCGAGCCCAGTGCAACCCAGCCCAGCCCGGCCATAGGCTAGCGGGTCGGGCGGGTCGGTCAGACCCGAACCAGCGCCCGACCCGACCCGGACCGCTGTCACCCCTACCCAGTCCCCCGCGACTCCGGAATTCTCGCCGCCGCCGCATTTTCCGGCCGGCTAACCGCCCCCACGTCGCCCCTCCTCTCCGGATCATCCGCCTCGACGCCGGCCGAGACCCCTCGCAACTCCCCTATATAATCCCCATCACCGCCTCCTTTCTTCCCCCAAAACCAAACCCTAACCCTAGATCTACCTAGCTCCGGCCACCTCCGTCTCCTTCCCCGGCGCCGACGAACCCCCTCCTCCTCTCCTCCGGACGACGCCGCTCCACCCGCCGTCCAGGCCACCGTCCCCAGCCAGATCCTCCTCTCATCTTCCTCCCCTCTTCTTCTCAGCCCTCCGCCGGCTATCCCGAGCCCCTCGACGCCGTCGGTGACCTCGCCGCCCCTCGGCTGAGCCGCCGCAGCCCCGGCCCGACCTCGCCGACCGACGGCCAAGACCCCAGAGCCCCGGACACAGCACAGGATACGCGGACACGGCCCAAACCTACCCAGACACGCCACTGACGCGTCCAGGGCACGATACGGACACAGAACCGCATGTCGGACTCGAAATACCCCGATCCCGAGTCCGAGGCCTCCCCTCGGTGCTCCTCCATCAGCTTCCCGGTAGGTGCCGCTATCAGAACGCACTGTCCCTTCCAAAACCACTCCCCTGTCCGACCGGGACTGACAGAATAAAGCTCTGTCAATCCCGGGATAGCCTAGAAATTGATAGGCTATAGTTAATTAGTAGGTTAATGACTTGTTAATTTTTGGTTGATTAATTAATTAGTGAATTGATACAACGATCTGCAAATATGTATATTGATTATATATAGATAATAAAAACCTTATTAAATATTACGTAAATTAGTAATTAATTAATAGATAATTCTGAAATGATTTTTAGTATTTATAATACGTAGTATTTAAATAAGTTTTCCAAAATATTATTCTCTTACAAATTGATTTGTAATATTACCAAAATAAAAATTTAGTAATATTTTTCCCCTAAGCCTAGTTTATTAGAAAATAAATTGATTGCTAAAAACAAACGATATTATTTTTATAATTATACTTTCCTATTTTACCCTATTAGAAACAAAACGATACTTTACCATAAAATAAAAATATAATATTTTCTATGATAAAATAAATAAGTTTTATTATTATTAAAAAAGGGTTTTGTTTTACTAAATTACTATTACAAATAATTATTATTATTAATCGATCGTTGGATTGAATCATTAACTTAGTTAACTAATCAAGTCAGATTAAAACCCTTTGTTTTAATTCTAAAAATCGGATTATTAATAAATGTAGGTTCCTGTCACTAAGGTTGAGACCGTCGCGACATCTCACTCGCGTCACCAACCAACTCCAGGCAAGTTTCATATAATTCAAAACCTGTATTTTAGTTGTAATTAAATATGTTGCATGTCATATAGATATATTGGGACGACACTTGATTTCACGGAACCGACTGATTGGCTGATTGATTGACTCATTGACTCATTGACTATTGCCTTGGGAACTGGGGAGTAAAAGTGAGCACCCGTGGTCAAAGCCCCCTTATTGCCTCATTGTGGATAGCTGAAGTCCAACCTCACTGGACTGACGCCGCACCGTGTTCACTAGAACACAAATTGCCTCCAACCCCAACCGGCCACGGGATGCTACCTTTCTCAAAACACTTTTAGTGATTGTAGTTTGTCATCATTTGCTTCATCGACATTTACTGTTCTGGTCTCATATTTGTTGCATACAAAAATATAAATATTGTTCAAAACTATTTCATTGCATCATTTTAATTATCATTAAGATGCTGGAATTGGATATATGTTCTTGCTCCCTCCTGACTGGAGATTAACAATTTTAGGTGGTTACGGTGACGATGAGGCGTATGACACCTTTTATGGTCCGGACCAGAGTACTGAAGCTCTAGCTGAACCTAGCCAGGAGGCCGATGTTTAGTTGTTTTCCTTTAATTTTCCAAATTGTAATAATCAGGGTTGAATTAATAACCCTGGACCATGTTTTGTTTGATCCTTGCTTGTAAAAGAATTCCTCTTTCGGACTTAGCAAAAAAAAATTGAATTTCCTTCATGTATTCTGGATGTCTGTGTGTTACTACGGATTGATACAGCTTACTGCCGCCGTCTCACAACGGTGCAGGCTGGGCATGATCCGACTGGACCCAGTTTATTGGGATCGGGTCGTGACACCTGATCGGCTCTTTCATTATAGTATACAATAATATGCTATAATATATCTATCATAATGAGCTAACACTCATATATTATGGTCTTGCTATCATAAATGTTCTCTAGTTACCAGCTAGTGACATGTGTCTAAAATATTCTACTTTATCTGATAAATAAAAAAAATCAAAATAAAGTACTTCTAGACAAATTAAATCTATAAATAATAATAAGAAAAAGGGACATATAAAGTAAATAAATATATTTAAGATTTAACGATGATTTTAGTAAAGTTTCGATATGATTAAAAAAATTAAGATTAAAAAATTAGAAATTAAATAATCAATCAATTAACCAACCTAATAATCGATTTATCTATGATATGATACCAACTATTAATCAATTGTTGATAATTGAATACGGAGAAAAAGAGAGTTAAATTAAGTAGAGAGGGATGGGTCAACTATTTATTATTTGGTAGAATAATTAAACATGGAGGGAGATATATAAGAGAGTTAATTAAGTAGATAGAGACACAGTTCTAAATCGTTGGATATGCTTAGAAATTTTAATCATAATTATCTTTTGTTTCTATTTTTGGCAGAAAATATCACTTTTGTTTATTATGCAGATGTTGTAAACACTTCTCATATATATTTACACAAGCTCCCATATAAAACCCACCCATTGTGGACATATTAGAATATTATTTCTTCTTTAAAATCAAAAGTCAAGCTACATTTCTTGATGGTTGAAACATCACCAAAGTATTTTTTTTATATGTTGGTGAGTACTTTTCCAAGTAAAGGACTGTGGATGTCCGAAGTGGAAGAAAGTGAAAAACTACATACAGAAAGTGTGAAAATACTTTGCATATGTATTTGAGTTTCATACTAGTTCTTGTCTGAAAATTAGACTTTGGATGTTTAGATAGATGATATTTTTGTAAGCAAAAGTTATCAAATTTACACTTACGTATTTAAATGTCCAATAGAAAGGACGTGGAATATGAAAAAAGTACACTATAATAATAACAAAAATAGTTAAGTATTTAACTTTTTAATTATAATATTAACAATTAATAATTAATAATTAATAATTAATAATAATTATTTAACTTTTTAATTCTTATATTAACAATTAATATCACAATTTATTTTTGATAAAATTGATTTCTTTTTTTATTAAGTAATTATTTGAGTTAAGTATTAATAGTTACCCTTTTTATTATTAATTCTTTTAATTTTTATTAAATAATTATTTTATATAGTAGTGTTGTTGTTCATGTCCCCTCTCTATTCATTTCCAATTCTAGCTCTTCACAAATCACCGACGTCCTATTTGCGAATCCTCTACTCCTCTTCTCCAAATTCATTTTCAATGGCGGTGGATGGATGAGACTCCAGGTGGCTAGGGCGAGCGGGACATCCATCCTCAGCCGGACATGGGGTCCGGTATCGAGGGGGGTCTAGCGACTCGGACGAGGACGTGGACGAAAAGCATAAAGTGACGTTTTAATGGCGCACTTCTTACGTATGCATTAGTTGCAATATGACGCTTTTGCACGCCATTTAGCGCTCGTACCCATGTGAGCACAACATGGGTTACAGCACGGATGCAATGCGGATGCTGTGTGGACACCGCACAAAATTTCATGAAGTAGCCTCTGGCATGAAAATGGAAGCACGTGGACCGCGCTGATTTTTGTGCAGTAGTCTTTGGCGTATAAATTGTGTGTAGCGGCCATTTGAGTGAATTTTATGCTTTAACTGTTCCTTATCAGTAGAAATTTGAAAATAATGGTTGGTAACCGGTCCTTATCTATAGGAATTATTTTCGGATTAAGTGGGAGATGATTATTAGAGTTTTGTTTATGCCTTCTCTCTCTCTCTCTCTCTCTCTCTCTCTCTCTCTATATATATATATATATATATATATATATATATATATATATATATAAAATCTTTTCTCTCTCTTTTATAAGTGAGATAAAAAATATATATTGCTACGAGAGAAAATTAGCATCAGACAAAGTAGATCCACGAAGTGTTGTCTGCTCGTTCGTTCATCTAGTTCGAGATCCACATCGAGTGTGACAAGGAGCATCCAGATTTTTTTTTTTAAACTTGCTGATTTCTGGAAGCATCTCGACGGAAATGGTCGAATCTTACTTTGAGCAACGGTAACCTTCATCACCCCAGCGATAATCTATTATCCGAGTTTTCTTTTTCTGTTCTTTCTCCAACCGTGATTGCAATTTTTTTTATTGCTTTCTATTTTCAACAATTTGTTGTTGCCAGAACTTTGTATCCAAAAGTCAGCCTGTAATCTGATTGCATAAGATCAAAGTGCTGCAATCAATTGTATTATTTTAGTTTTCTACGTACGTATGTACGATCTTTATAATCCGACAATAACAATATCTTGATCTATTAGGGTTATAGGATACCTTAAGTTAGAGGACTAGGATGGAAATTTAACTTATGATTGTTTAATGGATTTTGTTTGGATTTGCAACCGCAAAGATTTTCCACACAAATTCTTGTATTTGCATTTGTGGTTTTTTTCCCCGCACGTATAGTTAGTCTTGAGCCTAATAGACCCCATGGAAAGATGGACTTAAATCAATCTACAAATAAGCTAGAAACCATAGAAAACCAATGCTAGAACATATCAAATTTTGGTAACTACTCGAGATTTTTACTTAACATAAGCTCCCGTCATAGATGACAGGAGTTACGGTCAACTAGTGACAATATATTTTAGGGAAAAAAAGAAAAGAAAAAAAAACCAACAATACAAGAATAGTCTAAACAATTTTGCTACTCATCACTTAAATTTGTTCGACGATATCACTTCCATTATGTGACATCTATCATGACAAATTTTAATTCCAAAAATTAATCACCAATTTTTTTTTAAATTAAAATTAAAATTTTAATGTTGAAACTTGTCTTGTCAGCTGTCATGTCAAATGTCACCGAATGGAAGATGACTTTAAAAGAAAAGAAAAAGAAAGAAATCAAATCAGCGGGAGAAATTGGTGGGTCGTGATTCTTCTCTAATCAAGTTAGGAGTGATTGTAGGATCAGAATATTATGCATTAATACCTTACCTAGAATAACTTGACCGATAATATGACAGTTGTATACATTAATGTTGGCTAGTAATATGACAACTGTATCTTATCAAAAGTAACTTGGCTGATAATTATATACAATTGTAATTGTATATAATAGTCACCTTGTACAATTTGTAGACATTAATTTTTTTTTTTCAAATATCAATTTGTTCAGCATCATCCAAATTTTTTGGATGACGAATACTATTTTTGTAGTCTAAAATGTTTGATGTCTATCCTATGCTGCTCGCATTAATTTGCTAATGAACTTTTTTTATGGATCTTTATGACCAAAATTATATGTAGAGATCAGTATCAGACTAACAGAGCAGTCCAGTACAGCAGGCTGCAGTTGTAAATGAAGTTTGATATTATTTGTTATTTGTGTTGGGGATGGAGATGTCTTTCACACACAAAGTGCGGAAGCAATATCTTGCAATCGAGCTTCTGAAAACTATGGATTGACAAGAGAGTAGCAATAACTTGTAATCGAGCTTCTGAAAGCTATGGATTTGACAAGTGAGTAAAACAGAACACAAAAGAATTAACGAGGTTCGACAATGTGCCTACGTTCTCGGACAATTATAATTCTTTACTTTCTTTCTCCACTAAGAATAGTGGGATTATAAATTACAAACTCTCTCTTGGATACACTCAAGAGGCTCACAAACTCTCATACAAAAGTATAGACACACTTTGGTGAAGAAGAACTCGAGGTAGAAGCACCGTCCGGAAGAACACCGCAAGCAAGTAGCACCAAGAGCACCACCACTTCTAGCACCGAGATTACAAGGGAGGATTCACCAAACATCTCCCAAACCATCTCCTTATATAGCCATAAGGGAATGAACCTTCTCCTCCAAGATTCATTTTATCCAAGATTCATTAAGCTTGGGAACTCCAAAAGTCATTAGACTTTCTCCAAGGTGAATGAACCTTGGGAACATCAAACCCTCTCTCCAATTAAGGAGGGATCACCCAACAATTTTTTCCTTCCCGACTTAAGTGGAAGGTTCCGTCATACCAACTGCACTTCTACAAAAGATGTGTTTGTCTTTCGGTAAAGACTTAGCCATCATGTCTGAGCCGTTGTCATTGGTATGGATCTTCTCGATCTGAAGTTGCTTGGATTCCACCACGTTACGAATCCAATGATATCTCACGTCAATATGCTTTGACCTTGAGTGGAAACTCGAATTCTTGCTCAAATAGATAGCACTCTGGCTATCACAATAAAGAACATATGCTTGTTGTTTTTGACCCAACTCCTGTAGGAATCTTTTCATCCACAGTAGTTCCTTGCATTCTTCTGTAGCTGCAATATATTCTGCTTTTGTAGTCGACAAGAGCAACATACTTCTGTAATTTTGACTGTCAAGACAGCTTCCCCTGAAAGAGTAACAAAATATCCTGAAGTAGATTTTCTGGAGTCAAAATCTCCAGCCATATCTGCATATGTGTACCCAATCAACACAGACTTGTCATTTCCAAAGCACAATCTCATTTTGGAAGTACCTCTGAGGTATCTCAAAATCTACTTCACCGCTTTCCAATGATCTTTATCCAAATTGGATAAGAATCTGCTGACGACACCAACTGCATGTGACATGTCAGGTCTGATGCACACCATCATGTACATAAGACTGCCAACAGCTGAGGCGTATGGCACCGATGCCATCTCTTCCTTTTCTTTGTTGCTTGTAGGACACTGCCTTGAGCTGAGCATAAAGTGATTAGCAAGTGGAATAGCAACTGGTTTTGCCTTGTCCATGTTGAATTTCTTCAACACCTTCTCGATATAACGTTCTTGTGATAACCACAACTTTTCTTTCCTTCGATCACGGAAGATATGCATACCGAGAATCTGCTTTGCTGGACCTAAGTCCTTCATTGCAAAGGACTTGCTGAGCTCTTTCTTTAATTTGCTGAGCTTGTCACTGTCACGATCTACGATCAACATATCATCAACATATAGAAGAAGTATAATCAGTTCACCATCAGAGTACCTTTTGACAAACACACAATGATCAGAAGTGGTCCTCTGGAATCCTTGCTCGGTCATGAAGAGATCAAACTTCTTATACCATTGGCGGGGTGCCTGTTTCAGTCCATACAGGCTCTTCTTTAGTCGACAAACTAGATCTTCTTTCCCTTTAACTTTGAAACTCTCTGGCTACTCCATGTAGATTTCTTCTTCAAGCTCTCTGTGAAGGAATGCAGTCTTCACATATAGCTGTTCAACTTCTAGATTTAGACTTGCAGCCAAGCTGAGCACCACTCTGATAGATGTCATCTTCACCACTGGTGAGAAAATCTCTTCATAGTCAACTCCTTGCTTCTGACTAAAATCTTTCGCAACTAGCCTCGCATTGTATCTTGGTTGTGACTTGTTTTGTTTTGTCTTCAGCTTATACACCCATTTGTTCTTGAGTGCTCTTCTTCCTTTTGGTAATTTTACCAAATCATAAGTGTGGTTCTCATGCAAGGACTTTATCTCATCTTGTATGGCTTCCAGCCACTCCCCCTTTTTCTCGTGTGCCATAGCTTCTTGATAGCATTCAGGCTCTTCTGCATATGTTTGCAATACATATTGTTGTGGATTGTAGATACTGTTAGGCTTCGGTTGTCTGTTTGGTCTTCTCAGTTGAGGTTCTTCAGGAGCTTGCTCTTCTTGAACATTTTCAGGTACAATATCATCATCATGATTGTCCTCGACGTGATCATGGATTTCAGCTTGTTCTCGACCGCATCCCCACTTTGTACCCGGGGCTGAGGAACTAGATGTAGGTCGATTGGATATTCCCATAAGCTATCATCCTTTTCTCTATTCTGAATATCTTTAATAGTTTGATCTTCAAAGAAGACCACATCTCTGCTTCTGACAATATTTTTATTGACATGATCCCATAGTCTGTAGCCGAACTCTTCATCTCCGTAGCCCAGAAAAATGCATTTTTTTGATTTGTCATCAAGCTTGGACCTCTCATCTTTGGGGATGTACACGAACACTCTACACCCAAACACCTTTAAGTAACTGTAGGACACATTTTTTCCTGTCTAGAACTTGTTCGGTACATCACCATTGAGTGGAGCTGATGGAGACAAGTTGATTAAGTGAACTGCTGTCATCAATGCTTCACCCCAGAAACCCTTTGGCAGCTTTAAGTAAGATAACATGGTTCTGATCCACTCAACGATCATTTTGTTCATCATTTCCGTCAACCCGTTGTGCTGAGGGGTCTTTGGAACCGATCTTTCATGTCTGATTCCATTATTCTTGCAATAGATTCCGAAGTCTCCTATGTACTCTCCACCATTGTCAGTACGGATGCACTTTAGAGTCGTACCAGTCTCACGTTCAACGCTGGCATGAAACTGCTTGAACACTTCAAAGACTTGATCTTTGGATTTGATTGCATATGCCCACACCTTCCTGGAGTGATCATAAATGAAGGTGACAAAGTATCTTGCACCGCTAAGAGTGTTAGTAGTCATAGGCCCACAAACATCAGAGTAAACAACATCCAGTACATTGGGTTTTCTAGTTGCAGCCTTATAATGAAATGAAATTCTATGTTATTTTCCAACCAAACAATCAGTACATGGTTCAAGAGGTGTACCTTTCGATTTCAGTCCGGTCAATACCTCTCTTTTTACTAGAATTTGCACTCCTTTCTCACTCATATGACCCAGTCGCTTGTGCCATAATCCAATCGATGATCCTGATTGGTCGATTGCTGCATTAATATGCTGATTGTTGATCTTAGCATATGTCATATAGAGTGGGTTCTCCTTCTTTCCTCTAGCTAGCACTAGGGAGCCTTTGTTGAGTTTTCATTTGCCTCCACCAAACACATTGGTGTAGCCTTCATCATCCAGCACGCCAGTGGATATCAAGTTGAGACGCATGTCTGGAACATGTCTCACATTCTTGAGAATCAAGGGGCAGGCAATGTTGGTCTCAAGAGCTATTTCTCCTTTTCCCACTATCTTGAAAACTTTTTCATTTTCTATCCTCACGTTTCCGAAGTCTCCGCTTGTGTAGGATGTGAAGAATTCCTTACTGGAAGTAACATGAAATGATGTGCCAGAGTCTACAATCCAGCATGAATCTTGAGAGGTTATATTAACAAGACCATCATCACAAATTATGATTATCTCATCGCCTTTTGAAACAGTGGCGGTTGTGTCTTTGGCTTCATTCTTCTCATTTGATTCATTTATTTTCTCTCTTTTTAATTTGTTGCATTCTCTTTTTATATGACCCTTAATGCCACAATGATAGCATTCTATCTTCTTTCTTTGTTTGGAAGTGCCTCTGGAATGATCTCTAGGCCTGTCTTTTGAGTGGTCACGGTTGTGGGATTTTCTTTGATGAGTTCTTCCACGATTCTCAGAAACAAGGGCATCTAATTCGGTTGATTTGCCTTGTTCTTTCCGCCTCGCTTCTTCATTCAATAAACTGTTCTTCACTAAGGTTGATGTAAGGACGCCTTGAGGAGCGGAGTTGCTTAAGGAAACCACAAGTGTGTCCAACTATCCGGCAATGAGCTGAGTAGCAAAAGTGCCAATAGCTCATCTTTCAGCACCAACTTCATGGTTGAGATTTGATTTACCAGCTCTTGGAAATCACTCAAGTGTTCAGAAACACTTCGACCATCTCTATATTTTAGGTTCACCAAACGTCGAATGAGTGACGCTTTATTTTTGAGGAGTCTCTCGCTCGTACATCGATGCCAATTTTATCAACATTTGATGAACATCGATTTCTTTGGAAACATGGTGAAAGACACTTTGGTCGATTCAAGGATGAATCTCTCCAATAGCTTTACGATTTAGAATGGTCAAATCTTTGTCAGATTTATCTTTTGGCTTCTGTCCATTACAGAGTAACACTTCGTACAGATCCTTGCAATAGAGGATATCTTCCATCTGCGGCCTCCATATGGAATAGTTTGAAGATTTGAGCTTGATCATGGTTGAGAAGGTAGAAGACGATTCCGCCATCACAATCAACAAGCTTGTGTGGCTCTGATACCACTTTATTGGGGATAGAGATGTATTTCTGTCATAATCCGTACCCAAAAAATCGGGCATGAGTCGTGGGTACGTCCAGCCTACGCTGCAGCATCGGCGGTAGAACGCTGTCTAGGTCAACTATCTAAATAATAATCTCACACAAAAATCAGCCATGACCTCTCCAAAAGGAGGGCAACCACACAATCAATATATAAACCTGTCAAGATCTCAACTCCAAACGGAGGAACAATATCATAATGATAACCACAATATACTCAATCACGAATCTAAGCACGATAAGATGACAAAGAAGACAGACAACCATAAAGTCTAACCAACAACAACTACTACAACAACCACAACATCAAATAATAATAATACATCATCCAAAATAATATACAAACAAGGTCTCAATCCAAAACCGGAGACAAATCCGGTGCTAAAGCTAATAAAAACAATAACAAGGTCTCAGTGATCCCGGCTACCAACCCGGAAATTACCCCTAAACTAGAGGGTCCCTGTCTGCACCATCGACAGGCTCAGGTCCATAAAACGTCGGACACCAATCCTCCGGATACTCTAAAAAATATGTCCAGTCAGGACTGGAGCAAGTACATCTCTAACAACAGTTCCATTTAAATGATAAAAACTATAAAACAGTTATAGCAAGTAGCAAGAAGAATGAAGCAAGTATGAAACAAGAAATATATAAATCACTGGTGCATAAAGTAAAGATACATGGATATCAGAAGCAAAATAGTAATAACTGTAAGATACAAGAAATCTAAGCTAAGATCAAGTCCGTGAACATGAACGTGTAGTGAGTCCAGCATGAAATACATGTAGTGAGTCAAGTCCAGAAACATGTAAGTGAGACAAGTCAAGAAATACATGAGAGTCCAGACTATAAAGAATGAACTCGGTGTCTTTAAAATACTTGTTTCGACATGTAAACGGCTAGGGGTAAGTACGGCTCAACGCGCACTGGGTGCGCGGCTGCTATCATTCTAGATTAGACCATAGGGAGTGATTCCTGATGATGCCAGATAGGAATGTTTACATGTCTACTCGAGTATTTTCCCGCCCCGACTAATACAAGTGGATCCAAGACCCGACACGCAAATCAAGATGAGTCCAGCCTGAACATGAATGATGCATGTAGTAATGCCTGTAGGTGATGCCAGTAGTGATTCCAGAATAGAGGCCAAAAACATAAAATGTACGTGTCGCAAGTAAATGAATCCAGAAATACCAGTCAGTGTCCCATGTTGTGCCAGAATAATCAGATGATACATACTAGAAGCTGAATCATAATAATCATCAAATAATAAAAACTATCAAAGAATGTACTCGCCTGACGTCCTGAGCAACTAGCGATCCGAACCGGTGTCGCAAGGACCTAATGCGAAAAGCAAGGTTAAACAGGGTTCTAATGAGTTAAACAGATATAAAATAACTAAAAATAGGCTTCTAGGGTCGTTCTAGGTCAAACGGATCAAACCAGTAAAATCTGGGTCAAAAGTCAACTATAGGTCCAAAAAGTCAACTCTGGGTCAAAACTAGGTCAAAAGTTTACTTTGGCGGTCAACCGAGTCAACTACGGTCAAGTCTAGGTCAAACTAGGGTGCTCCTGAAATTCTAGGTCAAACCGAGGTCATTAAGCTAGAAAACTCTCAAACTCGCCTCCTTGAGATACCGGGATACCCTCGGTATCCGATACCTCGTCCTAGGCTATATACCCCGCCTATACCCGCTAAAACCTCTGTTAGCACGCATAAATATATACACATAAGCATATAAAAATTACTCCAATACTATTCTTAGGCTATTGCTCAAAACCCCCGCTCGAAACTCAATACCTTGGTTATCTTAAGGTATTGAGATACCTCGGTATCTCAAGGTATTGAGATACCGCTCTAAACTCAACCCGACTACCCCTCTAGCTAACTAACTATGCATAAACATATATGTCTAGCTATAATCTAGGCTAAAATATTGATATCTAATACATATAGGCATATACCTATATATCTATACCCAATACCTTACCTTATCTTACACATACCTTACACATACCTTACGTATATATCTATACCTAGATATCTAACTATCTATCTATCTAGCTATGTATATATCTATTTATAAATCTATTTATCTCTCTCTCTCTCTCTCTCTATATATATATATATATATATATATATATATATATATATATATATATAGCCATAGGTATATATATCTATACCTTAGATATATATATATATAACTATCTACCTATCCATTACCTACTTATCTATCTTATTACCTATTTATCTAGTAATCTAACTACCTATCTATATCTATATATCCATCTAGTATCTATATATATATCTCCCTAGCTAACTATTATCTATCTAATAATCTATCTATCTATCTTATTATCTATTTATCTATATGTCTATCTATCAATTTAATCTATTTATCTATGTATCTATCTCTCTAATCTATCTACGTATCTATTTATCTATTTGTATCTAGGCATCTAGATATCTAATATCTATCGATCTAGATATCTACCTATCTATGAACCTATCTATCTATCTATTTATCTATGCATCTATCTATCTACCTAGCTATATATGCATCTATCTATCAATCTAAGTATCTAACTATCAATCCATCTAATTATCTATCTATGGGTCTATCTATCTATCAATCCATATATCTATCTAACTATAGATCTAGCTATCTATCTATTGATATATCTATATATTTATATATATATCTCTCCCTCTCCCTCGCACACTGCTCTTGCTAGCTGCTACTGCCCATGCTGCTACTGCTGCCCTTGAACCTGCTGCTGCTGCCCCTTTGTTCTGCTGCTGCAGCTGCTGTCTTGTGCAGCATGGTTGCTGCAGTGCAGCAGCAGAGCTGCTGCTGCTTGCTGTCCAGGCCCAGCTGGTCCCTCCCCCTCTCTCAAACAAACAAACAAACAAACACACACACACTCCTATATACATACACACATATACATATCACTATATATATATATATACATACATATATATACATATATATAACTCTATAGATATATATATATACACACTAACTTATATATATCTAACACACACACACTCAACACATATCAACACACACACACACACACATAATTATATACACATATCTATATATATATATATATATAGACACCCATATGTCTATATATATACACACTAATATATCTATATATATCTATACCTATACACACTCACACACTCAAACACAAATATATATCTATATATCCTCACTCACACACACTCACTCTCACACACCCTCACACACTCTCACAAACACACAGCCACACACATAAACACTCATATATATATATATATAAATATATATACATATATACATAAACTCATATACATATACATATACTCCTATATATATATATCTATAAACACTCACTCACACACTCACACAAGCACTCACTAACACATATCTATAAATATATATAGGGACACACATACATATAAATATATATATAAATATACATATATACACATAACACAACACACAATGCACAACGCACACAACGCCCCACCACGCACGCCCAACGACCCCGACACGCACAAACACCTATAAATATATAAAATATAGCTCAAGAATTCTAGCACACACTCCCCGATACTAACCCAACGCGCGCACAAGCCCGAAACAAGGAAACCAAGTCAAAATGGCCGTTCGGTCATTTCGACGAACATGTGGTGCGCGGTTCAAAAAACCTCCTGAAACGCACACCAAACGAACTCAGAATCGGCCCAAAATTTACCCACACGCTCTAAACGATGCCTAGATCCTAGAAAAAGTACTCCCGCATCGATTCTAGGTCCGTGGCGGAAATGCGCACGCACTTAGAATCGGCGACGACGAAAACCCAAAAAACGCCCGAAACGCCCGTTTCTCCGTGACACGGCTTCCCGTGTCCGAACGGAGACACGCACTCACCCTCAAGACACCCGACAACGTCTACCTAGGTCCGTCTAACCTAGGGCATCACCCAAAATTGGGCCAAATTCGGATTCCACCCGAAATTGACACAAAACCTAGTGTTAAAGTCTCTAAACCCAACCAAACTAGTTCCAACTTCCTCCCACGGGTAGCCTAAGGGTCTAGGAAGGTTCTAAACTATTAATTACACTATATAAAAAATAATTACAAGGGGAAAATTAGGGTTTACCTCTTGGGAGTTGGAATCCTAAGCCAAAATCTCCAAAATGCTCCAAATCTACCTCAACTAGCTTCCAAGCTCCCAAATCTAGCTCCAACACCAAATCTAGGCTCTACCCACCTAGGTTGGGGAAAAAGTAGGGTTATGGTTCAATTAAGAAGAAGAAATGGAAGAAAGAAGGAAGAAAATGGAAGAGAAACTCACCTTGAAGAAGAAGGAAGAAGAAAGAAGAAGTGAAGAAGAAGAGTGGAATGAAGAAGAACCAAGGGGAGGGGGGCTGCTGCTGTCCACGGGTTGGGGGGGTAGGTAGGGGTCGGCCAACACATAAAATGGGTTTACAAGTTTCCAAATTCCCAAAATGCCCCTACTTGACTTGGTTTCGGGTTTCAAAAGCACTCAAACTAGCTCCAAATCTCTCCCACTAACCTTCTAAAAATATAATAAATATTCTAAACCCAAAAATAATTCTCACAAGGGTGTGGGCTGGGTCGGACATGGGTCCACTAGGGTCTGACATGGGTCCACTAGGGTCTGACATGGGTCCAGGCTAGCCAAAATCCTAAAACAATCAATATAAAAATAATACAATCAATAATTAATTATAAATATAATTAATTATAAATAATACACAATTAACCCAAATTAAAATAAAAAAATACCCGGCTCTGGAAATGGGGTAGTGACAAGCCTATCCTCCTTAGAAAATTTCGTCCTCGAAATTTAAAGTCAATCGCACTCTCTCTAGGTCAAACCCCCAACAATCACAGTCAAGAAATTCTACCTAAACAACATACAAGATCAGGGTCCTACTGGTCGTGTTATCACAATCTCAATCGGGGTCACTACACTATCTACCACAGCACAAGAAAGTCTAACAGGTACTAATGAAGCACACCACAAGGAATGGAAAAGGACAGAAAGAAGAACAAGAGACAAACCTGCTAACCCGACACCCGTAGCATCGGCCTCCTCGGCCGTCAACGCATAAGCCCTGCCCTGCTGGGGTGTATCCCTCTGCTGGTGCGGGGCATGATGCTGTGCCACAGGTGGCCTAGCTCCAACTCTATGATCCTGTGCTCCACCCAATGGAGGTGCAGTGGGGCAATCTCGCATCTGGTGAGCAGCGGATCCACAGAACAAACACACCTTCAGCCTCCTCCTACAAACATCCCAAGTGTGTTGTAGCGCCCCATTCTTCCGCAGCGGAGAGCGCGGCTAAGAAACACAAGACGGTATCGTTCGATCGGGATAGATTGAATTAAGAACTCGTCCTCGTTATGGATTTGTTTCTTCGGAATCGATTCCCATATTCAGTGGACTGCGCCCCAAGGATCGGCTTAGCGGCAGAGTCAGGAGGGAACTCTCCGCTGCTATCTTTTATTTCCTCGGTTTTTGATGTCGCTTGTTGTTTTCATGCTTTGAGTTGGTTTTGGGATTTGCTTGTTTTCCTTGAACGGTTTCGATGGTTTACATTATTTTCGTTCATTGACTTGCACTTCTATTCCGAGACTTGGAAAGAGAGGAAGAAGGATTAATCGAGCTGTTCGTGTGCAGGTGAACGAGCAGTAGGTGGCTTGCGAGCGGAGTCGTGAAGCGCCTCTTTCCTTCTTCTTTCCAAAATCCAAGTGAGTGGCTACCAACCCGATTAGCTAGCCCTGCTTCCAAGCTTCACAGCTAATAATCTGTATTCTCCTTTGCCCCGATCAAACGATACCAAGTAATAATAAAAGAAACCAAGATAAAAAGAGAATAGACTTGGTTATATGCTTGTCAATAAACTTCACGAACGGATACTTAAATGCATGCTTGTTCGCTTGGGGAAAAATTATTGCTTGTCTTGTACATTGCTTGTCTTGTCTTGTACATTGCTTGTCTTGTACTCTTGTCGCCTCAAAAGCATGAACTGTTAACTAAGTAAACATATTGTTCGATCACGGACAACTTGTGCATAAGGTCATTGGTTCCTGCGGACGGTCGCTGGGGCACTGGCACCGATCCGGTCCGGACGGAATCCCTATTGTATAGTCCATTGTGCTGAACGGAGTGGCATGTAGTGCTCCTTGTTCATTCGCTGCATACCATTTCTGCCAGTGACTATTGTCCATTGTGGCATCCCGCCAGTGATCTCTTGTATATTTAAACCTGTTGCATACTAACTTGTGTCTCCGTGGCAGGGAAGGCATGGTAAGTATTGTGCAGGTAATTCATACGGTCAGGTAAAATCCACCGAACGGTGGCACGTTCATTTCAGTAAATTCAATATGCTGCTTACTTGTAAATGAACTAAGGCAAGATAGAAACCCACAAAAATATGCATGCTTCACTAAACAATGTGTTGATTGGTATAGTCAGGCTAGCTCGCCTTCACCAGCATGTTTCGATATGCTGACCCTCGTTGAAACAGGTTCTCCGCACTAAGGCGAACCGAGCGAGGAGCCAAAGACGTCTTCTCGATCCAGTCCAGCTGTTGGCGCATCTTCACCGCGCCCCCGAAGCATTTTGGAGTCAGGAGCCTGCAACTCTTCATACACAAATGCAGCTCCGTGGCAAAGCGATCCTCCAGCCTGGAGGTCTTTATCATTTTGAGTTTATAAAAGGATGTAATGTACAGGACTGCTATCTCATTTTGAGTCAACCCTTTTGTAAGCCGTTCGGCATATTAGCTGACTCGTTCAGGAGTTTATAATGGATGTTCATTATCAATAAAGAGAACTTTTCTATGTTTCAAATCTGTGTTTTAATTTATCTGCGTACTCTGAATATGTGCTTGCTATGCAAATCATTAAAGCCTTGTGCGGACGCAACCCCAGGCCCGCACGGCGGTCACGACTCGGGGGACGCCTCGGGGCATGACATAGTGGTATCAGAGCACAGATTCAAAGTTCCTTAGATTTCGTGCTGGAAAAGTTCCTTTAACGATCAATTCCTGTGCGAACTCTTGAACTCGCTAGGCCAAAATGAGATACGTTCATGCAATAAGTCCATAATACATTATGATCCTAATGTAATTTACCTTCTTTTGAAGGAATGAATCCTGCGCAATCTGCAGCGCAAGTCCCGGACAAAATGCAACGTCAAGGAAGTAGTTCGGGCACTTCGGAAAGTTCAGAAAGCCAGCGAGCCATGCCAAGCATCGATCCCGTTCAGCAAATATTGCGGATGTTGGGGGAAAACCAACAAAGGGACGAGGCTCGCCATGAACGGGCCGAGAAGCGGGCGGAAGAGAGTCAGCTCAAGTTTCAAGACAATATAGAAGCACGATTCTCAGTCCAACAGAAGCAGGTAGATATCCTGCATCAGATCGTTCAGACTTTGGCTGCCAACCATTCTGCCGCAACAACAACGACTCCGGTGGAGCAGCCCGTGCTTGAAGTAGAGACACCGCAAATTCCAAGAGCGAGGGACGTGACTGCCTTCGACTTTGGCCACTTCAAGAAAGTCTGCAACACCCCATTCAACGGGACTGAGGACCCAGTCGTAGCTCTAGATTGGTTGGCCGAACTTGAAGATCACTTCGCTCTGCTAGAGGTCCCCGAAGAAAAGTGCGTCGCCTGTGCGCAATTACAGCTCCGCCTCAACGCGCACGATTGGTGGGACGTGCATCGACGATCTCTCCAATTTGATCACGGAGAGGAGGCGATCTCGTGGACGACTTTTTGTGCCGCGTTCGAAGAGGAGTATGTACCCCCTCCAGTCCAACGCCAGATGGAGAACGAGTTCGTGCAGCTGCGGCAAGGCAGCATGACAGTTAAAGAGTACTCCATCGAGTTCAACCGACTCTCCAAATTCGCTAGGGCCTATTTACCTGATGCAGCGAGTCGAGCTAGAAGGTTTGAAGGTGGACTATGCCCTGTCATCCATTCGCACGTAGCCGTTCCTCAGTATCGGACAATGCGTGAAGTCATGAATCACGTCCTGTCGCTCGAACCACACTATCCTCACGTTCCTGCCGGCGCTGTGCATACATTCAGTCACAAACGCCAAAGCAACGAGAGAGGAAATACTGCTTCAAAGCGCCCTAACAACGGAGGGCACAAAAGAGGGAAACCAGGGCAGTTATGTTATTTCTGTAATAGGTCGGGGCATACGAAGGATAATTGTCGCCTGAAACTTGGTTTATGCCTAGCCTGTGGCGGATCAGACCATTCTGTTCGTGATTGTTCCTTGAGTCATGATCGCCGTCCCCGACCGAATAATCCTTAACGGTAGGTCCTATCCTAAGTTTCGGGACGAAACTTCCAATTAGTTGGGTAGGATGTAGCGCCCCGTTCTCCCGCAGCGGAGAGCGCGGCTAAGAAACACAAGACGGTATCGTTCGATCGGGATAGATTGAATTAAGAACTCGTCCTCGTTATAGATTTGTTTCTTCGGAATCGATTCCCATATTCAGTGGACTGCGTCCCAAGGATCGGCTTAGTGGCAGAGTCAGGAGGGACCTCTCCGCTGCTATCTTTTATTGCCTCGGTTTTCGATGTCGCTTGTTGCTTTCGTGCTTTGAGTTGGTTTTGGGATTTGCTTGTTTTCCTTGAACGGTTTCGATGGTTTATATTGTTTTCGTTCATTGACTTGCACTTCTATTCCGAGACTTGGAAAGAGAGGAAGAAGGATTAATCGAGCTGTTCGTGTGCAGGTGAACGAGCAGTAGGTGGCTTGCGAGCGGAGTCGTGAAGCGCCTCTTTCCTTCTTCTTTCCAAAATCCAAGTGAGTGGCTACCAACCCGATTAGCTAGCCCTGCTTCCAAGCTTCACAGCTAATAATCTGCATTCTCCTTTGCCCCGATCAAACGATACCAAGTAATAATAAAAGAAACCAAGATAAAAAGAGAATAGACTTGGTTATATGCTTGTCAATAAACTTCACGAACGGATACTTAAATGCATGCTTGTTCGCTTGGGGAAAAATCATTGCTTGTCTTGTACATTGCTTGTCTTGTCTTGTACATTGCTTGTCTTGTACTCTTGTCACCTCAAAAGCATGAACTGTTAACTAAGTAAACATATTGTTCGATCACGGACAACTTGTGCACAAGGTCATTGGTTCCTGCGGACGGTCGCTGGGGCACTGGCACCGATCCGGTCCGGACGGAATCCCTATTGTATAGTCCATTGTGCTGAACGGAGTGGCATGTAGTGCTCCTTGTTCATTCGCTGCATACCATTCCCGCCAGTGACTATTGTCCATTGTGGCATCCCGCCAGTGATCTCTTGTATATTTAAACCTGTTGCATACTAACTTGTGTCTCCGTGGCAGGGAAGGCATGGTAAGTATTGTGCAGGTAATTCAGACGGTCAGGTAAAATCCACCGAACGGTGGCACGTTCATTTCAGTAAATTCAATATGCTGCTTACTTGTAAATGAACTAAGGCAAGATAGAAACCCACAAAAATATGCATGCTTCACTAAATAATGTGTTGATTGGTATAGTCAGGCTAGCTCGCCTTCACCAGCATGTTTCGATATGCTGACCCTCGTTGAAACAGGTTCTCCGCACTAAGGCGAACCGAGCGAGGAGCCGAAGTCGTCTTCCCGATCCAGTCCAGCTGTTGGCGCATCTTCACCGTACCCCCGAAGCATTTTGGTGTCAGGAGCCTGCAACTCTTCATACACAAATGCAGCTCCGTGGCAAAGCGATCCTCCAGCCTGGAGGTCTTTATCATTTTGAGTTTATAAAAGGATGTAATGTACAGGACTGCTATCTCATTTTGAGTCAACCCTTTTGTAAGCCGTTCGGCATATTAGCTGACTCGTTCAGGAGTTTGTAATGGATGTTCATTATCAATAAAGAGAACTTTTCTATGTTTCAAATCTGTGTTTCAATTTATCTGCGTACTCTGAATATGTGCTTGCTATGCAAATCATTAAAGCCTTGTGCGGGCGCAACCCCAGGCCCGCACGGCGGTCACGACTCGGGGGACGCCTCGGGGCGTGACATGTGTCCTGCCTTCCTGCAGTAGGCACAAGTGGGCACCCTCTGATCCTGACCCTACTGCGCTGCCTTCTGCACATAGGGACGCTTAGCTGGTCCCGCACTACCACTGGCACTGCCTGAATCATCCCTGCCTCTCTTGGACTTGAGCTCCAAGTCATTCTCTGCTCTCTGAGCGTCTCCTACTATCTGCTCGAAAGTCGCCTCGCGGTCGCTCTTGGTCAAAGACTTGACCGCCATAACCAAGCCCTTGCGAAACTTCCTCGCCTTGGCTGCCTCACTCAAGCCATCTACAAATCTGCCCAGACGGCATAACTCTGCTGCGTACTCGTCCACCGTCATGCTCCCTTGGACGAGTGCCTCAAACTGGCTCTCCAAAGCACTGAGTGCCACATCTGGGAAAAACTTCTCCTTAAAAAGTCTCTTAAAAGCCTCCCAAGTAAGCCCTGGTACCGCGATCCTCGTATCTGTGCGATACCATGTCAAGGCGAGGTCGAACATCTGACTGCCCGCTGCCTCTATCTGCATGCTGTTTGGAATCTGCGCCAGCCTGAAGATTCCCTCGATCTGCTCTATCCAGTCATCCGCTTACAGGATCTCTTCTGTACCACGAAACTCCTTGGGCCGCATCCTCTGGAAGTCAATAATACTGCCCGGCCTCGGATGCTGAATCTGATCTGCCTGTGGCTAAATCTGTGCCACCCTATCCACTGCCGTCATGGCCACCTGGTGGGCGTTCTCAATGCCCAGCCTCATCACATCCACCTGACGGTGCTGCGCGTCCATCATCTCCCAGAAGAATGCAAACAACTACGCGGCATTTACTGGAGCAGGAAGTGGTGGAGGAACCACCGAAACGACTGGGGTAGTCCTCGGATCGACAGGTAAAAGAGGATCCCCGAGAGAAACAGATGCTCCCTCAACCGCAGGAGTGGTGAGTGGAGCGGTAGCAGCTGCCTGAATACGAGCTGGACGAGAGGTAGCAGACCTCTCAGTGGCAACTGCTGGGGCGGTACGATGAGATCGTGTCTTCGGAGGCATCCTGAACACAGATCAAAAGAAGTCAATACGGCGCAAGATACGATATCATCAAAGAAGGACAGTAGTATTTCAAAAGAAGCAATTTCAGAATAATTATATTGGAATTGTTCATAGTTGCGATTGAGTACACCCTCATCCTAGATTCTAGATCCTAGAGCAGGCTCGCAGCAGTACAACTAAGTTGTTGTACCACCACGACATCGCACTAATTACGAATTGAGACCTGCATGGGGCCGCCTCGAAAAATGTGTCACGACCCACACCCGGAAAATCAGGCATGAGTCGTGGGTACGTCCAGCCTACGCCGCAGCATCGGCGGTAGAACGCTGTCTAGGTCAACTATCTAAATAATAATCTCACACAAAAATCGGCCATGACCTCTCCAAAAGGAGGGCAACCACACAATCAATATATAAACCTGTCAAGATTTCAACTCCAAACGGAGGAGCAATATCATAATGATAACCATAATATACTCAATCACGAATCTAAGCACGATAAGATGACAAAGAAGACAGACAACCATAAAGTCTAACCAACAACAACTACTACAACAACCACAACATCAAATAATAATAATACATCATCCAAAATAATATACAAACAAGGTCTCAATCCAAAATCGGAGACAAATCCGGTGCTAAAGCTAATAAAAACAATAACAAGGTCTCAGTGATCCCGGTTACCAACCCGGAAATCACCCCTAAACTAGAGGGTCCCTGTCTGCACCATTGACAGGCTCAAGTCTATTAAACGTCGAACACCAATCCTTCGGATACTCTGAAAAATATGTCCAGTCAGGACTGGAGCAAGTACATCTCTAATAGCAGTTCCATTTAAATGATAAAAACTATAAAACAGTTATAGCAAGTAGCAAGAAGAATGAAGCAAGTATGAAACAAGAAATATATAAATCACTGGTGCATAAAGTAAAGATGCATGGATATCAGAAGCAAGATAGTAATAACTGCAAGATACAAGAAATCTAAGCTAAGATCAAGTCCGTGCACATGAACGTATAGTGAGTCCAGCATGAAATACATGTAGTGAGTCAAGTCCAGAAACATGTAAGTGAGACAAGTCAAGAAATACATGAGAGTCCAGACTATAAAGAATGAACTCGGTGTCTTTGAAATACTTGTTTCGACATGTAAACGGCTAGGGGTAAGTACGGCTCACCGCGCACTGGGTGCGCGGCTGCTATCATTCCAGATTAGACCATAGGGAGTGATTCCTGATGATGCCAGATAGGAATATTTACATGTCTACTCGAGTATTTTCCCGCCCCGACTAATACAAGTGGATCCAAGACCCAACACGGAAATCAAGATGAGTCCAGCCTGAACATGAATGATGCCTGTAGTGATGCCTGTAGGTGATGCCAGTAGTGATTCCAGAATAGAGGCCAGAAACATAAAATGTACGTGTCGCAAGTAAATGAATCCAGAAATACCAGTCAGTGTCCCGTGTTATTCCAGAATAATCAGATGATACTATACTAGAAGCTGAATCATAATAATCATCAAATAATGAAAACTATCAGAGAATGTACTCGCCTGACGTCCTGAGCAACTGGCGATCCGAACCGGTGTCGCAAGGACCTAATGCGAAAAGCAAGGTTAAATAGAGTTCTAATGAGTTAAATAGATATAAAATAACTAAAAATAGGCTTCTAGGGTCGTTCTAGGTCAAACAGGTCAAACCAGTAAAATCTGGGTCAAAAAGTCAACTCTAGGTCCAAAAAGTCAACTCTGGGTCAAAACTAGGTCAAAAGTTTACTTTGGCGGTCAACCGAGTCAACTACGGTCAAGTCTAGGTCAAACTAGGGTGCTCCTGAAATTCTAGGTCAAACCGAGGTCATTAAGCTAGAAAACTCTCAAACTCGCCTCCTTGAGATACCGGGATACCCTCGGTATCCGATACCTCGCACTAGGCTATATACCCCGCCTATACCCGCTAAAACCTATGCTAGCACGCATAAATATATACACATAAGCATATAAAAATTACTCCAATACTATTCCTAGGCTATTGCTCAAAAACCCCGCTCGAAACTCAATACCTTGGTTATCTTAAGGTATTGAGATACCTCGGTATCTCAAGGTATTGAGATACCGCTCTAAACTCAACCCGACTACCCCTCTAGCTAACTAACTATGCATAAACATATATGTCTAGCTATAATCTAGGCTAAAATATTGATATCTAATACATATAGGCATATACCTATATATCTATACCCAATACCTTACCTTATCTTACACATACCTTACACATACCTTACGTATATATCTATACCTAGATATCTAACTATCTATCTAGCTATGTATATATCTATTTATAAATCTATCTCTCTCTCTCTCTCTCTCTCTCTCTCTCTCTATATATATATATATATATATATATATATATATATATATATATATATATATATATATATATATATATATATATATATATATATATATATATAGCCATAGGTATATATATCTATACCTTAGATATATATATAACTATCTACCTATCCATTACCTACTTATCTATCTTATTACCTATTTATCTAGTAATCTAACTACCTATCTATATCTATATATCCATCTAGTATCTATATATATATCTCCCTAGCTAACTATTATCTATCTAATAATCTATCTATCTATTTTATTATCTATTTATCTATATGTCTATCTATCAATTTAATCTATTTATCTATGTATCTATCTCTCTAATCTATCTACGTATCTATTTATCTATTTGTATCTAGGCATCTAGATATCTAATATCTATCGATCTAGATATTTACCTATCTATGAACCTATCTATCTATCTATTTATCTATGCATCTATCTATCTACCTAGCTATCTATGCGTCTATCTATCAATCTAAGTATCTAACTATCAATCCATCTAATTATCTATCTATGGGTCTATCTATCTATCAATCCATATATCTATCTAACTATAGATCTAGCTATCTATCTATTAATATATCTATATATTTATATATATCTCTCCCTCTCCCTCGCACACTGCTCTTGCTAGCTGCTACTGCCCATGTTGCTACTGCTGCCCTTGAACCTGCTGCTGTTGCCCCTTTGTTCTGCTACTGCAGCTGCTGTCTTGTGCAGCATGGTTGCTGCAGTGCAGCAGCAGAGCTGCTGCTGCTTGCTGTCCAGGCCCAGCTGGTCCCTCCCCCTCTCTCAAACACACACACACACACACACTCCTATATACATACACACATATACATATCACTATATATATATATATATATACATACATATATATACATATATATAACTCTATAGATATATATATACACACTAACTTATATATATCTGTAAACCCCCTCACCAAAAATAGATATCTTGTGTATATTTTATATTATTATAGATATTGAATTTCTTTAGAGTATTCTGTTATTTAATTAGCAAATGAATTTTTCGATATATTTACTTATATAAATATTTATTTAGAATCATTTTTAGGTTATTTTAGATTTTTGAAATTAATTAGGATTTATTTGGATATATATAGTCTTAATATTAGATATATGCTAATTTAGTGTTAATAGATATTAATAAGATTTTATAAATTATTTGTATTATATTTAATTATATTCAAGATTATAAATTATTGAGATAGATTCAAACTCTACTTTAAATTAATTCAAATCCTGAACCTACTAGGAAAGCAACTTAATGTATATCATATCCTTATTTAAAATCATCATAATCCTATCCAAATTAATCAATCCTAGTTGTATTTAATTAAGTAGTCTCCACCATTATAAATACCTCATCCTTCATATTTTTCTTCCCCAAATTCCTCTCTTTTTCGTCCAAAATCAGTCAAAATTCGTCATAAATTCAGTCTCATTTTCTACTAGTTATGACGAATTAAAAAGACGATATCTGCTAGCTCCGGACTCCAAACGTGCTCCAGTTTTTTTTGTTAGAACGATAATGAGGTTAGGTTTCTGATTATATAAAATTTTTTTCGAAATTATGAGTATTATATTCTGTAAAATTCGTAGAGCACAGTATGTCCGAAAATAGACGTGTTTTGATATTTTCGCAATTCCGGGAGAACCAGGAATCAGAATCATGAACCGTTTAAAGTTTCGGAAAGCTAATGTCGAGATCATCGACATATATTTTTCCCAGAATTTATTTCAAAGTATTTACATACTGTTAATTCTGTAGAACTTTTAGGTTAGAATTTAACCATCGGTGCACAATACAAAATTTATATGTGCCATAATTCCCAAACGAATTTGAATTCGGACGAGCTATAAATTCTAGCATATTTTTGACGCTGAAATCTAAAGGAAATCATGCATGAAAGTTGAGTTTGTGTCGGTTGACTTTTTTGTCAACAGATCGCCTCGATTTGCGTGCCATGAGTCTCGAGTTGATAAAATTCAGCTTCTTTAGGCAAAATTTAGGAATTAACATAAAAATCAGAATAATAAGATTAAAATAGGATTTAGAGTAATTATTCTAGAATTAAATAAATTAAAATAAATTATCTTTTGACGTGATAAATTTGTAATACATAGGCTATTTGGACTGTGACTTGGACTCTGATTCATACCAGCAGCAGGACCCCAGACAAGATACCTTACCAAATTGTTTACAGTACTTTGCATGCTATTTATATTTTTTTATATTTATTATATTTCTGTTTATTTATTGCATGTGTAGTTTCTTTCAGTCATACTATATATTAGATATGTTGACACACACATGGCACCTAGTATCATGAGAGGACAATCATTAGGCGTATGGACTTTTAACCACTCTGGTAAACCATAGTATATAGTTTGCACTACGGGCGTGTGTCGCGCTGGTCGCTACCCCCGCGGTATGTCGATTTCTGGAGTCTCGCTGGTCGCTACCCCCGGGGTATGTCGATTTCTGATGTCCATTGACGTGTGTGTGAGTTGTGAGGTAGATCGAGTAGCCTACCCTTGCCCATACGTTGAAAAGTTATCCTTATTTGCATTCATATAGATTGTCATGTACAGCGTACTTATTTATTTTCAAACCATATGCATGTTTACTGTATTCAAATTGGCTCATATTTTCTGTATCTTGTTACGTCCCTCTGAGGACCTGGTCCGCTGCCAGGTGTATCTTTTCTTGAGTAATTGCAGGAGCGCAGATTTGGATGGTTACATGTGATCCGAGGATGTCTTCTCTTCGAGCCATGATGGATAGCTGGTATTCTTATATTGTGTTGTGGTGTTGTACTCATATTGTATTTGCTCTTATATTCGAGTTGGTAGTGGATTTGTTTCCATCCAACTATCATCCTTAGATACTTCTTATTGAGATCTAGTTTCATAGATACTGGTTATTTATTTCTATATGATTTTGGTGGATGAGATTTAGATTTTACCCTGTGACTTGTATTACATTTTATACCACTTGTGGATTTTATATTCATATTATAGCGTACGTATGGATTGGTTTCCATATATTGGAGTTGCCATATCCGTGCGGCTGGCATGCTTACGTGTCCTAGTCCTACGTATTTTTGGGACTAGAGCGTGACATGTTTTTGTGGTGGCCCATGCAGGTCGAGAGCATATTGTCTCGGTTACGTTACTGTACCGAACAAGCCTGCACCTAGGACTAGAGTATAGGATCTCATCCATAATTGACTGTGATTCATCTCCTCCTATCTCTTCTATTTTGAACAATTGTATCCTGCTTGATTCATGTGCTTCCCTAATAGTTCCTTGAGTATAATCTTCTGCTAGAATATAGGAACCCCTATTATTAGGATGATAATTAGAGTAGCACACATATTAAGAATACAACGAGAATATAGACACACCACTAAGTTTAGAATATCTAGTGAACCTAGAATTTCTTATCTTTAGATTGTTATACCATTACCCCTTGATGTATTAAGAAGACTTGAGAGTAGTATAGACACTACTAGAGTTAGTTAGAAGTTTTACCATAATGTTTGACACCTAGTATCACATAGTCTTTTGACCTATTAATTAAAGTGTAACCGAATGATAATTATCGCATGCTAGCAAAAGACGACAGTGTTTATTCAGAACATAGAATTTAAATGTCCTTGCCCTATTTGGTCGACTAGCGACTTAGATAAGGAGGTTGTATGATAACTGTAGAGATTGTAGAGTCTTTTATTATTATTGCTTATGTTATTTTTGCTTTTGCGAACTTGAATTATTTTGTAACTTCTCACATCATAATCCAGCGTTATATTTTCTGTGCTACCTTGAATTATGCTGCTATTATAGCCTAGTTTTTGCAAGCTTAATCTTATATCGAGCTTGTTCATGACATATGTGTTATTGGGGCCTAATCAACCACACTAATACAAATTGTCTAATCAGAATCAGTGTATTATGGTCTAGCTAGCCATAATGCGCTTGATTCGCCCTTCGCAATAGTATTTTACGTGGATTGAGATGTATAGTGGACCAGTAGACAAATATACTTACTCTCTAGATACGACAAAGCATATCATATCAAGTACATAAGTGTACCGATGTGAGCATGCGAATAGGAAATTACCAAATTAAGATTTCAATCCACAACGGTCTTGACAATTCCCATTTGAATTCTTTAAATGCTTTGATTCCCATACTTCCATTCTATTACCCCTCCTTGAACTCTTTTCCGTTGCTTTCCGTCTTCCCTTGTTTCGGAAAGACAAAATCTCGTGCTTGGATATAAGTGATACACGGATAGTACAAGATATACCCCATAGGCCAATCACATTATTTGGTGACTATCTTTCATAATTGATTAACGGCATATCACATATGATATAGTTGGTGTTAAAGTTTTGAGGATTGAATGACATGAGAAAATAAATTGAGGAATATTTTCTTAAGTGTAAGAGCCTTATGTGATAGATGGGTAAATTCTAAGTTGGGTAGAAATTGCATTATTAAACTTGAGGTAAATTCTTGTAGATTATGATCAAGTGAGATTAGATAGAGAGAAACCATGTTCTATTTTAATTTCGGGGACGAAATTTTTGTAAGTTGGGTAGATTGTAAACCCCCTCACTAAAAATAGATATTTTGTGTATATTTTATATTATTATAGATATTGAATTTCTTTAGAGTATTCTGTTATTTAATTAGCAAATGAATTTCTCGATATATTTACTTATATAAATATTTATTTAGAATTATTTTTAGGTTATTTTAGATTTTTGAAATTAATTAGGATTTATTTGGATATATATAGTCTTAATATTAGATAGATGCTAATTTAGTGTTAATAGATATTAATAAGATTTTATAAATTATTTATATTATATTTAATTATATTCAAGATTATAAATTATTGAGATAGATTCAAACTATACTTTAAATTAATTCAAATCCTGAACCTACTAGGAAAGCAACTTAATGCATATTATATCCTTATTTAAATTCATCATAATCCTATCCAAATTAATCAATCCTAGTTGTATTTAATTAAGTAGTCTCCACCATTATAAATACCTCATCCTTCATATTTTTCTTCCCCAAATTCCTCTCTTTTTTGTACAAAATCAGTCAAAATTTGTCATAAATTCAGTCTCATTTTCTACTAGTTATGACGAATTAAAAAGACGATATCTGCTAGCTCCGGACTCCAAACGCGCTCCAGTTTTTTTTGTTAGAACGATAATGAGGTTAAGTTTCTGATTATATAAATTGTTTTTCTAAATTATGAGTATTAAATTCTGTAAAATTTGTAGAGCACAGTATGTCCGAAAATAGACGTGTTTCGATGTTTTTGCGATTCCGGGAGAACCAGGAATCAGAATCATGAACCGTTTAAAGTTTCGGAAAGCTAATGTCGAGATCATCGACATATATTTTCCCAGAATTTATTTCAAAGTATTTACATACTGTTAATTCTGTAGAACTTTTAGGTTAGAATTTAACCATCGGTGCATAATACAAAATTTGTATGTGCCATAATTCCCAAACGAATTTGAATTCGGACAAGCTATAAATTCCAGCATATTTTTGACGCTGAAATCTACAGGAAATTATGCATGAAAGTTGAGTTTGTGTCGGTTGACTTTTTGGTCAACAGATCGCCTCGATTTGCGTGCCATGAGTCTCGAGTCGATAAAATTCAGCTTCTTTAGGCAAAATTTAGGAATTAACATAAAAATCAGAATAATAAGATTAAAATATGATTTAAAGTAATTATTCTAGAATTAAATAAATTAAAATAAATTATCTTTTGACGTGATAAATTTGTAATACATAGGCTATTTGGACTGTGACTTGGACTCTGATTCATACCAGCAGCAGGACCCCAGGCAAGATACCTTGCCAAATTATTTACAGTACTTTGCATGCTATTTATATTTTTTTATATTTATTGCATTTCTGTTTATTTATTGCATGTGTAGTTTCTTTCAGTCATACTATATATTAGATATGTTGACACACACATGGCACCTAGTATCATGAGAGGACAATCATTAGGCGTATGGACTTTTAACCACTCTGGTAAACCATAGTATATAGTTTGCACTACGGGCGTGTGTCGCGCTGGTCGCTACCCCCGCGGTATGTCGATTTCTGGAGTCTCGCTGGTCGCTACCCCCGGGGTATGTCGATTTCTGATGTCCATTGACGTGTGTGTGAGTTGTGAGGTAGATCGAGTAGCCTACCCTTGTCATGTACAGCGTACTTATTTATTTTTAAACCATATGCATTCATATAGATTGTCATATAGATTGTCATGTACAGCGTACTTATTTATTTTTAAACCATATGCATGTTTACTGTATTCAAATTGGCTCATATTTTCTGTATCTTGTTACGTCCCTCTGAGGACCTGGTCCGCTGCCAGGTGTATCTTTTCTTGAGTAATTGCAGGAGCGCAGATTTGGATGGTTACATGTGTCACGCCCCAGTCCCAAAATACCGAGGGACTGGACACGTGGCAATGGCCAGCAGCATGTACCGATGGACAAACCCAAGTTAATGGATCCATCGAGCATACTTAAGCTGTATAACATCAGTCAGGGTTTACTAATCTCATCCACAAATATATGATAGCAACATCATCAAATAAAATATCTAAACAACAACCAGGCAAAGTAAATAAATCGGAGAACAATCCGATATTAAGTCTGTTACATAAGTTCTCAAAGACAGGAAATAAAGAGTTCAAATAAACAGGAAATAGAGAGTTTTAATGAAACAGGAAAATAAAGACTAAATGACTGAGCATGGTGAAGCAGTTGTTCAGGAGAAGTCCTCAGCGGTCACCTCGTCCTCAGGTTCAGGTACTGCTCCGAGTAGTGCCCCTGTTCCGTACACCTCAGGGTAGCTCTCGTCTGCTATAACTGGAGAACAAAACCAGGTCCTCAGCGGGACGTAACAAGGTACAGAAGAATACGAGCCATAATACAGTGAATGAGCATGCAAGTCAACCAAAATGTTAAACACAAGAGAAGTACAAGATATTAATAAGTTTAAGACAGTGGTATGCCGATGTTACTATCAAACAAATCCAGTTAAATAATTAAATCCAGCTAAGTGATCATGCAAGTGAGAGTTATTATTCATACTCAGGCTGAGACTACTACAGGATCAGTGACAAGAAACCATAGCAGTGTTAGTATTACGATTCCAGTATAACCAAAGCAGATTCGATTCCAGTATACGTGCCAAAGCACCTCCAGTTTATCAATATATATATGTAATCAGCCTTTGATATGGTAAAACTCTCTCCACCCAATGAATCTCACGTCACAGATCTCAATGTTCATGTTACGCAAGCTTGAAACTAATGCAGTCAGTCATTTATTAAGTTCTAAAGCTTAAATCATAAAATCTATATCTTATACAAACCCCCCTTGAATAATCAGGAAGATTCTGTATTATGCTTGTGTCAGGTGTCCTGGGGATAATTTACTTGATAGGGCAAGTACCACAGTCACAGAAATTAGAGCAAGAGATTCAAAATGAATTAAATACTGCATTTAATGGCAAGGTACACTTGCCTGGATTTTCGGTTCCAATTGTTGCTCTGGCTTCAGCTGGATTTCCAAGCAGTACTCCGGTTGCTGAAATAGACATCACCATCAGGTCCAGAACACATCAATCAGCTAGGAACGCCTGTCCTTGAGTCCAATTTGGAGACAAGGGCAAAAACATTATTTTCGGGTCAAGGCGGGGTCCAGATGTGGGCCGTCTTGCACCGAAAAACGTGCCAGGGTCAAAGGTCTCAAAAATAGTCCAACTTAGTGTCAACAGGTCAGGAACGATGATACGAACCCAACAAAACTTCCAGAATTGAATTCCGATGAGCCGTTCTCAAAATCGCCCGTCGGTTGGAGCCTGTGGGGCCCACGACACACGATTTTGTCAACGTTCTCAGAATCGAACCAAACTTGACTCACAGGACCAGCATAATGCTATGAGTCCAGTGGCGCAAGTTTCGTCTCGATCCGACTTGTGTATACTAAGTTACAGCGAGAAACAGAAAGTACGGATACGGGGCGATGTCCGCGGATACGCACTGATTCCGGTGTGCACGCACATCCGAATCAGCTTCTGCGAAAGCCCGCACGTCCGTATCAACGACGCTGACGTATCGGTGAAGACCGTACGTGACCAAGTCGTCCCGTTTGACGGGACGTACCCAGTTCCGAGGTGAATCGGGTCGTTAATTTTTCCTGTTTTGGATCGCGGTGTGCGATCACCACAGGTCGCGATGCCCCGAGCGGTTTGTCCGGGCACCGAGAGGGTCATACAGGCTTCGCAACGCAAAAGACGGAATTGAAAACGGGGTTACGAGCAGGAAGTTGGAAGTACCTGAACAGGGTTCAATGAACAGCGTATTTCCGAGTCCGTGTCGTGTCCGACACTGTTCCCAACCGTGTCCAGAACTAGGGTTTACTGTTTTTGGGCTTCTGTGTCAGAGCTCAGGCGGGAAGACTGGCTGGGCACGTCGCTGGCGGTGCTGGGGTCGTCCTCGGTGGCGGGTACGGGCGGAGTTAGCTCGCCGGAGCTAGGGCTTAGTTTAGGGAAAAAATGAGAGGGAGGTCGTCGGGTTCTCTGGTGGCCGGCGCAGTCGAGGGCGGCTGGAGGAGGACCGGGCGGTTTGGTGCGGCGAGGCTGGGCTGGAGGCGAGCAGCGGGGAGCGGTGCACTGGAGGCTGACGGCGAGGTTTAGGGGGTCCAGCTGCTCGGAAGGGCGGTTTATATAGGCGTCCGGGGAAGAGAGGGAGACGGCCGGTGAGGGTGCGGGAGGTGGAGCGGAAGAGGCGGCGGGTTCGGGGAGATGAAGAGGAGGCGACGCGGGGCATCGAATGGCCTGCGGCGGCGGGCGTTGCCGGCGGGGGAGAAGTGAAGAGTCGGGGAAGAGAGGGGTTCAGGCGGGCGGGTATGCGGGTGGATGGGTGCGGGTCTGGCCGACCCGCCCGACCCGCTAGGCCTGGGGATGGGCCTGGCTCGGTTAATGGGTTTTGGGCTGGGCCGGTTTATTTTATAAAATTAATAATTAATTCATTAAACATTAAATAATTAAATAATTAAATAAATAATTATTTTTAGGGGTTTAAAAATAGGTCCAGGGCCCAATAAATTTCCGAAAAATTACCCTAAGTCTAGATTTCTGTTTTACACCATAAAATATTATTTTCATAATATTTTAATACCATTTAATATCAATTAAAAATCCTTTAATAATTAAAACAATGGTATTTAATTACAGAAAAATCCAAGAAAAATCCAGAAAATTCCAGAAAATCCAAATTAAAAATTTATGAAAATCAGGGGGATTACAATATACCCCCCTTAAGAGGATTGCGTCCTCGCAATCAAAGAATAACCGGTCAACAGAGATGACACGGTTTCAAAATTTTATTTGAATCACAATAAAGAAAATCACGGTTCAGGGCTTGAACACATAGGAAAAATCATTTCCCTAAGTAGAAATTATGCAATTTCCCAAATGTGGGAAATCTAGAAAATAATGTTCTTATAAACTAGGTTATTTTTTTTCAAAACTTATCAGGTTAACCTTTTTAAAACAGTCTAGGTTATTATCAAGTTCAAAATTTCTAAGTTAACACTAGTTTATCAATTATTAACAGGTTAAAGTTATCAGGTTAAGTCTGGGGTTACGAACCAGCAGGCACGAACTATAACAATACTAGAAACGGAACAACTATTAAAGACTTACTCGCATTAGCTACGCCATGGTCCTGTGCGTCTTCCAAAGTCATCGCGAAGGCTTGTCCGCGTCCTGGTGGCTTCCTCTGTTGCTGTTGGACTTGTTGAAAGAGTGCTGCCTGTGGTGCCAAGGGTGGCCTTGGTTGATACCCTCCTGGTGCTGGTAGAGCTTGTTGATTTGTTCTTGGTGCTCCTCCTCTATGATAAGGACAATCCTTGGCCAAGTGTTGATTGGTTCCACAAATCAAGCATAATCCCAACTTGCGTCTGCAGTCCTTCTCAATATGGCCTATCTTGGCACAGTATTGACATGTAGGTACTGTCTGCGGAGAGGCTCTGGGTAGCTGGTGTATGTGAGGCCTCTTTGCAGCTTCTTCTTGTGGTGCTTTGGCTGGTGCTGAGGTGGCTGGTTGTTGAATCATCACGGCTTTCTCTCGGCGTTCAGGACAATCCCTTACCCAATGCTTTTTGGATCCGCAAGAAAAACATCGTCCCTTTCTAAGTCGGCATTCTTTAGCCATATGGCCTACCTTGCCACAGTAGTGACAAGTAGGAAGGACTAGTGCAAGTGGTGGATTCAGCTGTGGTCGCTTTGCAACTCTTTCCTGTTGTTCTTGGTCTGGTGCATGAGGCCGCTTCTGGCTAGACTCTATCCTGGTGATGCTCTCCATGGTCCGTGCTGCAGTAACAACGTCCGTTGCAACGGAGCTGATTAACTTCCATAGCTCTGAGCTAAGTCTGCAAACGAACTCCTCCGTTTGGCCTTGCTGAGCCTTCTGATAAGCTTGTATCATCGGGTAGTATATTTGAAACAGCTGTTGCACGTCCATAGCTTGCCCTTGTGGGACAGTAGGCGTCGGTGGAGCAAACTGCATCGTTGGTGGAACGTCATCTTCCTGGGTGACCACAGCACCTTGTGGTGTTTCTGCAGGAGTCTCGTTGCTTGATTGTGGATCCATAATTCTGCAACCAAAATAAACTATAAGAAGCACACAAGAATCAAAGCAGGATGCAAGAATTTTATTCAAATCCGACACGGATATCAAGAACGTTTTCAAGCAAGTGGATGAGATCCTAAAACTTATCCTATTCTTTATTGCAGGCCTGTTCGGTCCCTAAGTTGAAACCGAACAATTTAGTCGTTGACCTGCATGGGCCACCACAAAAACCATGTCACGCCCCAGTCCCAAAATACCGAGGGACTGGACACGTGGCAATGGCCAGCAGCATGTACCGATGGACAAACCCAAGTTAATGGATCCATCGAGCATACTTAAGCTGTATAACATCAGTCAGGGTTTACTAATCTCATCCACAAATATATGATAGCAACATCATCAAATGAAATATCTAAACAACAACCAGGCAAAGTAAATAAATCGGAGAACAATCCGATATTAAGTCTGTTACATAAGTTCTCAAAGACAGGAAATAAAGAGTTCAAATAAACAGGAAATAGAGAGTTTTAATGAAACAGGAAAATAAAGACTAAATGACTGAGCATGGTGAAGCAGTTGTTCAGGAGAAGTCCTCAGCGGTCACCTCGTCCTCAGGTTCAGGTACTGCTCCGAGTAGTGCCCCTGTTCCGTACACCTCAGGGTAGCTCTCGTCTGCTATAACTGGAGAACAAAACCAGGTCCTCAGCGGGACGTAACAAGGTACAGAAGAATACGAGCCATAATACAGTGAATGAGCATGCAAGTCAACCAAAATGTTAAACACAAGAGAAGTACAAGATATTAATAAGTTTAAGACAGTGGTATGCCGATGTTACTATCAAACAAATCCAGTTAAATAATTAAATCCAGCTAAGTGATCATGCAAGTGAGAGTTATTATTCATACTCAGGCTGAGACTACTACAGGATCAGTGACAAGAAACCATAGCAGTGTTAGTATTACGATTCCAGTATAACCAAAGCAGATTCGATTCCAGTATACGTGCCAAAGCACCTCCAGTTTATCAATATATATATGTAATCAGCCTTTGATATGGTAAAACTCTCCACACCCAATGAATCTCACGTCACAGATCTCAATGTTCATGTTACGCAAGCTTGAAACTAATGCAGTCAGTCATTTATTAAGTTCTAAAGCTTAAATCATAAAATCTATATCTTATACAAACCCCCCTTGAATAATCAGGAAGATTCTGTATTATGCTTGTGTCAGGTGTCCTGGGGATAATTTACTTGATAGGGCAAGTACCACAGTCACAGAAATTAGAGCAAGAGATTCAAAATGAATTAAATACTGCATTTAATGGCAAGGTACACTTGCCTGGATTTTCGGTTCCAATTGTTGCTCTGGCTTCAGCTGGATTTCCAAGCAGTACTCCGGTTGCTGAAATAGACATCACCATCAGGTTCAGAACACATCAATCAGCTAGGAACGCCTGTCCTTGAGTCCAATTTGGAGACAAGGGCAAAAACGTCATTTTCGGGTCAAGACGGGGTCCAGATGTGGGCCGTCTTGCACCGAAAAACGCGCCAGGGTCAAAGGTCTCAAAAATAGTCCAACTTAGTGTCAACAGGTCAGGAACGATGATACGAACCCAACGAAACTTCCAGAATTGAATTCCGATGAGCCGTTCTCAAAATCGCCCGTCGGTTGGAGCCTGTGGGGCCCACGACACACGATTTTGTCAACGTTCTCAGAATCGAACCAAACTTGACTCACAGGACCAGCATAATGCTACGAGTCCAGTGGCGCAAGTTTCGTCTCGATCCGACTTGTGTACACTAAGTTACAGCGAGAAACAGAAAGTACGAATACGGGGCGATGTCTGCGGATACGCACTGATTCCGGTGTGCACGCACATCCGAATCAGCTTCTGCGAAAGCCCGCACGTCCGTATCAACGACGCTGACGTATCGGTGAAGACCGTACGTGACCAAGTCATCCCGTTTGACGGGGCGTACCCAGTTCCGAGGTGAATCGGGTCGTTAATTTTTCCTGTTTTGGATCGCGGTGTGCGATCACCACAGGTCGCGATGCCCCGAGCGGTTTGTCCGGGCACCGAGAGGGTCATACAGGCTTCGCAACGCAAAAGACGGAATTGAAAACGGGGTTACGAGCAGGAAGTTGGAAGTACCTGAACAGGGTTCAATGAACAGCGTATTTCCGAGTCCGTGTCGTGTCCGACACTGTTCCCAACCGTGTCCAGAACTAGGGTTTAGTGTTTTTGGGCTTCTGTGTCAGAGCTCAGGCGGGGAGACTGGCTGGGCACGTCGCTGGCGGTGCTGGGGTCGTCCTCGGTGGCGGGTACGGGCGGAGTTAGCTCGCCGGAGCTAGGGCTTAGTTTAGGGAAAAAATGAGAGGGAGGTCGTCGGGTTCTCTGGTGGCCGGCGCAGTCGAGGGCGGCTGGAGGAGGACCGGGCGGTTTGGTGCGGCGAGGCTGGGCTGGAGGCGAGCAGCGGGGAGCGGTGCACTGGAGGCTGACGGCGAGGTTTAGGGGGTCCAGCTGCTCGGAAGGGCGGCTTATATAGGCGTCCGGGGAAGAGAGGGAGACGGCCGGTGAGGGTGCGGGAGGTGGAGCGGAAGAGGCGGCGGGTTCGGGGAGATGAAGAGGAGGCGACGCGGGGCATCGAACGGCCTGCGGCGGCGGGCGTTGCCGGCGGGGGAGAAGTGAAGAGTCGGGGAAGAGAGGGGTTCAGGCGGGCGGGTATGCGGGTGGATGGGTGCGGGTCTGGCCGACCCGCCCGACCCGCTAGGCCTGGGGATGGGCCGGGCTCGGTTAATGGGTTTTGGGCTGGGCCGGTTTATTTTATAAAATTAATAATTAATTCATTAAACATTAAATAATTAAATAATTAAATAAATAATTATTTTTAGGGGTTTAAAAATAGGTCCAGGGCCCAATAAATTTCCGAAAAATTACCCTAAGTCTAGATTTCTGTTTTACACCATAAAATATTATTTTCATAATATTTTAATACCATTTAATATCAATTAAAAATCCTTTAATAATTAAAACAATGGTATTTAATTACAGAAAAATCCAAGAAAAATCCAGAAAATTCCAGAAAATCCAAATTAAAAATTTATGAAAATCAGGGGGATTACAACATGTGATCCGAGGATGTCTTCTCTTCGAGCCGTGATGGATAGCTGGTATTCTTATATTATGTTGTGGTGTTGTACTCATATTGTATTTGCTCTTATATTCGAGTTGGTAGTGGATTTGTTTCCATCCAACTATCATCCTTAGATACTTCTTATTGAGATCTAGTTTCATAGATACTGGTTATTTATTTCTATATGATTTTGGTGGATGAGATTTAGATTTTACCCTGTGACTTGTATTATATTTTATACCACTTGTGGATTTTATATTCATATTATAGCGTACGTATGGATTGGTTTCCATATATTGGAGTTGCCATATCCGTGCGGCTGGCATGCTTACGTGTCCTAGTCCTACGTATTTTTGGGACTAGAGCGTGACATGTTTTTGTGGTGGCCCATGCAGGTCGAGAGTATATTGTCTCGGTTACGTTACTGTACCGAACAAGCCTGCACCTAGGACTAGAGTATAGGATCTCATCCATAATTGACTGTGATTCATCTCCTCCTATCTCTTCTATTTTGAACAATTGTATCCTGCTTGATTCATGTGCTTCCCTAATAGTTCCTTGAGTATAATCTTCTGCTAGAATATAGGAACCCCTATTATTAGGATGATAATTAGAGTAGCACACATATTAAGAATACAACGAGAATATAGACACACCACTAAGTTTAGAATATCTAGTGAACCTAGAATTTCTTATCTTTAGATTGTTATACCATTACCCCTTGATGTATTAAGAAGACTTGAGAGTAGTATAGACACTACTAGAGTTAGTTAGAAGTTTTACCATAATATTTGACACCTAGTATCACATAGTCTTTTGACCTATTAATTGAAGTGTAACCGAATGATAATTATCGTATGCTAGCAAAAGACGACAGTTTTTATTCAGACCATAGAATTTAAAGGTCCTTGCCCTATTTGGTCGACTAGCGACTTAGATAAGGAGGTTGTATGATAACTGTAGAGATTGTAGAGTCTTTTATTATTATTGCTTATGTTATTTTTGCTTTTGCGAACTTGAATTATTTTGTAACTTCTCACATCATAATCCAGCGTTATATTTTCTGTGCTACCTTGAATTATGCTGCTATTATAGCCTAGTTTTTGCAAGCTTAATCTTATATCGAGCTTGTTCATGACATATGTGTTATTGGGGCCTGATCAACCACACTAATACAAATTGTCTAATCAGAATCAGTGTATTATGGTCTAGCTAGCCATAATGCGCTTGATTCGCCCTTCGCAATAGTATTTTACGTGGATTGAGATGTATAGTGGACCAATAGACAAATATACTTACTCTCTAGATACGACAAAGCATATCATATCAAGTACATAAGTGTACCGATGTGAGCATGCGAATAGAAAATTACCAAATTAAGATTTCAATCCACAACGGTCTTGACAATTCCCATTTGAATTCTTTAAATGCTTTGATTCCCATACTTCCATTCTATTACCCCTCCTTGAACTCTTTTTCGTTGCTTTCCGTCTTCCCTTGTTTCGGAAAGACAAAATCTCGTGCTTGGATATAAGTGATACACGGATAGTACAAGATATACCCCATAGGCCAATCACATTATTTGGTGACTATCTTTCATAATTGATTAACGGCATATCACATATGATATAGTTGGTGTTAAAGTTTTGAGGATTGAATGACATGAGAAAATAAATTGAGGAATATTTTCTTAAGTGTAAGAGCCTTATGTGATAGATGGGTAAATTCTAAGTTGGGTAGAAATTGCATTATTAAACTTGAGGTAAATTCTTGTAGATTATGATCAAGTGAGATTAGATAGAGAGAAACCATGTTCTATTTTAATTTCGGGGACGAAATTTTTGTAAGTTGGGTAGATTGTAAACCCCCTCACTAAAAATAGATATTTTGTGTATATTTTATATTATTATAGATATTGAATTTCTTTAGAGTATTCTGTTATTTAATTAGCAAATGAATTTTTCGATATATTTACTTATATAAATATTTATTTAGAATTATTTTTAGGTTATTTTAGATTTTTGAAATTAATTAGGATTTATTTGGATATATATAGTCTTAATATTAGATAGATGCTAATTTAGTGTTAATAGATATTAATAAGATTTTATAAATTATTTATATTATATTTAATTATATTCAAGATTATAAATTATTGAGATAGATTCAAACTATACTTTAAATTAATTCAAATCCTGAACCTACTAGGAAAGCAACTTAATGCATATTATATCCTTATTTAAATTCATCATAATCCTATCCAAATTAATCAATCCTAGTTGTATTTAATTAAGTAGTCTCCACCATTATAAATACCTCATCCTTCATATTTTTCTTCCCCAAATTCCTCTCTTTTTTGTCCAAAATCAGTCAAAATTTCTCATAAATTCAGTCTCATTTTCTACTAGTTATGACGAATTAAAAAGACGATATCTGCTAGCTCCGGACTCCAAACGCGCTCCAGTTTTTTTTGTTAGAACGATAATGAGGTTAGGTTTCTGATTATATAAATTGTTTTTCTAAATTATGAGTATTAAATTCTGTAAAATTTGTAGAGCACAGTATGTCCGAAAATAGACGTGTTTCGATGTTTTTGCGATTCCGGGAGAACCAGGAATCAGAATCATGAACCGTTTAAAGTTTCGGAAAGCTAATGTCGAGATCATAGACATATATTTTCCCAGAATTTATTTCAAAGTATTTACATACTGTTAATTCTGTAGAACTTTTAGGTTAGAATTTAACCATCGGTGCATAATACAAAATTTGTATGTGCCATAATTCCCAAACGAATTTGAATTCGGACAAGCTATAAATTCCAGCATATTTTTGACGCTGAAATCTACAGGAAATTATGCATAAAAGTTGAGTTTGTGTCGGTTGACTTTTTGGTCAACAGATCGCCTCGATTTGCGTGCCATGAGTCTCGAGTCGATAAAATTCAGCTTCTTTAGGCAAAATTTAGGAATTAACATAAAAATCAGAATAATAAGATTAAAATATGATTTAAAGTAATTATTCTAGAATTAAATAAATTAAAATAAATTATCTTTTGACGTGATAAATTTGTAATACATAGGCTATTTGGATTGTGACTTGGACTCTGATTCATACCAGCAGCAGGACCCCAGGCAAGATACCTTGCCAAATTGTTTACAGTACTTTGCATGCTATTTATATTTCTTTATATTTATTGCATTTCTGTTTATTTATTGCATGTGTAGTTTCTTTCAGTCATACTATATATTAGATATGTTGACACACACATGGCACCTAGTATCATGAGAGGACAATCATTAGGTGTATGGACTTTTAACCACTCTGGTAAACCATAGTATATAGTTTGCACTACGGGCGTGTGTCGCGCTGGTCGCTACCCCCGCGGTATGTCGATTTCTGGAGTCTCGCTGGTCGCTACCCCCGGGGTATGTCGATTTCTGATGTCCATTGACGTGTGTGTGAGTTGTGAGGTAGATCGAGTAGCCTACCCTTGCCCATACGTTGAAAAGTTATCCTTATTTGCATTCATATAGATTGTCATGTACAGCGTACTTATTTATTTTCAAACCATATGCATGTTTACTGTATTCAAATTGGCTCATATTTTCTGTATCTTGTTACGTCCCTCTGAGGACCTGGTCCGCTGCCAGGTGTATCTTTTCTTGAGTAATTGCAGGAGCATAGATTTGGATGGTTACATGTGATCCGAGGATGTCTTCTCTTCGAGCCGTGATGGATAGCTGGTATTCTTATATTGTGTTGTGGTGTTGTACTCATATTGTATTTGCTCTTATATTCGAGTTGGTAGTGGATTTGTTTCCATCCAACTATCATCCTTAGATACTTCTTATTGAGATCTAGTTTCATAGATACTGGTTATTTATTTTTATATGATTTTGGTGGATGAGATTTAGATTTTACCCTGTGACTTGTATTACATTTTATACCACTTGTGGATTTTATATTCATATTATAGCGTACGTATGGATTGGTTTCCATATATTGGAGTTGCCATATCCGTGCGGCTGGCATGCTTACGTGTCCTAGTCCTACGTATTTTTGGGACTAGAGCGTGACATGTTTTTGTGGTGGCCCATGCAGGTCGAGAGCATATTGTCTCGGTTACGTTACTGTACCGAACAAGCCTGCACCTAGGACTAGAGTATAGGATCTCATCCATAATTGACTGTGATTCATCTCCTCCTATCTCTTCTATTTTGAACAATTGTATCCTGCTTGATTCATGTGCTTCCCTAATAGTTCCTTGAGTATAATCTTCTGCTAGAATATAGGAACCCCTATTATTAGGATGATAATTAGAGTAGCACACATATTAAGAATACAACGAGAATATAGACACACCACTAAGTTTAGAATATCTAGTGAACCTAGAATTTCTTATCTTTAGATTATTATACCATTACCCCTTGATGTATTAAGAAGACTTGAGAGTAGTATAGACACTACTAGAGTTAGTTAGAAGTTTTACCATAATGTTTGACACCTAGTATCACATAGTCTTTTGACCTATTAATTGAAGTGTAACCGAATGATAATTATCGCATGCTAGCAAAAGACGACAGTGTTTATTCAGACCATAGAATTTAAAGGTCCTTGCCCTATTTGGTCGACTAGCGACTTAGATAAGGAGGTTGTATGATAACTGTAGAGATTGTAGAGTCTTTTATTATTATTGCTTATGTTATTTTTGCTTTTGCGAACTTGAATTATTTTGTAACTTCTCACATCATAATCCAGCGTTATATTTTCTGTGCTACCTTGAATTATGCTGCTATTATAGCCTAGTTTTTGCAAGCTTAATCTTATATCGAGCTTGTTCATGACATATGTGTTATTGGGGCCTGATCAACCACACTAATACAAATTGTCTAATCAGAATCAGTGTATTATGGTCTAGCTAGCCATAATGCGCTTGATTCGCCCTTCGCAATAGTATTTTACGTGGATTGAGATGTATAGTGGACCAGTAGACAAATATACTTACTCTCTAGATACGACAAAGCATATCATATCAAGTACATAAGTGTACCGATGTGAGCATGCGAATAGGAAATTACCAAATTAAGATTTTAATCCACAACGGTCTTGACAATTCCCATTTGAATTCTTTAAATGCTTTGATTCCCATACTTCCATTCTATTACCCCTCCTTGAACTCTTTTCCGTTGCTTTCCGTCTTCCCTTGTTTCGGAAAGATAAAATCTCGTGCTTGGATATAAGTGATACACGGATAGTACAAGATATACCCCATAGGCCAATCACATTATTTGGTGACTATCTTTCATAATTGATTAACGGCATATCACATATGATATAGTTGGTATTAAAGTTTTGAGGATTGAATGACATGAGAAAATAAATTGAGGAATATTTTCTTAAGTGTAAGAGCCTTATGTGATAGATGGGTAAATTCTAAGTTGGGTAGAAATTGCATTATTAAACTTGAGGTAAATTCTTGTAGATTATGATCAAGTGAGATTAGATAGAGAGAAACCATGTTCTATTTTAATTTCGGGGACGAAATTTTTGTAAGTTGGGTAGATTGTAAACCCCCTCACTAAAAATAGATATTTTGTGTATATTTTATATTATTATAGATATTGAATTTCTTTAGAGTATTCTGTTATTTAATTAGCAAATGAATTTCTCGATATATTTACTTATATAAATATTTATTTAGAATTATTTTTAGGTTATTTTAGATTTTTGAAATTAATTAGGATTTATTTGGATATATATAGTCTTAATATTAGATAGATGCTAATTTAGTGTTAATAGATATTAATAAGATTTTATAAATTATTTATATTATATTTAATTATATTCAAGATTATAAATTATTGAGATAGATTCAAACTATACTTTAAATTAATTCAAATCCTGAACCTACTAGGAAAGCAACTTAATGCATATTATATCCTTATTTAAATTCATCATAATCCTATCCAAATTAATCAATCCTAGTTGTATTTAATTAAGTAGTCTCCACCATTATAAATACCTCATCCTTCATATTTTTCTTCCCCAAATTCCTCTCTTTTTTGTCCAAAATCAGTCAAAATTTGTCATAAATTCAGTCTCATTTTCTACTAGTTATGACGAATTAAAAAGATGATATCTGCTAGCTCCGGACTCCAAACGCGCTCCAGTTTTTTTTGTTAGAACGATAATGAGGTTAGGTTTTTGATTATATAAATTGTTTTTCTAAATTATGAGTATTAAATTCTGTAAAATTTGTAGAGCACAGTATGTCCGAAAATAGACGTGTTTCGATGTTTTTGCGATTCCGGGAGAACCAGGAATCAGAATCATGAACCGTTTAAAGTTTCGGAAAGATAATGTCGAGATCATCGACATATATTTTCCTAGAATTTATTTCAAAGTATTTACATACTGTTAATTCTGTAGAACTTTTAGGTTAGAATTTAACCATCGGTGCATAATACAAAATTTGTATGTGCCATAATTCCCAAACGAATTTGAATTCGGACAAGCTATAAATTCCAACATATTTTTGACGCTGAAATCTACAGGAAATTATGCATGAAAGTTGAGTTTGTGTCGGTTGACTTTTTGGTCAACAGATCGCCTCGATTTGCGTGCCATGAGTCTCGAGTCGATAAAATTCAGCTTCTTTAGGCAAAATTTAGGAATTAACATAAAAATCAGAATAATAAGATTAAAAATATGATTTAAAGTAATTATTCTAGAATTAAATAAATTAAAATAAATTATCTTTTGACGTGATAAATTTGTAATACATAGGCTATTTGGACTGTGACTTGGACTCTGATTCATACCAGCAGCAGGACCCCAGGCAAGATACCTTGCCAAATTGTTTACAGTACTTTGCATGCTATTTATATTTTTTTATATTTATTGCATTTCTGTTTATTTATTGCATGTGTAGTTTCTTTCAGTCATACTATATATTAGATATGTTGACACACACATGGCACCTAGTATCATGAGAGGACAATCATTAGGCGTATGGGCTTTTAACCACTCTGGTAAACCGTAGTATATAGTTCGCACTACGGGCGTGTATTGCGCTGGTCGCTACCCCCGCGGTATGTCGAGTTCTGGAGTCTCGCTGGTCGCTACCCCCGCGGTATGTCGATTTCTGATGTCCATTGACGTGTGTGTGAGTTGTGAGGTAGATCGAGTAGCCTACCCTTGCCCATACGTTGAAAAGTTGTCCTCATTTGCATTCATATAGATTGTCATGTACAGCATACTTATTTATTTTCAAACCATATGCATGTTTACTGTATTCAAATTGGCTCGTATTTTCTGTATCTTGTTACGTCCCTCTGAGGACCTGGTCCGCTGCCAGGTGTATCTTTTCTTGAGTAATTGCACGAGCGCAGATTTGGATGGTTATATGTGATCCGAGGATGTCTTCTCTTCGAGCTGTGATGGATAGCTGGTATTCTTATATTGTGTTGTGGTGTTGTACTCATATTGTATTTGCTCTTATATTCGAGTTGGTAGTGGATTTGTTTCCATCCAACTATCATCCTTAGATACTTCTTATTGAGATCTAGTTTCATAGATACTGGTTATTTATTTCTATATGATTTTGGTGGATGAGATTTAGATTTTACCCTGTGACTTATATTATATTTTATACCACTTGTGGATTTTATATTCATATTACAGCGTACGTATGGATTGGTTTCCATATATTGGAGTTGCCATATCCGTGCGGCTGGCATGCTTACGTGTCCTAGTCCTACACATTTTTGGGACTGGGGCGTGACAATATCTAACACACACACACTCAACACACATACACACATAATTATATACACATATCTATATATATATATATAAACACCCATATGTCTATATATATATACACTAATATATCTATATATATCTATACCTATACACACTCACACACTCAAACACAAATATATATCTATATATCCTCACGCATACACACTCACTCTCACACACCCTCACACACTCTCACAAACACACAACCACACACATAAACACTCATACATATATATATAAATATATGTACATAAACTCATATACATATACTCCTATATATATATATCTATAATCACTCACTCACACTCACACACTCACACAAGCACTCACTAACACATATCTATAAATATATATAGGGACACACATATATATAAATATATATATATAAATATACATATATACACATAACACAACACACAATGCACAACGCACACAACGCCCCACCACGCACGCCCAACGACTCCGACACGCACAAACACCTATAAATATATAAAATATAGCCCGAGAATTCTAGCACACACTCCCTGATACTAACCCAATGCGCGCACAAGCCCGAAACAAGGAAACCAAGTCGAAATGGCCATTCGGTCATTTCGACGAACACGTGGTGCGCGGTTCGGAAAACCTCTTGAAACGTACACCAAACGAACTCGGAATCGGCCCAAAATTTACCCACGCGCTCTAAATGATGCCTAGATCCTAGAAAAAGTGCACCTGCGTCGATTCTAGGTCCGTGGCGGAAACGCGCACGCACTTAGAATCGGCGACGACGAAAACCCCAAAAATGCCCGAAACGCCCGTTTCTTCGCGACACGGCTTTCCGTGTCCGAACGAAGATACGCACTCACCCTCAAGACACCCGACAACATCTACCTAGGTCCGTCTAACCTAGGACATCATTCAAAATTGGGCCAAATTCGGATTCCACCCGAAATTTACACAAAACCTAGTGTTAAAGTCTCTAAACCCAACCAAACTAGTTCCAACTTCCTCCCACGGGTAACCTAAGGGTCTAGGAATGTTCTAAACTATTAATTACACTATATAAAAAATAATTATAAGGGGAAAAATTAGGGTTTACCTCTTGGGAGTTGGAATCCCAAGCCAAAATCTTCAAAATACTCCAAATCCACCTCAACTAGCTTCCAAGCTCCCAAATCTTGCTCCAACACCAAATCTAGGCTCTACCCACCTAGGTTGGGGAAAAAGTAGGGTTAGGGTTCAATTAAGAAGAAGAAATACAAGAAAGAAGGAAGAAAATAGAAGAGAAACTCACCTTGAAGAAGAAGGAAGAAGAAAGAAGAAGTGAAGAAGAAGAGTGGAATGAAGAAGAAGAACCAAGGGGAGGGGGGCTGATGCTGTCCACGGGTTGGGGGGGTAGGTAGGGGCCGACCAACACATAAAATGGGTTTACAAGTTTCCAAATTCCCAAAATGCCCCTACTTGACTTTGTTTCTGGTTCCGGGTTCCAAAAGCACTCAAACTAGCTCCAAATCTCTCCCACTAACCTTCTAAAAATATAATAAATATTCTAAACCCAAAAATAATTCTCACAAGGGTGTGGACTGGGTCGGACATGGGTCCACTAGGGTCTGACATGGGTCCACTAGGGTCTGACATGGGTCCAGGCTAGCCAAAATCCTAAATAAAATCAATATAAAAATAATACAATCAATAATTAATTATAAATATAATTAATTATAAATAATACACAATTAACCCAAATTAAAATAAAAAAAATACCCGGCTCTGGAAATGGGGTAGTGACAAGCCTATCCTCCTTAGAAAATTTCGTCATCGAAATTTAAGGTCAATCGCACTCTCTCTAGGTCAAACCCCCAACAATCACAGTCAAGAAATTCTACCTAAACAACATACAAGATCAGGGTCCTACTGGTCGTGTTATCACAGTCTCAATCGGGGTCACTACACTATCTACCACAGCACAAGAAAGTCTAACAGGTACTAATGAAGCACACCACAAGGAATGAAAAAGGACAGGAAGAAGAACAAGAGACAAACCTGCTAACCCGACACCCGTAGCATCGGCCTCCTCGGTCGTCAACGCAAAAGCCCTGCCCTGCTGGGGTGTATCCCTCTGCTGGTGCGGGACATGATGCTGTGCCACAGGTGGCCTAGCTCCAACTCTATGATCCTGTGCTCCACCCAATGGAGGTACAGTGGGGCAATCTCGTATCTGGTGAGCAGCGGATCCACAGAACAAACACACCTTCAGCCTCCTCCTACAAACATCCCAAGTGTGTCCTGCCTTCCTGCAGTAGGCACAAGTGGGCACCCTCTGATCCTGACCCTGCTGTGCTGCCTTCTGCACATAGGGACGCTTAGCTGGTCCCGCACTACCACTGGCACTGCCTGAATCATCCCTGCCTCTCTTGGACTTGAGCTCCAAGTCATCCTCTGCTCTCTGAGCATCTCCTACTATCTGCTCGAAAGTCGCCTCGCGGTCGCTCCTGGTCAAAGACCTGACCGCCATAACCAAGCCCTTGCGAAACTTTCTCGCCTTGGCTGCCTCACTCAAGCCATCTATAAATCTGCCCAGACGGCAGAACTCCGCTGCGTACTCGTCCACCGTCATGCTCCCTTGGACGAGTGCCTCAAACTGGCTCTCCAAAGCACTGAGCGCCACATCTGGGAAAAACTTCTTCTTAAAAAGCCTCTTGAAAGCCTCCCAAGTAAGCCCTGGCGCCGCAATCCTCGTATCTGTGCGATACCATGTCAAGGCGAGGTCGAACATCTGACTGCCCGCTGCCTCTATCTGCATGCTGTCTGGAATCTGCGCCAGCCTGAAGATCCCCTCGATCTGCTCTATCCAGTCATCCGCGTACAGGATCCCTTCTGTACCACGGAACTCCTTGGGCCGCATCCTCTGGAAGTCGATAATACTGCCCGGCCTCGGATGCTGAATCTGATCTGCTTGTGGCTGAATCTGTGCCACCCTATCCACTGCCGTCATGGCCACCTGGTGGGCGTTCTCAATGCCCAGCCTCATCACATCCACCTGACGGTGCTGCGCGTCCATCATCTCCCTGAAGAATGCAAACAACTGCAAGGTATCTACTAGAGCAGGAAGTGGTGGAGGAACCACCGAAACGACTGGGGTAGTCCTCGGATCGACAGGTGAAAGAGGATTCCCGAGAGAAACAGATGCTCCCTCAACCGCAGGAGTAGTGAGTGGAGCGGTAGCAGCTGCCTGAATACGAGCTGGACGAGAGGTAGCAGACCTCTCAGTGGCAACTGCTGGGGCGGTACGATAAGATCGTGTCTTCGGAGGCATCCTGAACACAGATCAAAAGAAGTCAATACGGCGCAAGATACGATATCATCAAAGAAGGACAGTAATATTTCAAAAGAAGCAATTTCAGAATAATTAGATTGGAATTGTTCATAGTTGCGATTGAGTACACCCTCATCCTAGATTCTAGATCCTAGAGCAGGCTCGCAGCAGTACAACTAAGTTGTTGTACCACCACGACATCGCACTAATTGCGAATCGAGACCTGCATGGGGCCGCCACCAAAAACGTGTCACGACCCGCACCCAGAAAATCGGACATGAGTCGTGGGTACGTCCAGCCTACGCCACAGCATCGGTGGTAGAACGCTGTCTAGGTCAACTATCTAAATAATAATCTCACACAAAAATCGGCCATGACCTCTACAAAAGGAGGGCAACCACACAATCAATATATAAACCTGTCAAGATCTCAACTCCAAACGGAGGAGCAATATCATAATGATAACCACAATATACTCAATCACGAATCTAGGCACGATAAGATAACAAAGAAGACTGACAACCATAAAGTCTAACCAACAACAACTACTACAATAACCACAACATCAAATAATAATAATACACCATCCAAAATAATATACAAACAAGGTCTCAATCCAAAACGGAGACAAATTCGGTGCTAAAGCTAATAAAACAATAACAATATCTCAGTGATCCCGGCTACCAACCCGGAAATCACCCCTAAACTAGAGGGTCCCTGTCTGCACCATCGACAGGCTCAGGTCCATAAAACATCGGACACCAATCCTCCGGATACTCTAAAAAATATGTCCAGTCAGGACTGGAGCAAGTACATCTCTAACAGCAGTTCCATTTAAATGATAAAAACTATAAAACAGTTATAGCAAGTAGCAAGAAGAATGAAGCAAGTATGAAACAAGAAATATATAAATCACTGGTGCATAAAGTAAAGATGCATGGATATCAGAAGCAAGATAGTAATAACTGTAAGATACAAGAAATCTAAGCTAAGATCAAGTCCGTGCACATGAACGTATAGTGAGTCCAGCATGAAATACATGTAGTGAGTCAAGTCCAGAAACATGTAAGTGAGACAAGTCAAGAAATGCATGAGAGTCCAGACTATAAAGAATGAACTCGGTGTCTTTGAAATACTTGTTTCGACATGTAAACGGCTAGGGGTAAGTACGGCTCACCGCGCACTGGGTGCACGGCTGCTATCATTCCAGATTAGACCAGAGGGAGTGATTCCTGATGATGCCAGATAGGAATGTTTACATGTCTACTCGAGTATTTCCCCGCTCCGACTAATACAAGTGGATCCAAGACCCGACACGCAAATCAAGATGAGTCCGGCCTGAACATGAATGATGCCTGTAGTGATGCCTGTAGGTGATGCCAGTAGTGATTCCAGAATAGAGGCCAGAAACATGAAATGTACGTGTCGCAAGTAAATGAATCCAGAAATACCAGTCAGTGTCCCGTGTTGTGCTAGAATAATCAGATGATACTATACTAGAAGCTGAATCATAATAATCATCAAATAATGAAAACTATCAGAGAATGTACTCGCCTGACGTCCTGAGCAACTGGCGATCCGAACCGGTGTCGCAAGGACCTAATGCGAAAAGCAAGGTTAAACAGGGTTCTAATGAGTTAAATAGATATAAAATAACTAAAAGTAGGCTTCCAGGGTCGTTCTAGGTCAAACGGGTCAAACCAGTAAAATCTGGGTCAAAAAGTCAACTCTAGGTCCAAAAAGTTAACTCTGGGTCAAAACTAGGTCAAAAGTTTACTTTGGCGGTCAACCGAGTCAACTACGGTCAAGTCTAGGTCAAACTAGGGTGCTCCTGAAATTCTAGGTCAAACAGAGGTCATTAAGCTAGAAAACTCTCAAACTCGCCTCCTTGAGATACCGGGATACCCTCGGTATCCGATACCTCGCCCTAGGCTATATACCCCGCCTATACCCGCTAAAACCTATGCTAGCACGCATAAATATATACACATAAGCATATAAAAATTACTCCAATACTATTCCTAGGCTATTGCTCAAAAACCCCGCTCGAAACTCAATACCTTGGTTATCTTAAGGTATTGAGATACCTCGGTATCTCAAGGTATTGAGATACCACTCTAAACTCAATCCGACTACCCCTCTAGCTAACTAACTATGCATAAACATATATGTCTAGCTATAATCTAGGCTAAAATATTGATATCTAATACATATAGGCATATACCTATATATCTATACCCAATACCTTACCTTATCTTACACATACCTTACACATACCTTACGTATATATCTATACCTAGATATCTAACTATCTATCTAGCTATGTATATATCTATTTATAAATCTATCTATCTCTTTCTCTAGATATCTATAGATATATATATATATAGCCATAGGTATATATATCTATACCTTAGATATATATATATAACTATCTACCTATCCATTACCTACTTATCTATCTTATTACCTATTTATCTAGTAATCTAACTACCTATCTATATCTATATATCCATCTAGTATCTATATATATATATCTCCCTAGCTAACTATTATCTATCTAATAATCTATCTATCTTATTATCTATTTATCTATATGTCTATCTATCAATTTAATCAATTTATCTATCTATCTATCTCTCTAATCTATCTACGTATCTATTTATCTATTTGTATCTAGGCATCTAGATATCTAATATCTATCGATCTAGATATCTACCTATCTATCTATATATTTATCTATGCATCTATCTATCTACCTAGCTATCTATGCGTCTATCTATCAATCTAAGTATCTAACTATCAATCCATCTAATTATCTATCTATGGGTCTATCTATCTATCAATCCATATATCTATCTAACTATAGATCTAGCTATCTATCTATTGATATATCTATATATTTATATATATCTCTCCCTCTCCCTCGCACACTGCTCTTGCTAGCTGCTACTGCCCATGCTGCTACTGCTGCCCTTGAACCTGCTGCTGCTGCCATTTTGTTCTGCTGCTGCAGCTGCTGTCTTGTGCAGCATGGCTGCTGCAGTGCAGCAGCAGAGCTGCTGTTGCTTGCTATCCAGGCCCAGCTGGTCCCTCCCCCTCTCTCAAACACACACACACATACTCCTATATACATACACACATATACATATCACTATATATATATACATACATATATATACATATATATAACTCTATAGATATATAAATACACACTAACTTATATATATCTAACACACACACACTCAATACATATCAACACACACATACACACATAATTATATCACATATCTATATATATATAAACACCCATATGTCTATATATATATACACTAATATATCTATATATATCTATACCTATACACACTCACACACTCAAACACAAATATATATCTATATATCCTCACTCACACACACTCACTCTCACACACCCTCACACACTCTCACAAACACACAACCACACACATAAACACTCATACATATATATATAAATATATATACATATATACATAAACTCATATACATATACTCCTATATATATATATATCTATAAACACTCACTCACACTCACACACTCACACAAGCACTCACTAACACATATCTATAAATATATATAGGGACACACATACATATAAATATACATATATACACATAACACAACACACAATGCACAACGCACACAACGCCCCACCACGCACGCCCAACGACCCTGACACGCACAAACACCTATAAATATATAAAATATAGCCCGAAAATTCTAGCACATACTCCCCAATACTAACCCAACGCGCGCACAAGCCCGAAACAAGGAAACCAAGTCGAAATGGTCGTTCGATTATTTCGACGAATACGGGGTGCGCGGTTCGGAAAATCTTCTGAAACGCACACCAAACGAACTCGGAATCGGCCCAAAATTTACCTACGCGCTCTAAACGATGCCTAGATCCTAGAAAAAGAACTCCCGCATCGATTCTAGGTTCGTGGCGGAAACGTGCAAGCACTTAGAATCGACGACGACGAAAACCCCAAAAACGCTCGAAACGCCCGTTTCTCCGCGACACGGCTTCCCGTGTCCGAACGGAGACATGCACACACCCTCAAGACACCCGACAACGTCTACCTAGGTCCGTCTAACCTAGGGCATCACCCAAAATTGGGCCAAATTCGGATTCCACCCAAAATTGACACAAAACCTAGTGTTAAAGTCTCTAAACCCAACCAAACTAGTTCCAACTTCCTCCTACGGGTAGCCTAAGGGTCTAGGAAGGTTCTAAACTATTAATTACACTATATAAAAAATAATTACAAGGGGGAAACTTAGGGTTTACCTCTTGGAAGTTGGAATCCCAAGCCAAAATCTCCAAAATGCTCCAAATCTACCTTAGCTTTCAAGCTCCCAAATCTAGCTCCAACACCAAATCTAGGCTCTACCCACCTAGGTTGGGGAAAAAGTTGGGTTAGGGTTCAATTAAGAAGAAGAAATGGAAGAAAGAAGGAAGAAAATGGAAGAGAAACTCACCTTGAAGAAGAAGGAAGAAGAAAGAAGAAGTGAAGAAGAAGAGTGGAATGAAGAAGAAGAACCAAGGGGAGGGGGCTGCTGCTGTCCACGGGTTGGGGGGGTAGGTAGGGGCCGACCAACACATAAAATGGGTTTACAAGTTTCCAAATTCCCAAAACGCCCCTACTTGACTTGGTTTCGGGTTCTGGGTTCCAAAAGCACTCAAACTAGCTCCAAATCTCTCCCACTAACCTTCTAAAAATATAATAAATATTCTAAACCCAAAAATAATTCTCACAAGGGTGTGGGCTGGGTCGAACATGGGTCCACTAGGGTCTGACATGGGTCCAGGCTAGCCAAAATCCTAAAACAATCAATATAAAAATAATACAATCAATAATTAATTATAAATATAATTAATTATAAATAATACACAATTAACCCAAATTAAAATAAAAAAATACCCGACTCTGAAAATGGGGTAGTGACAAGCCTATCATCCTTAGAAAATTTCGTCCTCGAAATTTAAAGTCAATCGCACTCTCTCTAGGTCAAACCCCCAACAATCACAATCAAGAAATTCTACCTAAACAACATACAAGATCAGGGTCCTACTGGTCGTGTTATCACAGTCTTAATCGGGGTCACTACACTATCTACCACAGCACAAGAAAGTCTAACAGGTACTAATGAAGCACACCACAAGGAATAGAAAAGGACAGAAAGAAGAACAAGAGACAAACCTGCTAACCCGACACCCGTAGCATTGGCCTCCTCGGCCGTCAACGCATAAGCCCTGCCCTGCTGGAGTGTATCCCTCTGCTGGTGCGGGGCATGATGCTGTGCCACAGGTGGCCTAGATCCAACTCTATGATCCTGTGCTCCACCCAATGGAGGTGCAGTGGGGCAATCTCGCATCTGGTGAGCAGCGGGTCCACAGAACAAACACACCTTCAGCCTCCTCCTACAAACATCCCAAGTGTGTCCTGCCTTCCTGCAGTAGGCACAAGTGGGCACCCTCTGATCCTGACCCTACTGCGCTGCCTTCTGCACATAGGGACGCTTAGCTGGTCCCGCACTACCACTGGCACTGCCTGAATCATCCCTGCCTCTCTTGGACTTGAGCTCCAAGTCATCCTCTGCTCTCTGAGCGTCTCCTACTATCTGCTCGAAAGTCGCCTCGCGGTCGCTCCTGGTCAAAGACTTGACCGCCATAACCAAGCCCTTGCGAAACTTCCTCGTCTTGGCTGCCTCACTCAAGCCATCTATAAATCTGCCCAGACGGCAGAACTCCGCTGCGTACTCGTCCACCGTCATGCTTCCTTGGACGAGTGCCTCAAACTGGCTCTCCAAAGCACTGAGCGCCACATCTGAAAAAAACTTCTCCTTAAAAAGCCTCTTAAAAGCCTCCCAAGTAAGCCCTGGCGCCGCGATCCTCGTATCTGTGCGATACCATGTCAAGGCGAGGTCGAACATCTGACTGTCCGCTGCCTCTATCTGCATGCTGTCTGGAATCTGCGCCAGCCTGAAGATCCCCTCGATCTGCTCTATCCAGTCATCCGCGTACAGGATCCCTTCTGTACCACGGAACTCCTTGGGCCGCATCCTCTGGAAGTGATAATACTGCCCGGCCTCGGATGCTGAATCTGATCTGCTTGTGGCTGAATCTGTGCCACCCTATCCACTGCCGTCATGGCCACCTGGTGGGCGTTCTCAATGCCCAGCCTCATCACATCCACCTGACGGTGCTGCGCGTCCATCATCTCCTTGAAGAATGCAAACAACTGTGCGACATCTACTGGAGCAGGAAGTGGTGGAGGAACCACCGGAACGACTGGGGTAGTCCTCGGATCGACAGGTGAAAGAGGATCCCCGAGAGAAACAGATGCTTCCTCAACCGCAGGAGTGGTGAGTGGAGCGGTAGCAGCTGCCTGAATATGAGCTGGACGAGAGGTAGCAGACCTCTCAGTGGCAACTGCTGGGGCGGTATGATGAGATCGTGTCTTCGGAGGCATCCTGAACACAGATCAAAAGAAGTCAATACGACGCAAGATACGATATCATTAAAGAAGGACAGTAATATTTCAAAAGAAGTAATTTCAGAATAATTAGATTGGAATTGTTCCTAGTCGTGATTGAGTACACCCTCATCCTAGATTATAGATCCTAGAGCAGGCTCACAGCAGTACAACTAAGTTATTGTACCACCACGACATCGCACTAATTGCGAATCGAGACCTGCATGGGACCGCCACCAAAAACGTGTCACGACCCCCACCCGAAAAATCGGGCATGAGTCGTGGGTACGTCCAGCCTACGTCGCAGCATCGGCGGTAGAACGTTGTCTAGGTCAACTATCTAAATAATAATCTCACCCAAAAATCGGCCATGACCTCTCCAAAAGGAGGGCAACCATACAATCAATATATAAACCTGTCAAGATCTCAACTCCAAACGGAGGAGCAATATCATAATGATAACCACAATATACTCAATCACGAATCTAAGCACGATAAGATGACAAAGATGACTGACAACCATAAAGTCTAACCAACAACAACTACTACAACAACCACAACATCAAATAATAATAATACATCATCCAAAATAATATACAAACAAGGTCTTAATCCAAAACCGGAGACAAATCCGGTGCTAAAGCTAATAAAAACAATAACAAGGTCTCAGTGATCCCGGTTACCAACCCGAAAATCACCCCTAAACTAGAGGGTCCCTTTCTGCACCATCGACAGGCTCAGGTTTATTAAACGTCGAACACCAATCCTTCGGATACTCTGAAAAATATGTCCAGTCAGGACTGGAGCAAGTACATCTCTAATAGCAGTTCCATTTAAATGATAAAAACTATAAAACAGTTATAGCAAGTAGCAAGAAGAATGAAGCAAGTATGAAACAAGAAATATATAAATCACTGGTGCATAAAGTAAAGATGCATGGATATCAGAAGCAAGATAGTAATAACTGCAAGATACAAGAAATCTAAGCTAAGATCAAGTCCGTGCACATGAACGTATAGTGAGTCCAGCATGAAATACATGTAGTGAGTCAAGTCCAGAAATATGTAAGTGAGACAAGTCAAGAAATGCATGAGAGTCCAGACTATAAAGAATGAACTCGGTGTCTTTGAAATACTTGTTTCGACATGTAAACGGCTAGGGGTAAGTACGGCTCACCGCGCACTGGGTGCGCGGCTGCTATCATTCCAGATTAGACCAGAGGGAGTGATTCCTGATGATGCCAGATAGGAATGTTTACATGTCTACTCGAGTATTTCCCTGCCCCGACTAATACAAGTAGATCCAAGACCCGACACGCAAATCAAGATGAGTCCAGCCTGAACATGAATGATGCCTGTAGTGATGCCTGTAGGTGATGCCAGTAGTGATTCCAGAATAGAGGCCAGAAACATGAAATGTACGTGTCGCAAGTAAATAAATCCAGAAATACCAGTCTGTGTCCCGTGTTGTGCCAGAATAATCAGATGATACTATACTAGAAGCTGAATCATAATAATCATCAAATAATGAAAACTATCAGAGAATGTACTCGCCTGACGTCCTGAGCAACTGGCGATCCGAACCGGTGTCGCAAGGACCTAATACGAAAAGCAAGGTTAAACAGTGTTCTAATGAGTTAAATAGATATAAAATAACTAAAAATAGGCTTCTATGGTCGTTCTAGGTCAAACGGGTCAAACCAGTAAAATCTGGGTCAAAAAGTCAACTCTAGGTCCAAAAAGTCAACTCTGGGTCAAAACTAGGTCAAAAGTTTACTTTGGCGGTCAACCGAGTCAACTATGGTCAAGTCTAGGTCAAACTAGGGTGCTCCTAAAATTCTAGGTCAAACCGAGGTCATTAAGCTAGAAAACTCTCAAACTCGCCTCCTTGAGATACCGGGATACCCTCGGTATCCGATATCTCTCCCTAGGCTATATACCCCGCCTATACCCGCTAAAACCTATGCTAGCACGCATAAATATATACACATAAGCATATAAAAATCACTCCAATACTATTCCTAGGTTATTGCTCAAAAACCCCGCTCGAAACTCAATACCTTGGTTATCTTAAGGTATTGAGATACCTCGGTATCTCAAGGTATTGAGATACCGCTGTAGAAGCATGAAAAATACGCTGGATGACTATACGCGGCATATCAGTGCAGAGCAGCATAAGCAGAGGCCTTCAGAGCAATCAAGCGTGCAACAGAGCCCTTTTCCGCTAGAACAGAGCGTGAAACATAAAAAAGCTCAAAGGACCATCCGCGTAAGGCAGTACGTCCAAGCTGCTTCAGCGTAAACATGGTGCTTCTTCGCCTCCAGGGCGTTAAACTCATCCCCTTTTCATACGCAATATGGAGGTATACAAGAGACGCTTCGTATTCTCTGAAGTGAACCTGTCAGATCCTGCAATGAACCTGTCAGAGCCTGCAAAGAACCTGACGTCTGGACTTCTGGCAAAGGGATACGGCTCGACTACCCAAGCGACGGCTATAATGATGGCACTGCACTGCCACCCAGGCTGTCAAATACCGCCATCCCCTTCGCGTAAACTGCTTTTTCAAAGCACGAGGGGATACGCTGCCTTATTTTACACAGGCAAAACGTGAGCTGTTTACGTTCTGCAGTAGACAAACCGCCTGCTACGCCAAAAGATGCACTCCGTACGAGGTTCGAGGCACGTCTCTTCGCCTAATGTACAGTACGGTGACAGTTTCTCGAGGCACGTCTCTGCGACTGATGAGCAGAAAGGGTTGCAGGCCGTCAAAGAACACGCCTCCAAATTTAATGCACGGGATGATGGCAAATCTCAGCATTTAATGCGAGAGATTTGATTATATCTTCAAAAGCCGTAATTCTGGCTAAGACGTCCACGTCAGCACTGTGGCACGGTACGCAGCGGCTTCTACGCCCATCCAGCGATTGTGCCCCTTTGGCTTCTACGCCTGCTCGGCCCCTGTGCCCCTTCGACTTCTACGCCTGCTCGGCCCCTGTGCCCTTTCGGCTTCTACGTCTGTTCGGCCCCTGTGCCCCTTCGGCTTCTATGCCTGCTCGGCCCCTGTGCCCCCTCGGCTTCTATGCCTGCTCGGCCCCTGTGCCCCCTCGGCTTCTACGCCTATTCGGCCCCTGTGCCCCCTCGGCTTCTATGCCTGTTCGGCCTCTACACCCCCCTCGGCTTCTATGCCTGTTCGGCCTCTACGACCACTCGGCTTCTACACCTGTTCGGCTCCTATGCCGGTTTGATAACTATTTGGCTTCTATGCCATGGTGACAGACATTTGGCTTCTATGCCAACCTCTTCTACACAATGGATACCTACCTACGTAGCTTTTACGCCGTGATCTTCATAGCAATAGTACGCGTTGTGTCCCTTAGTTGGACCTGCGTCACACGCTCATTCAAAAGATCATCTATACGCAGGCATTGGTTACTTTAACCGTTGTGTAAAAGGGTGTTATACTTTCCACTCCTCGGTTGTTACACCGATGGAGTGGTCACTGTCACTAAAACTCTATAAATAGAGACCTCTATCAATGAGGAACAAGGTCGAAAAATTGGTCAAGAAAGCCAATATCAGATCCGAGGTCGAGAAACTAAAAACTTGAAGATCGAACCAGGTCAACAAGAATCGGAAGATCGAACCCGAGAGAGAGAGAGAGAGAGAGAGAGAGAGAGAGAGAGAGAGAGCACCCGGAGCTCAGGCGAAGAGTAGGGATCGACGACTTTGGCATCGTACATCCACCCTCTCCTACAACCTTCGAAGCTGCTTCCTGTCTTCTACGACACTTCTTTAACATCGTGTGGTCCAAGGGCTAAAGTGATCGACTGCAGATCAGACACCTATAGCAATATCTACCCAGATTAAATAAATTGTACTTCCATATCCTCGTATAGGATCAAATTGTACAAGTTTGTTTATAAACAAAAGAAGGCGGGTTCTGTGTAAACCCCATATTGAATACATCTTCATTCTTTCGTTTAATACCACAAACAAGATGGCGACTCTGCTGGGTACATCTTTCTCTTCTGACGAGGAAGCAATTGCTCAACACGATGTGGTATCCGTGGGATCTGTGAAGAAGATACTGGTCGTCCAATTCGACCAGTCTGCCTACGAAGACATGCTTCGAACCGGGGGTAGCTCTCACTCTCTCTCCGTCCAAGACAACAAGAAGTTGCGCAAAGTGTGGATGCCCAAGACATCCTCTACCGTTCCTGTGGACTCTCCGATCTCTCCGACCAATGAGGTGGTAGCACCGCTCCCTCCGTGCCCTGCACGTGAAATTCAGTCTCCCGCTATGCGCGGTACAGACGAAACTTCGGGCAAAGCCTCAGCGTTGACCCAGAAGTATCCACTGTGCTTTACGCGTAGGAACCAGTCTCCCGCTACGCGCGGTGCAGACAAAACTTCGGGCAAAGCCTCAGTGCTAACCCAGAAGTATCCACTGTGCTCTACGCGCAGAAACTAGTCTCCCGCTACGCGCGGTACAGACCGAACTTCTGGTGATGCCTCAGCGCCAGGACAGAAGTACAAATCATGCTCCAGGCGCAAGACAACATCTGACCTCTACGAGGAACCAGATGAGCGCCGTGATTTCTGCGAAGGGAAGCAGGCAGCGAAATACTCGACTCCTCGACCGTTACGCCAGCGAAGGAGCAATCTGCCTACCCTCCGGATTACGCGGGAAGTCGACGGCCAACTGAGGACCTCTTCAGCCTTATGCCACTCTGAGCGAATCTCCAATTTACGCCAGGCAAAGTCCAACGACGTAAAGCAAGCTCAAGTTGCTACTCCCCTTGACCTGCGCAAATACTTAATCCAGAAGCGTAAGGAGAGGGGACCTTCCAACATGTCTATTACGCCCCCTAGCAAGCAATGTTGTAATAGTCATAAAATTATGATTGACTGTTGCTGTTCTAAAGCAAAACGGTCGGTTTTCGACCGATTGAGCTACTCTCAGTCTTTCCCGGAAGAAGAGCCCGCGTATGCGTCCGTGAATATGGCTTCTCACATACCTAGAGGAGGGCCGAGCTCAAGACGTCATCCCTCAGGGCCTCCGAGCCGAAGAAGATTCGAAGACCTCCTCAGGAACACTGAAGCTGGGGTGTTCCAAAACACCCGTGCAAGGTCACAGCAACCGGCTTCGTACTCATCTGATTCCGACGCTGGGGGTCGCCAATCTCCCAGATCAGATGCTGAGAGTATAGAGTCGACTTCTGCAGCGACCTATACTTATCCTTCGAGGACGCCCAGGGAAATGGGAGTCTACGCCATTGAAGACGAACACGAGGAAGCTTCGCCGTCAGGAAACGCGGAACAACGCATCACTATGCTGGAAACGTCTCTGAAACAAATGCAATCCATAATGGAGAATATGTACCAGATGATGCTAACTCAGCACGCAACTGCCATGGCTCAAGCGTCGGTCCCGCCAACTCAGATACGTGCGGGGGTGGACTTACCACCATCCAACCCAAGCCAAGAGCCTGCTCTAGATCAAGAGTCAGCAGTTCCTTCGCTTCCTCACTCGGTGAATATATTACCTCCCGTTGGAGTCACGATACAACCAACTCCACACTACACCGTAGCCCCGCTTCCAACTGAAAATCCGATGCAGGCAGTGCGGGAGTTGAAAGCCCAGTTTGACGCCTTGAAGCACAAAGATCAGCTCAAGAAACTGGGAATCAACCAGCCTTACCCAGCTATCTAGGAAGAAGTCCCTTTTCCTCCGAAGTACAAGCCTCAGACTATGGCTCTGTTCGAAGGAAAAACATCGCCAAGTCAATACATGAACTATTTCAGTATGATGACGGTGTTGCTACAAGGGAACGACGCCCTCCTCACTCGGGTGTTCAAAGGCTGCCTCTCAGGAGTAGCCTATCAGTGGTACCGTAGCTTGGCGGACAACTGCATTACTTCCTTCGAAGACTTCAAAGCTTTATTCTTCACGCGATTCTACGAGGGTGGGATGGACATGTCTATGTCCTCTCTTATCGAAGTCAAACAAAGAGAAAAGGAGGACGTTCGCACCTTCGTCGAACGTTTTCGTCAGGCCACCTTACAAATGTCTCCAGGAGTTTCGGACTCGGCGTTAGTAGACATTTGCAGGAAGAACCTCATTTCCGTAGTCTCGGTGTTTACAGGACCATATCAGTTCCATGAGTGGCCTTCGTTCATCGTCTCGGCAGTGGCCGTCGAAGACAACAGTCGCAAGGCGCGCGACAATGGCATCATGATCTCCGCCTCTGATAGAGGCAAAAGGACATCTCCCAGCAGCGACCATCCTCGCAGCTCCAAGGGAAAAGAAGCTCTGACAGTCAATACGTCCAAACAAAAGACGGCGGTGACCACGCAGACGAAGCCCGGGACTTCCAGGCCCGTCGAAGTCTACTCTTTCGACGACGACGATATCCTTATTATATTCGAGTGTCTCGTCAAAAGCGGCAAGATCACCCTTCCGGAGCTAAGGCGGCCCCAAGAAGCCAGCAATACTGACGACCCCAAATACTGCATCTTCCACAGATACGTACACCACCCAACAAAGGCGTGTTACATACTGAAGAGGAGGATCCAGGGGTTGATCGATGCTAAGGCCATCACTCTGCACAACATCGAGAAGACGGTCACGGCCAACATGATCTCTCTACGGTTCGGCGATCTGCCTTCCCAAGAGGTCATGAACGGTGTCACGCCCATTTCCCGAGCTACGATGGACATCGTCAATCTCCCTCCATCTAGAGATCAAAATCAAGACCTAGTACCCCTGACCACCCGGCAGGGCGAGATTATGTGGGTTCATCCGGATTTGGTGTCAGAGCTTGAGGAAGAGACTAAAGCTACTAAAGCTACGTCTAGAAGAAGCTCTAAGCGCAAACCATGCCACATGGTCGCAACTTCTTCGCCATCAGACGAGGACGAGGTACTTGCTGCAACCCGTTCAGGGAAAGCCTACCTCAACGACTGCGGAGCAAGTCAGGAGGATGCACCGACGGACGCTTCAACTGCCAAACCTTCGGGACCAGGCCCCGTCGTACCAGAGGCCAGCCCTTCAAAACCGACGCCGGCAGACAAAGGAAAGCAAAGAGAAGTGCGCTTTGATAAACCTGTGAAAAATATTCCAAACAAAGGTTTTGAGAAGCCATACAACTTCGATATCCTGGCCCAACTGGCTAATACACCAGCCAGGCTCTCCATCTTTGAGCTACTCAGGCTCTCCCAAGACACTCGTCTAGCCTTGAGTGAAGCGCTGATGCAGGCAGAGGCATGCTTGACCCAGCTCAAGTCCCCCGACGAAGAACCAGTGGCGTATCCTCAATGCCACAGTGTGATGGAGGTAGTCCCAAATATCACCTTCACCCAAGACGACATGCTGTTAAAACATAACAAGCATGACAGGCCCCTCTATTACACCGGGTACGTCGGTTCCATGGAGGTCGATCGGATTCACATAGATCCGGGATCGTCGATCAGCATCATCCCTCACAGTCTGCTCAGACCATTGAGGATTCCTACCAGCGAACTGACTTACACCTCCACTACAATCGTGGGTTTCAACGCCGGAAGGAGTAAGCCGTTGGGGAAGATTCGCCTGAGGATCCAGATTGGCAACCTCAGATCAGTGGCCACATGTTACGTGATCGATTCAGAGGTGTCCTACAATATTTTGCTGGGGAGACCGTGGATCCACGATCACAACATCGTTCCTTCAACTCTACATCAATGCCTTAAATATGTAGACCCTCAAGGAATAGTACAAACGGAGGTGGGCCAACCGACATCTTCTGGAGCTCCACCAAGCCTCCGCCGAGACGTGTTCGAGGTTCGTCAGCTGGAACTTCGCTGGTCATGCTCACGGGCGCAGCAGGAGTTTCCTCCGTTGCTGGCCTAGAGGAAGATTCTCCCATTTGCCTCGGCCACGCGGGCGATTTTATTCCACTACCAGAGGCAGTGGCAGCAGTGGCAGCAATTGCAGCCTCAAGCGGGAGTTCTTCGACACCGCCAGCCGAAACTAAGGGCCCCTCTCCGAGAGGCCGGGAGTCTCCAATCAAAGAGGCATCCCCAACAGGAGAGGCAGCAAGTTCCTCTCTAGGAGCCTCTATGCCAGGAATCCAGAGAGGGCGGCCAGCCGTCTTCTTGTTCCTCTTGCGAGGGGAAGTTTGCTTCGAGACAGAAGCCCTTCGCTTCCCTGAGATCGCCAGTGCCCCCGCAGGCGGAGGCATTTCGCACCTCGGCACCGACACCAGAGGCTCATCCGGAATGACGGACTCCTCACCCTCGTCAGATAAAACCGAGGGGACTTTGATTCTTCCCCCAGGCTTGGAAGAAGGCACCCTGAAGCTTCCACGCGTGTCAAAATTGCGATGGAGGGTGTTGATCGCCACGTAGAACTGAGTATACGAATGGAGGATGCACAGCTCCGTGGAAAGGGTGGCGACCGGCACAATGAAGATTGCTCCCGTGCAACCCGTGATGAAGTACCGCCATCCCCTGTCTCCATCAATGAGTCCGCCCCTGGACCTGAAGCTGGTAATGGCATTGCCCACATGCAGCTGATCGTACCCAAACCGCCTGGCGAACCGACTGGGCAAGTAAGGCTCAAAGAAGCAATGATCTTCGCTTCTGTACAGCAAGTGGGAGGGTCTGATGCAGACCAACCAATTAAAGGCCTCCGGAGAAAGATTGGTCTTTTCTCCGCCTAAATCCTCGAGCCTGATCCTCGACTGATTACGATGTACAGAAGGGACAGTGCATAAGAGCTTCCAACAATGGCCAAGGCCCAGCGTCAATCGACAGTCCACGACTGTGTTCACGTTCCAGAGGGAGCCCTTGTAGTTCAGCAAGAAACTACCCCCCGCACTGCTACCAGGACCGGGAGACATCACCCGGGGGTTGTGGAGAATTAACCATCCCATCAAATACAGGTATGGTAGTTCCACCGGGGAAAACTCTCACGCCGAGCTTCGTCGACGAGCAGTCCGTCAGCCATGGCTCTCAGGCCAGCCTGTATACGGCACACCATGGCAGGAAGCAAGTCCAGCCTTGCCCCGAACACCAGACGGACGGCGGGCCACAAGATGTTCCGATGAATGCAGTCCGCGGACGCGGTGCCAGGCACCACTACTCGACGCAGCCATAGGGAGAGAAAGCCAGCCAGCTTGGCTTCCTCAGACAAAGGCCTGCGGCAGCGCCTCAGGTAGCTATAGGCCTTAGTGCCTTCAGGGTACTTTCCTACCCCGTCAGCGAGGAAATGATCTGGAGCTTTAGCCTCCTCCATAAGATCCACAACGACCTCAGCACTGAGCACGCCCAAGCAGTTCACGGGCTCGTGCTTGTCCCCCGAAACCTTCACCGACTTGACGGCCCTGGCCCGGTGGAAGAAGAGGTAGGACATCCACTTAGTGGTGTGAGCCAAGTCAGAGGGCTCATTATAAAAAGCAGTGCACGCGAGGTAGTGGCACATCAGCTCCTGATACACCTCCACCACCCGAGGATCCGAGTCCTCCAACTCCCGGTTGGTAGGAACATACTCTTCATACGGGGTATCCCCCATCGGCAGTCTCGAGATCGCTGTCATTTCGTGGAGGGCCAACCCTAACTCCCCCAGTGGAGTGGCGAAGGTCCCGGTGAACGAAATATATCGCTCCAACAGCGCCAGAAAGAGGTTAGGGTTGGGAGGCAACCCAACACTCGTCACGCTCACGGCGACATACAGTCCGATGACTTCCAGTTCTCTCCGAAAATGCTTCAAAGCCCAGTCAACTAGGCAGGACCATCGGAGATTTGTTGGGGTAATCCACCCGTTGCATCGAGGATTCTCCTTGGGGTATACCCCCTCTCGCACCATGAAGTCATTACAGAAAGTCGACAATTGTACCGGCTGGATCGTTGAACTGTCTTCACTCGGGACGCTGCCCAGGCACAGTCCCCTGAACAACGTCACAACGCCAGTGGGGCGGCTGACAAACGACCCCCGGTCGGCTCCTTTCAGATGAAAGATCTTCCCCGGTTTCCCATGAAGATCAGGAGTCAGCGTCCACGACATCCTCCTGCGATGTGTGGCATGAAAGAAAGCCGAGATGGGATAATCTCTCGGCATCGTGGGCAAATACAAAACCACGCTCTCGGCAGGGAAAACCCAGGGTTCTCTCTTGGGCTTCGTCTGGGACTGCTTGTCTATCATGTCCCCAAAGAGGAAGGCCGACTTGATGTACTGCTCCCCATCTACATACTTTAGGGGCTCCCCGTTGATCATGCTCAGCAGCATTCGCTCGCCCTGAGCCGATATCAAGATCCTCCTCCCTTCGGGATACTGGGGTCCGGAGATAGGAAATGTCACATGCGACAGATCCTCCAAGTAGTTCGAGTGCAGCATCCCAACAACGGATCCCATCACCTCGGCCAGCGAAGACTCCTGCAAGTCGACTGCAAAAACGCAAGGAAAATACGTCATTACGAACCTTGCAACATAAGGGCCAAGAAGCGACAGTCGGTGCTTTACGCCAAGACTGTACAAAATTTGATCCTCCTACGCCAGGAGTCATATCCCGAAAGCGTAGTTGGTGGTATACCGTCCGTGCTTTACGCCAGACTGCCAAAAATCTAGTTATTACGCTGGAGGTCCCATCCAAAGCGTAAAACTAAAATTTTATAGTATACACCAAAGTCTTCGGCAGCTAGAGCTTTTACGCTCATAACTACGAAGACATGGAGTTTTTACTCTGACACATTAGAAATGTGGACGTAAAAGATAAAAATGTCTCCGTGCGTCATCTTCCTCAAAGAGGGTATCAGCACATAAGACGACCTGGCGCGGTCACATTCAACGTGTGCGAAGGATTTTTCATAGTTCTTTGTCATTCCCAAATGGCTATACCTCTAAGGCCGGGTGCGCTATTCGGCGGCAGAATGCTTCGCTCAGAGGGAAGTTCGCCTCGCCCAACCGAAGACTCCCTCGTCGGGACAGAAGGACGAGAAGAAGAGCCTATGCTCTTTCCCTTGGTGGAGAGGGTTTGTTTCGGCGCCATTTCTGGAAGCTTGGAGTGCTCGGAGAAAGAACGAGGGGAAAAAAAACTTAAAATCAAAAGCTCTCTCTCACAGAAGACGGATAAAAAGTTTCTCTCTCCAAAGCTCGGGATATATATAGCGTTCGGATCGACTCCTCGAATCCTCAGGCAGCTCCTCGAAACCCCCAACCAAATCTCACAAATTAATATTTGGTTATGATTGGGTGCTACGTCAGCCCACTACTCTCGAAAGACGGGCAGTCAGCAGATTCGAAGAGTTTTTTGCGCAAAAGCAAGTCAGCGGTTCCTATGCTAAGGGGCTTTTCTACGCTCGACAGCAACAGATCTACGGTTTTACGCTCGCAAGCTACAAGTCTATGGTTTTACGCCCAGATGCCTTTGTGCTCGGTAGCTTTTATGCTCGAGAGGCCACAAACCTACGACTTTTTACGCTCAGCAGGTACCAAATCGATGATCTCACGCTCGGTGGCGCTTAGTTTACGCTCGGAGGCAACAGATCCGCAACCTCTACGCTCGGAAGATTTCTTTCATTCACAGGCTACAAATCTACAGTTCTACGCTAAGGAGCTTTCTACGCTCGACAGCAACAGATCTACGGTTCTATGCTCGCAAGCTATCAGTCTATGGTTTTATGCCCGGATGCCTTTGTGCTCGATAGCTTTTACGCTCGAGAGGCTACAAACCTACAACTTCACGCTTAGCAGCTCCAAATCGATGATCTCACGTTCGGTGGCTTTCTACGCTCAATAGGCCTACGAACTCAAGATTTTCAGCTCATCTACGCTACGGATATCTGACTTTCCGTATATCCGAACTCAAGACGGTCAATTACATGAGTTCATACAGAAGATACTCCTTCTTGGCCTCAACATATCCCAAGTACCCGAAGCATACAAGAGTTCAAACATTGAGAAATTACTCTTCTCGGGTCAATTGGAGGTTCATCCAGACTCCAGTCTGAATATCTCGTCTATCAAGATGGCAACTCAGTTAGACAGCCATTTCTCGACCCTGTTCCAAGAGATTTTTTGGGAAGTCATTCTTGAAGACGAAGTCTGAACAAAAATTCTGTTTATCAGAAGTTCAGAGCTCTACGCGGTTCCTCAGTCCTAGCAACAGGACAGTTCTAAAATATTCTATGGACTATTCGCTATGCGTAAAGGACATGACCTAGCACTCTTTCTACAGAGTCGGCGTAAAGATTCAGACGTGTCGAAGCTGCACATATTCAGACTTCACAACAACGTATGGCAAGATGATCATATGAAGAAGAAGGACGATTTTATTAAAAGATTAAAGTCATGATTACATATGAGGGAAATCCTGTCTACAAGGGGTTTTTCTTCATCTTTTATGACTACATATGAGGGAAATCCCGTCTACAAAGGGGCTCCTCATCGTCGTCGTCCGAAGATCACACCGAGAAACCGCTCTGACGGGGTCTCGCGCTGGTGATGGTCTTCCTCTTCTTCCAAAAAGGTGATCAGTGGCAGGAGGATACAAAACTGGGCAGATGACCCATCCTCCAAAAGAAGGAAAGCAGGGCAATTCTGCTTTCCTACAGACCACCGCCACTCCAGCCGGTCTGTCTGCCTCTCGTCACCAGAGGCAACGAGAGAAGACAGCACTTGCAAGCTGTGTGGTCAAAGACGACCCTTCCTCTCTCCTCGGGCAACGCCATACAAAGTTGTTGATTATCCCGAGCAAGGGAGGCTAAGATATCCTTCCATGATCCATCGTTGCAGTGGACACTTGCTCGAAGACGCCGTCTTTTTTGGCTCCTTACACGCTGGAAGAACATGATCTCCTTCTTCCTCAAATCGACCCGGCGAACTTCAGCGATCATCTCTGCGTGGTGATAAAAATATGGGGAGAACAGGCTAACTCCCCCAGCCTTTTTATAGGCGAGAGGGGCCACACCGGTCCCCAATAAATCCGCCATAAAGTCGGCATCGACCGTTTTAACGCTCCATTCAGAAATGTTTCGAGTCACGAGGTACGGTTCATGCTTCATTCAAAGCGTTCCAACTTCCGATTGAAAGCTTTGAAGGGGGTCTTGTAGAAGCATAAAAAATACGCCGGATGACTATACGCGGCATATCAGTGCAGAGCAGCGTAAGCAGAGGCCTTCAGAGCCATCAAGCGTGCAACAGAGCCCTTTTCCGCTAGAACAGAGCATGAAACATAAAAAAGCTCAAAGGACCATCCGCGTAAGGCAGTACGTCCAAGCCGCTTCAGCGTAAACAGGGTGCTTCTTCGCCTCCAGGGCATTAAACTCATCCCGTATTCATACGCAGCATGGAGGTGTACAAGAGACGCTTCCTATTCTCCGAAGTAAACCTGTCAGATCCTGCAATGAACCTATCAGAGCCTGCAAAGAACCTGACGTCTAGACTTCTGGCAAAGGGATACGGCTCGACTACCCAAGCGACGGCTATAATGATGGCACTGCACTGCCACCCAGGCTGTCAAATACCGTCATCCCCTTCGCGTAAACTGCTTTTTCAAAGCACGAGGGGATACGCTGCCTTGTTTTACACAGGCAAAATACGAGTTGTTTACGTTCTGCAGTAGACAAACCGCCTGCTACGCCAAAAGATGCACTCCGTACGAGGTTCGAGGCACGTCTCTTCGCCTAATGCACAGTGCGGTGACAGTTTCTCGAGGCACGTCTCTGCGACTGATACGCAGAAAGGGTTGCAGGCTGTCAAAGAATACGCCTCCACATTTAATGCACGGGATGATGACAAATCTCGGCATTTAATGCGAAAGATTTGATTATATCTTCAAAAGCCGTAATTCCGGCTAAGACGTCCATGTCAGCACTGTGGCACGATACGCAGCGGCTTCTACGCCCATCCAGCGATTGTGCCCCTTCGGCTTCTACGCCTGCTCGGCCCCTGTGCCCCTTCGGCTTCTACGCCTGTTCGGCCCCTGTGCCCCTTCGGCTTCTATGCCTGCTCGGTCCCTGTGCCCCCTCGGCTTCTATGCCTGCTCGGCCCCTGTGCCCCCTCGGCTTCTACGCATGTTCGGCCCCTGTATCCCCTCGGCTTCTATGCCTGTTCGGCCTCTACGCCCCCTCGGCTTCTATGCCTGTTCGGCCTCTACGACCCCTCGGCTTCTATGCCTGTTCGGCCTCTACGACCACTCGGCTTCTACGCCTGTTCGGCTTCTACGCCTGTTCGGCTCCTATGCCGGTTTGATAACTATTTGGCTTCTATGCCATGGTGACAGACATTTGGATTCTATGCCAACCTCTTCTACACAATGGATACCTACCTACGTGGCTTTTACGCCATGATCTTCGTAGCAATAGTACGCGTTGTGTCCCTTAGTTGGACCCGCGTCACACGCTCATTCAAAAGATCATCTATACGCAGGCATTGGTTACTTTAACCGTTGTGTAAAAGGGTGTTGTACTTTCCACTCCTCGGTTGTTACACCGATGGAGTGGTCACTGTCACTAAAACTCTATAAATAGAGACCTTTATCAATGAGGAACAAGGTCGGAAAATTAGTCAAGAAAGCCAATATCAGATCCGAGGTCGAGAAACTGAAAACTTAAAGATCGAACCAGGTCAACAAGAATCGAAAGATCGAACCCGAGAGAGAGAGAGAGAGAGAGAGAGCACCCGGAGCTCAGGCGAAGAGTAGGGATCGACGACTTTGGCATCGTACATCCACCCTCTCCTGCAACCTTCGAAGCTGCTTCCTGTCTTCTACGGCACTTCTTCAACATCGTGTGGTCCAAGGGCTAAAGTGATCGACTGCAGATCAGACACCTATAGTAATATCTACCCAGATTAAATAAATTGTACTCCCATATCCTCGTATAGGATCAAATTATACAAGTTTGTTTGTAAACAAAAGAAGGCGGGTTCTGTGTAAACCCCATATTGAATACATCTTCATTCTTTCGTTTAATACCACAAACAACCATTCTAAACTCAACCCGACTACCCCTCTAGCTAACTAACTATGCATAAACATATATGTCTAGCTATAATCTAGGCTAAAATATTGATATCTAATACATATATGCATATACCTATATATCTATACCCAATACCTTACCTTATCTTACACATAACTTACACATACCTTACGTATATATCTATACCTAGATATCTAACTATCTATCTAGCTATGTATATATCTATTTATAAATCTATCTATCTCTCTCTCTCTAGATATCTATAGATATATATATATAGCCATAGGTATATATATCTATACCTTAGATATATATATATATATAACTATCTACCAATCAATTACCTACTTATCTATCTTATTACCTATTTATCTAGTAATCTAACTACCTATCTATATCTATATATCCATCTAGTATATATATATATATATCTTCCTAGCTAACTATTATCTATCTAATAATCTATCTATCTATCTTATTATCTATTTATCTATATGTCTATCTATCAATTTAATCTATTTATCTATGTATCTATCTCTCTAATCTATCTACGTATCTATTTATCTATTTGTATCTAGGCATCTAGATATCTAATATCTATCGATCTAGATATCTACCTATCTATGAACCTATCTATCTATCTATTTATCTATGCATCTATCTATCTACCTAGCTATCTATGCGTCTATCTATCAATCTAAGTATCTAACTATCAATCCATCTAATTATCTATCTATGGGTCTATCTATCTATCAATCCATATATCTATCTAACTATAGATCTAGCTATTTATCTATTGATATATCTATATATTTATATATATCTCTCCCTCTCCCTCGCACACTGCTCTTGCTAGCTGCTACTGCCCATGCTGCTACTGCTGCCCTTGAACCTGCTGCTGCTGCCCCTTTGTTCTGCTGCTGCAGCTGCTGTCTTGTGCAGCATGGCTGCTGCAGTACAGCAGCAGGGCTGCTGTTGCTTGCTGTCCAGGCCCAGCTGGTCCCTCCCCCTCTCTCAAACAAACAAACAAACACACACACTCCTATATACATACACACATATACATATCACTATATATATATATATATATATATACATATATATAACTCTATAGATATATATATATACACACTAACTTATATATATCTAACACACACACACTCAACACATATCAACACACACACACACATAATTATATACACATATCTATATATATATATATAAACACCCATATGTCTATATATATATACACTAATATATCTATATATATCTATACCTATACACACTCACACACTCAAACACAAATATATATCTATATATCCTCACTCACACACACTCACTCTCACACACCCTCACACACTCTCACAAACACACAACCACACACATAAACACTCATACATATATATATAAATATATATACATATATACATAAACTCATATACATATACTCCTATATATATATATATATATATAAACACTCACTCACACTCACACAAGCACTCACTAACACATATCTATAAATATATATAGGGACACACATACATATAAATATACATATATACATATAACACAACACACAAGGCACAACGCACACAACGCCCCACTACGCACGTCCAACGACCCCGACACGCACAAACACCTATAAATATATAAAATATAGTCCGAGAATTCTAGCACACACTCTCCGATACTAACCCAACGCGCGCACAAGCCCGAAACAAGGAAACCAAGTCGAAATGGCCGTTCGGTCATTTCGACGAACACGTGGTGCGCGGTTCGGAAAACCTCCTGAAACGCACACCAAACGAACTCGGAATCGGCCCAAAATTTACCCATGCGCTCTAAACGATGCCTAGATCCTAGAAAAAGTGCTCCCGCATCGATTTTAGGTCCGTGGCGGAAACGCGCACGCACTTAGAATCGGCGACGACGAAAACCCTGAAAACGCCCGAAACGTCCGTTTCTTCGCGACACGGCTTCCCGTGTCCGAACGGAGATACGCACTCACCCTCAAGACACCCGACAACGTCTACCTAGGTCCGTCTAACCTAGGGCATCACCCCAAATTGGGCCAAATTCAGATTCCACCCGAAATTGACACAAAATCTAGTGTTAAAGTCTCTAAACCCAACCAAACTAGTTCCAACTTCCTCCCACGGGTAGCCTAAGGGTCTAGGAAGGTTCTAAACTATTAATTACACTATATAAAAAATAATTATAAGGGGGAAAAATTAGGGTTTACCTCTTGGGAGTTGGAATCCCAAGCCAAAATCTCCAAACTGCTCCAAATCCACCTCAACTAGCTTCCAAGCTCCCAAATCTAGCTCCAACACCAAATCTAGGCTCTACCCACCTAGGTTGGGGAAAAAGTTGGGTTAGGGTTCTATTAAGAAGAAGAAATGGAAGAAAGAAGGAAGAAAATGGAAGAGAAACTAACCTTGAAGAAGAAGGAAGAAGAAAGAAGAAGTGAAGAAGAAGAGTGGAATGAAAAAGAAGAACCAAGGGGAGGGGGGCTGCTTCTGTCCACGGGTTGGGGGGGTAGGTAGGGGCCGGCCAACACATAAAATGGGTTTACAAGTTTCCAAATTCCCAAAACGCCCCTACTTGACTTGGTTTCGGGTTCCGGGTTCCAAAAGTACTCAAACTAGCTCCAAATCTCTCCCACTAACCTTCTAAAAATATAATAAATATTCTAAACCCAAAAATAATTCTCACAAGGGTGTGGGCTGGGTCGAACATGGGTCCACTAGGGTCTGACATGGGTCCAGGCTAGCCAAAATTCTAAAATAATCAATATAAAAATAATACAATCAATAATTAATTATAAATACAATTAATTATAAATAATACACAATTAACCCAAATTAAAAAAAATACCCGGCTCTGGAAATGGGGTAGTGACAATTTCACACACAAAGTGCGAAAGCAATATCTTGCAATCGAGCTTCTGAAAACTATAGATTGACAAGAGAGTAGCAATACCTTGTAATCGAGCTTCTGAAAGCTGTCACGCCCCGATCTCCCGCAGGCAATCGGCCGTTCCCGCTAGGCGGAAATCACCCTCGCCAGCGCTCCTGCGGAACGATCGCTTGACCCATCAGGGCATGATGCCACACGAGCGTGAACCGCACCAGTCACGCCCCGGCCCCGCCCGGGCCGTCGCTCCGCCCTGCCCCGCCCCGTGCGGCCGAGAATTAATGAACCGGGCACGTATCACCGTGCCCCGGCGCGCCGGACGCGAATCACCGCGCCCGTCCCGCGGGTGCGAGGGAGGAAGGGAGCCAAGCGAATGGCCCGTTCGAGCTTTCGGGGGACGTGATGTCGCACGGGCCTGGGGTTGCGCCCGTACAAGGCCAATCGTTTAAGTTGATAGTTGGCTATCATCGCATCAATCGAGTAAGCAGCGGAAAGGGACTTGTTGCAATGCAATGCATTAGCCAACTGAGTGTTCGGGACAATCGAGGCAACTTGGGTTTCCTTTAGCAAAGGCACACGTTCGTTCCATACATTATGCCCCCTTATACGATAGCATTCTCGGGGCAACAATCGAAACCAGGATTCCGGGTCTTCGGGACTGTGGCACGCCTATCGCTTCCTCGGACGATCCAGTACCTGCGAACAAGTAAACTGTTGGTGGGTCAGCACTTTATACAAGTACTGGTGAGATAAATCAACTGAACAGAAATAAGCATTCACTCAAACAGGCACTAAGTAATCATGTTATAAAATATTACATTACTAGTGATCTTTCTAGTTTTACCTAGGTTCGTTTCATGCAGTTCTAGCAGAGTCGATTTACTTGTTTAGAAACATGTTTGGAAACAGAGTTTCATATTGAATATGCAAGCAAGCAAACCGTTCATGTTCAGGGTGTGCGCAGCGTGTCTCGTGCGACTCGAGGGTCTGATGCATAGCTAGACACACGATGCACATTCTTAGGGGCAGTCACTATCCAAGCTAACACAATGACTTAGCTATATGCAGGGCGGTCCCCGAGTATTCAGGATCGGCAGTTGGGGGAACAGCATACCAATGACTCTTTTATCTGATGCTAATGGCAGCTGTGACTCATGGTTGCTTTCCACTATCTCTGTAGCAGCCGTGACACATGCAGTTCAGCTCTGCACCAAAAGCCATTGTCCGACCGCGTGCGAATGCATGGATCACTATCAAATAAACTCTAATATGCAGACGAGATAAACCATCATAACGCAAATCCTTGTTGCGAGGCAAATCCGACTTATCACTTGAACACATTCAGGCACATTATGGTTCTCTCGAAGCATAGACGATAGTGAACATGTTCATGCACTCTAAGCAAGCGATCTGGATTCTCGTTTAGCAGACTTTGATTCAAAGACAAGCTAGGTGAGTTCGTTCATTAACATGCAAGGCAGGTTCTATCATTCTCTTAAGAAAATATTGCAAGTAAAAACTCAGATTATTATTAAGGCGTGCAAGAATCAGAGAACGAAGTTCTGCCCACTCACCTTGATACATAACGCCGGCGCGGAGCGGGGCGTTACATACTTACCAACCAACAAAAAGTTTCGTCCTCGAAACTTCAAGGATAAACTTCTCGATATCCCGAGTAGCGATAGTGCCGTCCCTCGCCGTACTCAATCAAAACAATCAAGCAATTCAAGTTCAGAAAATATTTTGCACTTTGAGAATATCTATGGACTTATTGTATGGAACGCTCTTTGCATAACCATATTATCTCAGAGTCATAGTAACGGTTCGGCCAGAGAATCGATTCCGCTCTGATACCATTCTGTCACGCCCCGGCCCCGCCCGGACCGTCGCTCCGTCCTGCCCCGCCCCGTACGGCCGGGAATTAACGAACCGGGCACGTATCACCGTGCCCCGGCGCGCCGGACGCGAATCACCGCGCCCGTCCCGCGGGTGCGAGGGAGGAAGGGAGCCAAGCGAATGGCCCGTTCGAGCTTTCGGGGGACGTGATGTCGCACGGGCCTGGGGTTGCGCCCGTGCAAGGCCAATCGTTTAAGTTGATAGTTGGCTATCATCGCATCAATCGAGTAAGCAGCGGAAAGGGACTTGTTGCAATGCAATGCATTAGCCAACTGAGTGTTCGGGACAATCGAGGCAACTTGGGTTTCCTTTAGCAAAGGCACACGTTCGTTCCATACATTATGCCCCCTTATACGATAGCATTCTCGGGGCAACAATCAAAACCAGGATTCTGGGTCTTTGGGACTGTGGCACGCCTATCGCTTCCTCGGACGATCCAGTACCTGCGAACAAGTAAACTGTTGGTGGGTCAGCACTTTATACAAGTACTGGTGAGATAAATCAACTGAACAGAAACAAGCATTCACTCAAACAGGCACTAAGTAATCATGTTATAAAATATTACATTACTAGTGATCTTTCTAGTTTTACCTAGGTTCGTTTCATGCAGTTCTAGCAGAGTCGATTTACTTGTTTAGAAACATGTTTGGAAACAGAGTTTCATATTGAATATGCAAGCAAGCAAACCGTTCATGTTCAGGGTGTACGCAGCGTGTCTCGTGCGACTCGAGGGTCTGATGCATAGCTAGACACACGATGCACATTCTTAGGGGCAGTCACTATCCAAGCCAACACAATGACTTAGCTATATGCAGGGCGGTCCCCGAGTATTCAGGATCGGCAGCTGGGGGAACAGCATACCAATGACTCTTTTATCTGATGCTAATGGCAGCTGTGACTCATGGTTGCTTTCCACTATCTCTGTAGCAGCCGTGACACATGCAGTTCAGCTCTGCACCAAAAGCCATTGTCCGACCGCGTGCGAATGCATGGATCACTATCAAATAAACTCTAATATGCAGACGAGATGAACCATCATAACGCAAATCCTTGTTGCGGGGCAAATCTGACTTATCACTTGAACACATTCAGGCACATTATGGTTCTCTCGAAGCATAGACGATAGTGAACATGTTCATGCACTCTAAGCAAGCGATCTGGATTCTCGTTTAGCAGACTTTGATTCAAAGACAAGCTAGGTGAGTTCGTTCATTAATATGCAAGGCAGGTTCTATCATTCTCTTAAGAAAACATTGCAAGCAAAAACTCAGATTATTATTAAGGCGTGCAAGAATCAGAGAACGAAGTTCTGCCCACTCACCTTGATACATAACGCCGGCGCGGAGCGGGGCGTTACAGCACCCGTGCAAGGCCGTGATTCATTGGCTGGCGATAAGAGTTCTAAGCCACAGAGTCGCACAGATTGTCCGAGTGCAGCGGAGTCATGAACGCATAGGCGATCGGTAACAGGTTCACTGAGTCAACAATATAGCGGAAGCATTGAAACACAAGTTGAAGTAAAGCAAGCTCTTTATTGATATGAACAAGTGTTACAGGCGGCGTATAGCCGAGATTACAAGTCGCTCAAGCCTCTCTCTGAAACGGTAAAAGTGTGCCAAGTGGCTACACTTGTGGATTGATTGTACAGGCGATGATCAGGCGATGTTCAGGCGAGTTCCAACATTATGTCTTGTATATGTGCTTCAGTTTCGGGCGCACCGTTGCTTCGGAGTGATCTCCATACCTTAGCACGCATAAAGGAGGCATCCGCACCGAACGAGGTTCTCCCGCACCCTGCATACAAACTGGTGGATTATCAGTACATTGAATGCACTGGTGGGGAAGCTACTCACCCGCTCGACAAATCCAAACACGTAATACAGGTTCCGTGCACAACTATTAAGTTGTCTTTCTAATTGCCTTAGGATCAGTTTTATGCAAATGTTGAATAGCCTAACTCGTGTGGCAGGGCGCCGTGCGACATAAGAGGAAACACGGCGAGACTTACCAACTTATCATTTTTTCTTCCCTGTCCAAGGCAAATATTGTTAATTTATGCACGGGCAAGTATAAACATTCAGGAGCATAGCATATGCAAATATGAGGGTCGTTATTTTCAGATCGTTCAAGTGTTCAGTTTATTGATGCTATACAATGACTCGCACGCGGATAGCCGCTAAGCGAGGATGACTTATCTATATGACAAAAGTCGCTGGCATAGCCATAAAGGACGGGTTATGGTCTCGGGACTATGAGCGATATGCAACGCAGGTGGCGAGCCCCGCTACATAACACTCCGTCCGTGACAAACGACCATACTAACTCTTCCGCACGGATCGGATCGGTCCCAGTGCCCCGGCGACCGTCCGCGGAAGCCAAAATTCTTGTGCACAAGTTGTCCGCGACATACAGGTCAGGGTCTATCCTTTATCCAAAGCTTGACATGATAATCATGGAACACAAACTTATTCTGAACGAGCATATTGCTCCACGAGCTGGGATTTAATCAGTACAAAACACGATCCTCGTTCAGATGCACACTGGCATGATTATCATTCAAGTGTGATTCACATTTTCATATTCATTCTTGCTTGATGCAATTCCCTGGTTCGGGGATTTGCCTTGGGTGACCTAACGGTCCCGGATACTTGCAGGTTCAATTGCACAGAAGGACTATTTGATAGTCTCCTGGCTAACAAGAATGCATGCACATACAATCACGTTAAACATTCGAAAGCAGGCAAGCACGCGTTCTAAGGAACATAAGCAGACACGTTGCTCGGACCCGAAGGTAAGCCGAGAGTTGAAATCGTTAGGGGACTTAGCATGCGAGGGTCTGAATATAAGCTGTATTTCAATTTCCATGTTCTAACATAAGCAATACAAGTTGGGATTATTCCCTTAGCTAGGTGCGTTGGATTCATTAGCATGCAGGGGGTGAATCACCTAGCGACTAGCATAAACATTCCAGATTTTATGTGTGCTGGCTAAGCAAGGACAAGTTCACCGTAGCCACCCACCTTAGCGATGATTCGCCTCGGTAGAGAGATACGTCAAGCGAGCCTCTGAAAGCCTAAGCCGGATTCCTGTAGGGACAAGTCTGGATATCCTTTGCTTCTCGTTTTAGGCAAAGCGGGTCGGGACATTTACACTTTTGCCGATTGAGTCGGCAGTCCGCTAGAACGGAACGGGGTGTTACAAAAGCTATGATTTGATAAGTGAGTAAAACAGAACACAAAAGAATTAACGAGGTTCGACAATGTGCCTACGTCCTCGGACAATTATAATTCTTTACTTTCTTTCTCCACTAAGAATAGCGAGATTACAAATTACAAACTCTCTCTTGGATACACTCAAGAGGCTCACAAACTCTCATACAAAAGTATGAACACACTTTGGTGAAGAAGCACTCGAGGTAGAAGCACCTCCCAGAAGAATACCGCAAGCAAGGAGCACCAAGAGCACCACCACTTCTAGCACCAAGATTACAAGGGAGGATTCACCAAACATCTCCCAAACCATCTCCTTATATAGCCATAAGGGAATGAACCTTCTCCTCCAAGATTTGTTTCATCCAAGGTTCATTAAGCTTGGGAACTCCAAAAATCATTACATTTTTTCCAAGGTGAATGAACCTTGGGAACATCAAACCCTCTCTCCAATTAAGAAAGAATCACCCAACAATCTGAATCTATGCCCATTGTTTTATTGGTGTTGGAACATTAAGATGATAATTAATTACATAAGAATGTTGAATGAGTAGGCTTTACATAGGTTACAAACAAAATTGAAGACGAAGATCTTCCAATCTCAGTTAATTATCCAGTCAAAATATAGAAAACCACTCTACGACACAAGTAACAATCCATCTAATGCCGAATTAGAGTGACTCTATTACTTATCGAGGAGAAGCATAAGATCCATCATGTCTGGTGGCAGAAGATCAGTGAATCGAGTCAGTTGGTGTATTATTTCTTTCATTTATATATGATAGGAGTTGGAGATAGTGGATCCAAAAGACATACAATGAAACGTGCACAAAATTCTGAGAGTTACGTTGGTCATCTAAAAATAAAAAGAAACTAATACCTTGACAAAAGCCAAAGCCAAAATGCAATCGCAACTGAATCCAACTGTGTATTTTTGTTTTTCCCCTCATATTAAGTAAGCATATGGTTCTGCATATGAGTTTCTGAAACAGAAGGATGCAATATGAGTCCTTTTGAGTACCTATGTTTTCATTATTTGATCTCTGCATATTCATATTATTGATAAACTAACACTAATATACAGATACATATGTTATTCCACAGTTTTATTCATAACAATTTGAACGTTTGTCCATGTGAATTCCATGTACCCAAATTGTTGTAATTTTTATACAACTTTTATTATAATGACGGAGTCACTAATATATTAAAAATGTCTTTATCTTGTATCGTAACTTATTTTGATAGCTCTCCTCCCTCCCTCCCTCCCTCCCTCTATTCCGCATATATCGTACAGTGCAAAATAATGTACATTACAAATTATTTCTTCCACAAAATTTCGATATCGAACATTCCCTTCCCCCTCATCTTCTTTTCCCATACGAACACTTCTCCCTCTTTCAACCTCTCTCTATATAACTCACATTTTCTCATCTCCTCTACTTCATAACGAGAATCTTTATCATAACCGTGATCGCGTCATCCTTGTCGTACTGCAACGCCAGCCAAAGAGGAGCTACAACCACATCGTTAAGTTTCGTCGCCGACATTTTTTTCGCCGTCCAACCCCCCGCACCCTCAACGAGTTCTACCACATTGTAAATTCTCAGTTGATGGTAAAAGATGATACCAAATGCTCTTAGTGTTCGAATTTATGCCTAAAAGAGTCCACTTGGTAAACTTTTTTTTTTTGTGAGGTTCCTATTTTTTTTAGTATGTTGGACACGCTTTTACATTGGATACGATACGACATGGACACGATAAGATATGGACATGACGATACTGACACAACATTCATTTGTTAAAAAAACTAATGACGTTTTAAGTTCAGTCCAGGATAAACTAAATCCTGGTTCCGCCATTGTGCACTTGCATTCTTTTTTTTTATCTATTTCGTTCTAAATGTTTCGATCGCATGCTAATCTATCTGTTAGATATGTTAAACAGAGTGCTTTTGTTTTAAACATGAGTGAACAAGGTTTCGATTGCACGCTATAATGCTACAATATCACCATATAACTTGTGCATTCATGAAAATCTATCACATATATATATATAAAGTAAGTCACTATGTTATATTATATCATCACTAATATTTAAAATATTACAAAAAATTATATTACAGATTATACTAATATTTAAAATACTACAAAAGGATATATATATACCGAAGGTATTATCCTAGTGGTAATGTGGCGGACCGTCTTGGAGTAGACCAAGATTCGAATTTCTCCTCCGCCGACTGAGTGACTATTATAGTCACGTGTGTGTGTGTGTATATATATATATATATATATATATATATATATATATATATATATATATATATATATTAGTTCTAGGATGGACGAGGTAGCGAGGTATCAATTTCTTTTATAAAATTCGCTTAAAATGTGTATTGGAGAGTCTATGATACCATATTAAAATTAATATATTCAATCCACACCAGAACCTCTATGATCAGAAACACCACATCCTATGTTAAGTAGGAATACTAGCGACAAACTGATGAACTATGTTGCACAAACACGAATACGTGATATAAACAGTATCAAATAGGTACATGATAGTCATCTATGTTTTCATGTTACACGAATACATACAAGGATACATGTATGGATAAAATGCAGACACGAATACGGATACCGCTTTCCTACGTCCGTGCAACGTATATCTGACAGATTTGCTTGGCACATGCATACTGCACCGAATTTAATGTCATCTAAGTAGTGAAATTAGTGACGGAGTTGGTTAATTTTCTAGACAAATATTTCAATTATATATCAGTGATGGATTTAGAGTCAAACACTCAAAATCAGTGATAAGCTAAGTTGCATGAACACAAATCATAGTTTGTTGCATCGCCCGATATAAATCCGATACAGCTAGGACAAATACGGTTTGGCACGTCCCGATCCGATACCGATCGATACCAATATTGACCAATACCGACATCGAGATTCTCTTTTTCAGACAATTTGACAAAAAAAAAAAAAAAATTTGAACGAAATAGAAAAACCACCAAGGGTGTAAATGCATAGTAACCATATAAACACATATAAAACTAATCTTATCTATTACAGATTAACGGTAACTACTATTTCATTTAAAATTACAAAGAAACTACACATAAAATATATAAAATTATGCCTAATTATATATTATTTTTTTTCTTCTAAATTTTAATAATTATTGTTTTTTGATACCAAAAAAAATATAATATTCCAATATTGATACACGTTTTACGAAGAGATAGAGGGTGCCCACTTGTCATATTGATACAGCCGGATGTATCAGAGTTTTATTCAGTTATCCTGCATACGAAACTAGACTAATAGAGGTCAATTTTCTGAATCATTAACTCATTTTTTTTTTCTTAGAAAGGGAGTCTCCAACAATTTTTTTAGAACCCAAGCTTTAGCCACCACATGCTTGATTTCTTTAACACTTCCCAATTACTTGGACAATGCTGTTAGGACTGGAAGACCAGTTTTAAGTAATAAAGAAAAGAGAAGAAAGTGGCTTAAAAGAAATCAATATTTTGGCTGTGATATTGGCAAGAACAGTAGGATGCATATGCCTTGAAGATGGCAAGAAGGATTGGGTCCACTGGGTGAGGGGTCTTCAACACATTTTTTCATGATTGGTATGCATCTTCCTATTCCGCTGTACTTGTGTCGACATGTCTGTGTCAGTGTGGATACATATCTGAGATTTCAAATTGCAAAAAGACACTTGCAAAATCGACAATGTCAGGTTCGTGCAGCACAAACTAGCTAGCCGTAAGGTCTGCAAAGAGAGATCAGGCCTAGACCCCTTCCCTACAATTTCCACAAGCAATGTCTCCTCTTACCTTAAATTTCCACAAGGTACCACGAAGTTATAAGCCTCTATAATCTCATCAAACATTCTTGATTTTGCTGTCCTTCACTTACAATATCACAAACATTACACCCAAGTACCAACCCAATAGTGCTGATCAAACCAAGACCCACAGTAAAACATGCACAGACAGGAAATAATGCAAACATTAATGAAAGTCATATCAACTTACATGCTCAATCCAAGTTAGGGTCAAGCCTGCCCCGAACCTTACCACAAGCTCATTTAACTAATTCTACATAGCTCCACCTAAACAGTGTTCATAAAAACTTCAAGATTCGAACTTCAAGCTAGTTTCACAACAGAGCAAAACTAAATGCACTTCAAAATTGGTACCAAAATTTTTAGACGTCAAATTAAACAACAAAATATGACGTGCCCCTTGAACAAACTTTACTACGAAGTTAGTCTTGAATCCTAAATGATACCAATCTTGTTTGCAACATCAAGAGCATCATAATCAGGAGTCAGTCTCACGTATGCCTTCTTCGTGCCATCGGGCCTGTAAAAAGAAAAACAAATTGAACCATCACTTATCCTGGATCGATGCATTCGTACATATGTGAAACACATCCATTATCAATCAGTGCAAAAGTAAATAGGATCAAATTCCAACCTGATGAGGGTATTCACTTTCTTCGTCTGAATGTCGTACATCTTCTTCACAGCTGCTTTGATCTTCTTCTTGTCAGCTCGGATATCAACGATGAAAACTAGTGTGTTGTTGTCTTCTATCTTCTTCATGGCAGATTCAGTCGTCAGAGGATACTTGAGAATTTGATAATGATCAAGCTTGTTTCTTGGAGTGGCACTGATCCTAGGATATTTTGGGTTCCTCTCCTTCTTCAGTGTCTTGGGCCTATGGAAAGTTACAGATGTCCGGATCTTCTTGGCCTTCTTTTTTATGGCTGAAGCTCCAGATTTCACAGCCTTTGCAACCTTCACAGCTTGTGCTTTTCCATCGGCCTTTTTGGCAGTAGCTATCACCAGATTATACACATAGTTTGAGTAAAGGAAGAAGGGGGGATACTGAAAGCCTCAATTTTTTTACAACTCGCCAAGAATAAAACTATTACAAGAGCCTTAAAAATGATCACACATTTACAAAGGCTTAAAAGGGCTTGACATACTAATGAATTGGAGAGAGAAGTAAATTTGTACACAACTTATTCTGGATATCATACATGAATAATGAATAATATATCAACAGTTGGATAAATACAATAATATCCCTTGAAGCTTGCTTTTAAGAAACGTTCTCAATTAAAACCTAATAAATGATACACAAATGCTATCATAAAAAATAATATTTATCAAAAAAATTCCACATACAATTGTGCATTTCATTCTGTAGAAGACCAAAAGCCTTTTAAATCAAAGTACTTGGATAAGATGTCAATTAATGTACTATATCAAAGAGTCAAAAGACTAGTAATGAACATAAAAACATAAGAAATTTCCTAAAACAGAAACTCACATCTAACCTATACAATCTTAAAGACAGCTTTTGACCAAGTTAAGAAATACCAAAAGATCAAACTCCAGATAGGAATTTTTGACAAAGATAAGAGATCAAACTCCAGATACCAAAAACCAGTATCTAAAGTCATAAACCATTTAAAACTCTGGCTGTTCAGTGCTTAATCTCTTATGTTTTCACTCAGGTCTCAATCCCACATGGCAGATTGGTTGTGTTAGGTGGCCAACCACCAACAAAGATCTTCGTTGGATTACTATGAAATGAATCAAAAGATGCATTCAAAATGATGAAACAACAAAAGGCTCTGTTGTTTTATGTTATCGCATTAAATATAGAAGCATTTTTTAGCCCTATATTTTTTAAATCCATTAGTACTTTTCTAACTTAACTCTCTAAAACACTAGAGCATGTCACTAAAACTACTAGCAATTTTTCTGATCTGATCTTCCAACAACACTTGCCACTTTATAATAGCAGAAGATGTTCTGCAATATCTTGCAGGCAATGAATCAATAAGGTTGATCTAGATCTCATACACGAGTATCATACTAGAATCCTCCTATCATGCATGTTTGTACCAAAGCTTTTTTTTGTTAAGCACAACAAGAACCGAACTATGAGTTCTTAAATTAAAATGTAGATATAATGTTCTATTGTTAGCAAATATTTCAGTTTATGCTATATCTATAAAGGAAAACAAGTACAAGTACTCAGGAGCATGAAATGGATGGCAATAGTGAACAATAAATTCTTCACTAAGCTGACAAGAAACACAACTAATAAAGAACAAGTGGTCAGCAAGATAATGATAATCTGTGACGTCCAAAATATAATGAATTTCTTTGGTGAGCTTCAGTTTCCTTGTTTCATCACAGATTTGCTAAATTTCCTACTGATGATGAATACATATTATAAAAATCTGGTAGTTCTCGCTACTAATGCTCTTTTTACAAAATACCATATATCTTCAGTGATATCATACCTTTCACAGGTGGGGCCATCTGGTCACTGATTGGAACTTCAGTAGAATCAACTGTAGCAAGTTAAGCAAATATTAGCACCATGCTGTTGGAAAATAAATAATAAACTTGCTGCATATATAAAATAAACTGGATCAGAAATAAAGATTTTTTAAAAGCAATCAAGCAGAGCTTCTGACATGTTAACTTGGAGAGCTTCTGACATGTTAACTTAGAATCAGTGTTCTAAAAATCGGACTAGGCGGCCGCCCACCGCACCGAATTCGGCCTCCTAGGCGCCTGTTCGGGCCTAGGCGGCCCTAGGCGGCCAATTCGGCCCTGTTCGGCCAAGGCAAAAAATTAAAAATTCAAATTTTCAAATTTCAAAATTTTGAAATTAGAAATTTCAGATTTGAAATTGCAAAAAATATTAAAAAAATTCAAATTTCAAAAAAAATTAAAAGAAATGCAATAAAAATTCAAAATATCAGGAAAAAAAATCTAAATATTAAAAAAAATTCAAAATTTTTTAAAAAAAATTAAAACTAAAAATTCAAATTTTCAAAAAAAAAAATTCTATTCGGCCGCCTAGGCGCTAGGCGGCCCTTTGGCGCACCGATTCCTCCTAGCGCTTTTTATAACATTGCTTAGAATCATCATGTCAATAAATGACCATCAAATTACACCAAAATAATTTTATATTTTTCGGGGCTACTATAACATATACAAACTCATCATCGACCAAGCCTTCTCCCATCTAAATAAGGTCAGTTATGGAACATAAGAAAAATCCATAAAAGAGTTAAGACAAAGATTTTATAATCGACAGTACATTTGACATTGACCCTCTATGTTATTGTCAAATTCATAGCCAAGGTTGCTATGAGCATGTTGGGCCATGCCACAAAACCTAGATGACCAATTGGCAGGTAGCAACCTTTTGCATGTGAAGTTATAGCTCATGATACCAAGGAGCATCCTCCAAGTTCCCCTAGACATAAAGAGTCTAGTCACAAAGATATGATGATACAATTTGCAAGAGGGAATCAGATTCATCTCAATGATGCAATAAGGCAAAGAAAAAAGGAATGGTGTTGACATACAACATATAGAAAAATGAAATACAAAATTGCATCTGCCATAAATAGAGAGGCATTTCCATTTTATTCAAAATAAACTGTATGCACATGAACAGTCTCAAAATGAGCAATATATGAGGTCCAAAGATAGTAGTATCTATATTAAAAAAATGGTTTGCATCGTAATTTGTGTATTATCGGCACTACATACAAAACTAAGGGGCACTAACATGTTACATTACAACAAAGACTACATGCCAGTTCTTGAAATCAGCTACTTGCACAAAATTATCCATTAAAAAAGTTTAATCCTTATCGCTGCACATATTTCCAACTGAAATAATAGTGTTAGTGTGTAAACCATCCGGTTAGCAATAATTTTGCAACCAATCATTGAAAATTTTATCGAACTATCATATATCTTGCTAATCATGCAACACTAAGCTAAGTTGCTAACTATAGTAGTTACTATTAAAACCAAATAACATGTTTACCAGACTGAAATATACCTGATATAACTTTAAAAGAAATCTGATAAATACTCTAGAAAGGAAACATGTATACATATAGAATAATTTACACAGAAAACGTCTTTTGCAATTAGTTAAGCAGTAGACCACTTTTAATGGCACTAGAAGCAGGAATGGTGTAAACCCCCAAAATTTTTAAATTATTAAATCTTGGATTTTTCTCAATTTTCTGGAATTTTCTGGGAATTTTCTGTAATTAAAATCAAGCTTTTCAATTAATAAATAATTTTTAATTAGCAATAAATAATATTAAAATGTCATGAAAATAATATTTTTTGGTGTAAAATGAAAAATTGGACTTAGGGTAATTTTTCTGGATTTTTCTGGGCCTCAGACATATTTTTAAATGCCTGAAAACTAATTTATTAATTATTTAAATTAATTATCTATTTATTTATTTATTTATTTATTATTTTATTTTATTTTATTTATTCTGCGGGCCGCCCAGGCCCATTGGGCCGCGGCCCGGCCCGTTAGCCAGCCCAGTCCAGCCCCCTTTCGGGTCGGGTCGGGTTCAGCCGAACCCGACCCGCCGCAGCCCGACCCGCCCGCGTGCACAGTCCCCCCACGTCCCGCGTCCCCCGCCGGCCGCCGCGCGCAGCGCCGCGCGTCCCGCGCCCCGCTCCCCGCGCCCACGTCGCCCCGATCCGCCTTGGCCGGCCCCCTGCAACCGCCTGCTCCCCTTATAAAACCCCGCCCGCCTCCAGCTTTCCCCCACACCGTAACCCTAGAACGCCACCCCTCTCCGCCTAGCTCCGCCGCTGCTCGCCTCCGCTCGCCCTCGCCGCCGTGAGCCGCCCAGCGCCTTCCTCCCCTCGGCGCCGCCAGCCGTCTCCTCCCGCAGAACCGAGCAGCAGCAGCGGCACCAACTCCAGCCGCTCCGGCCTCTGCGCCGCCTCCGCCAAGCTCGTCGGCGCCGCCCGAGCCCTCCGGTCGGCCTCCCCCACCGCAGCGACGCCCCCGGCCGCCGTAGCCGACCGGATTCCGTCCAAAACCCTAACCCTAGCTTTCCTTCGTGTCGCGTCGGACACGACACGGACACGTCTCGACCCTGATTCCCGGGTCCCCTTCAGGTACGCGTAACTTTCGCCTCGTAGCTCCGTTTCCAATTCCGCAAATTGCGTTGTGAAGCCTGTATGACCCTCTCGGTGTCCGGACAAACTGTTCGGGACATCGCGTCCTGTGGTGATCGCACACCGCGATCCAAAAACAGGAAAAACCAGACCCTGTTTCACCCCCGGAACTGAGTACGCCCCGCCAAACGGGACGACTTGGTAGCGTGCGGTCTTCGCAGATACGTACGCACCGTCGATACGGACGTGTGAGATTTCGCGGAAGCTGATTCGGGTGTGCGTGCACACCGGAATCAACGCGTATCCGCGGACATCGCCCCGTATCCGGCTTTTCTGCAATTCACCCTAACTTCGTGCACACACGTCGGATCGAGACGAAACTTGCGCCATCGGACTCGTAGCAATACGCTGGTCCTGTGGGTCAAGTTTGGTTCGATTCTGAGAACGTTGACGAAATCGCGTGTCGTGGGCCCCACAGGCCCCGCTCGACGGACGATTTTGTGTTCGGCTCATCGGAATCCAAATCTGGAAGTTCCATTGGGTTCGTATCAGCGTTCCTGACCTGTTGACACTAAGTTTGGTGAATTTGGAGACCTTTGACCCGGACGCGTTTTTCGGTGCAAAGCGGGCCCACCGGCGGACCCCGTTTTGACCCGAAACAGCCGTTTTTGCCCTTGTCTCCAAATTGGACCCAAGGACAGGCGTTTCTAGCTATTTGACATCTTCTGAGCACGATGGTAATGTCTATTTCAGCTTTTGGATTCATCTCTGGACTTTTTCCCCAAGAACTAAATTAACCAGATCCAAACAACAGGCAAGTACCTGCACTTCAAGTTAAATCTATATATTGTGATAATTAATTTCCTGCTTTACTAGTAACCTTGATGATTACCCTTAGTGTTAGAAATGCTAGATTTTCATGTCTTGAGTATTGGAATTCATGTCTTGTTTTTCATGTCGGATGGGAGAATACTGAAAGGCATGTAGTTACCCTTCCCCTTGCCGTGAATAATAGCTGTTGGTACACGACTGTCCATCAGCCGGATCTCGATTATTCGTGACTAATAGCCGTTCATGACGGCCGGATTAGCCTTATAAACCCCTGCATGCCAACTAAGTATTCTAAAAACAAACACAAGTTTCATACAGATAACTTCTGGTCATGTTATATTCTTGCTGACTGTGTATTTCTTTTCCTGCTCGTTTACTTCTGTTTTCTCATATTCCTGTTTATAGTTTTGACTCTGAGATATTAACATTCCTTTATGCAGTTTCCTTAACATGATATTCAATGTTTAATTGTCATAAATATTTAGTTTAACATTGTTGTGCACTGTGTACTTTGCTCCTTTCCTGACTGGATCTGTTGATTTAGGCGATGATGAGGATCTTGCCCCTACCTATTATGGTCCTTATGAGGGTACAGATGATACCTATGAGGAGCCAGAACCCACTCAGGAGACCCCTGCTGCAGAGTAGCTAGTAGTAGCTATCTTTTATTCTGTTTCTTATCTTATTTAATCGGGTTTGTCCCCGATTTCATTTTGGAATTCCTGTATTAAACATTTGAATTTGTTGTCACATTTATTTCAGTTGCAATCTTAAGTTTCATTTCTCATTATTATCTTGCCTATATTGTTGTGAATGAGCTAGTTAGTAGTTATGGATTGACCTAGACAGCGTACTACCGCCGACTCTGCGGCGTAGGCTGGACGTGCCCACGCACTCGTGCCCGAACTTCCGGGTGCGGGTCGTGACAAATGGATATACATTGTATTAAGCACAAATATAAAGAAAAAATAGCTATATATGTTTGTCTTTGATATGCAAATGGTGCAATGAACAACGTAATTGTCACAAAACAATTTCTTTTTTATCAGAGACGCCTACAAACCCTAATTAATCAATAGGGAACCAAATAACACAACAATATCTAACAGATCCAGACTAAATTACATCATAAACTGAAAGAAAGGGAAAAAAAAGGGAAACTTTATTGCTTTGATGCCAATACCCTAACAAATTGGTAACGTTAGATGTACAACATTACAAAATCAAGGAATCGAACGTATAAAAGAAGGAAGTTTTAACGCTTTAGTGACAAAACCCCAGTGAACCGTTCGGAGCATACATGAATCAAACCATCGATAACAGAGTTTTCAGAATCGAACGCATATATACACAATTAATGAGAAAATAGCATATGATTCCAAAATTAAAACCCAAGAAATTAAAAATTAGGGTTTGGGATGGAGGAAGAAGAGACTGACCGAGAGAAGGGAAAAAAAAACCCTAGCCTTCGAAGGGGAATTGGAGGCGTTCTGTTGTGGGAGTACTTATATGCGCTTCTGAAAATCCTGTCCGTTGGATCTCCATTTCATTCAGTTTCTGTCAATCATGCGGCTATCGCTAGTCAATTGTTACCGGGCTGGGCTTGGACATGGGCAAGATCTGAATCCAAATTAGTGATTCGAGTACAAGTTTCTATTTAACAATATTAATAATATACACGCGCATAAAAAAGTATTATAAAAAATTAAATATAAATTTATTATAAAAAATGTCATTCATAGAAATTGAACTCAAGCAATCAAAGAAAACATCTTTCACCTCAACCACTTGAGCTATAATTATTTAGTTATAAATATATCATATTACGTAGTTTAATGTTTTGTTAAATTTTTTAAAAATAATTAGTAGAGTATTTAAGTAGTTATTATTATTATTATTGTTATTATTATTATTATTATTATTATTATTATTATTATTATTATTTTATTTATTTAAATGATGATATACATACGACTTAGATGGTTCATTTTTTAGCCGTTTTTAAGACGCGTTATAATAGTATAGATAGATATCTTCTAATTTTCTATATAAATATATCGCTACTCTTATAACGAGACTTGAAAATGGTTCAAAAATTAGCCGTCTAAGCCGTTTATAAATACTCTACTAACTATTTTTAAAAATAAATAATTAGTTAACTACCTAATATTATTTATTTATAACTAAATATTTCTAACTCAAGTGGTTAAGGTAAGAGGTATTCTTATTGGTTGTTTGAGTTTGATTCCTAGAAATGACAATGTTTACAATAATTTTATATTTAGTTTTTTAACAAATTTTTTTACTGTGTTTATAATAATTGTTATTTTTAGGGTCGGGGGGGGGGGGGGGGGGGTCGGGGGTAGGGGGTTTTAGGGGGTGGACTGATAGTTTCGTCATTTTTTTTAAGATATCAAGTTGATGTCTATTAAAGTTTAGGGTATCAAATTAAAAAACTAAAATAGTTGAGGGTATCAAGTTGTAATTTAGCCTCAAATAATTAAAAGAACACTTAATTCTGAGAATATGGGTTAATCACAATAAATTATTAAATTCATAAGAGAGTAAGCTATTTACGAGCTAAATATCTGCATTGTCCTTGAAAGATTACTCTCGATATTAAAAGCCAATATGCCCACACCTTTCAAATATCTTCACCAAATCTCCTCTCTCTCTCTCTCTCTCTCTCTCAAACATATATATATATATATATATATATATATATATATATATATATGGAAAAAAGAAAATCCTAAATCCTGATAATATGGGTCGAAACTCCAAGTTTCCAAGACCTGGTGAGAAGAAAGAAGCATGCCCACAGCAGCGGCACCTCTTTTCTACGTCAACATACGCTTTATGGACGGACTTGCCCAAGCCTACTAAGCCCACCAGGAAGGAATGTGAGCTCCACTATGTTGAACCCAAAATCGTCAATGGTTGCAAAGTGGCAGAGTTTACAGTCGAAGATCTTGCCGAAACAGAAGAATACTGGAAGAACACGATCGTTCTTTACGTTGTGGGCCCTAGACCGTCATCCCGCCAGCTTTGCGCTTTTGGTATCCGGGAATGGCGACCGAAAGGAAACATGGAGGTTTATTCAAGAGAAAATGTATTTTATTATATAAGATTTAGCCTAGCCGAAGATGTAGAGAGGATTCTCGAAAATAGTTCTTGGACATTTGTGTTGATAGTTGGTACCGTTCAGGTTTACCATGCGCACCGGCTTCGCGTCAATCCACTACCAGAATAAGCGGAATTAGCGACGTTTTTAGCGACGTTAACAAAAAATGTCGCTAATATAATATATATTAGCGACTCCAGGTAAAAACGTCGCTAGACGTCGCTAATTGGCGATATTTAGCAACGTTTAGAGACTGTAATTAAGTTTTTAAAAGATTAGTCGCTATAAGTTCAATTAAGGTCGCTAAACGTCGCTAATATGTTTTATTTAGCGACGTTTAGCGGCGTATTTAGCGACTTATTTCTTTTAGACATTTAGCGACGTCAGTTGCGACGTTAAAGACGTCGCTAACTTAGCGACGTCATTAATGGCGTCGCTAAAACATCGCTAAATTAGTTTCATTTAGGGTTGATTCCCCCAATTTCCTTCGATCTCTCCCTCTCCCTCTCCCAAATTTAAACCCCCCTCCCTCCGGCTCCTCCTTCCTCCTTCCGGCAACCCCCCTCCGGTATGTTCTCCCCCTCCGGCTCCCCTCCTCCCTCCGGTGTCCCCTCCTCCCTCCCGGCGACCCCCCTCCGGTCGCGTCCTCCCCCCTCCGCCGTCAGCTCCTCCTTCCTCCGGCTCCCCTTCTCCCTCCGGCGTCCTTCCTCCGGCTCCCCTCCTCGATAAGCTCCTCCCTTTGTCTCCTTTCTTTGTCTCTCTCTCTCTCTCTCTCTCTAGCACGATACGACACAACACGACACACACTAACCCTAACTCGAACACACATACATGCACGCGGACACACTAACACATGCAGACACTAACCCTAATACTGACACGGACAGACGGACACGGACACGGGAATGCTGCTCTTGCTTTTACACAGACACGGACACGACATGCTGCTTGCTGTGCATTGCTGCTGCAGTTGCTCTTCTTGCTGCTGCAGTTGCTCCCCTTGTTGCTACTGTGCATCCCTTTGTTGTTGCTGCTCTTCACTGCAGTGCACAAGAGTGCACTGCGACTCCCTCTTGGCCTGCACAACAATCCCATATCTCACACTCAAATCCTGGCATGCCCACTGCCCTTAGTTACTACTGGCCTGCACCGATGCACCAAATCCCTAAACTCCATTGGACTGCCTATTATTTACTGATATCTATTTATGATTGATACTTTGGTACCAGTCGAGATATCAATCTACTGATACTACAAGTCTCCTAGAACCTGACACTCAAGCTTATCAGTAATAACATTGTTTACCCCAAATCAGGTTCCACAACCTGTGCATACTGTTGCACATAAATTGTGCTCAGCCTACAGGGCCTCCCCCACTGCCCTTACAGTGTTGCAAACCTCTTCTCGATACCCTGCATTCAGGAACACCTACCATCACACCCAATTGAATGCATCCTGCATTCAATCCAACAGAAAACGTATTTCACTACAACTTACAATCCACACTTGTAGTGCACCAATGAGGTACTTCATGATACATTGAGGGGTACTTCATGATACATTGTAGTACACCTCTTCAAGCTTCCTCTAGGTCCAATGGGTGCTCTCCCTTCAGTTGATCACTGCCAAATGATGCACTCTAAAAACTGTGAATCATACTGTATGTAACGATTTATAGGACACATACTGTCATTTTTGCAGAAGTATCTAGAAATGGATATGAATTACTATCTGCGTCATCGTTCGTGGATGTACAACCGTCATCCGATGACATGTGCGGTGTACGGGATGAATTCATTGAGGGTGTACAACAGTTCCTGCAGTTCACCAAGGCATTCCCTCAGTACATGGACGGTACCAAAATTAAGTGTCCGTGTGTGAGATATCGTAACTCGAAATATCATCCAGAAGTGGAAGTCACATATCATTTGTACTCGAAGGGCTTCACGCTGAATTACTATCAGTGGACAACGCACGGAGAACTTGTGTCTCTAGCATCGGAGTCGGAGCCTTATGTGGAGCCGTATATAGATGTCCACGACCACGCTACTTACGACGACGGGTGGGTGAACATGGTTTTTGATGCGGCGGGGCCTAGTTTCAATCCAAACAATTATGATACATCTGAGGAGGCACCGAATGTCGATGCTGCAAGTTTATGGAGTTGCTGGAGAATGCAAGGACTCCACTATATCCTGGTTGTGAGGATCATTCACCGTTGGAGGTGGTTACAAGATTATTGAGCATCAAGTCTGATTTTAACATGTTGCAAGAATGCTATAATCGACTGATTGATTTGATTATAGAGATCTTGCCCGAGGGTGCAAAGTTGCCTAAAGACTAATATCGATCTAAGAGGATGGTGAGATCGCTCTGGATGGGATACGAGAAAATTAATACATGTCACAACGGGTGCATGTTGTACTACAAAGACGACAAGGATGAAGATGCGTGCAGATTCTGTGGTGCTGATCGCTACACGGGCACTGGTAGAGAAAAGTCTGTCGGTGCAAGGAAGCCTACCGATTCGATGCACTACTTGCCTTTGACGTCGCGGTTGCAGAGGTTGTTTATGGTTAAGGAGAATGCAGAAAATATGAGTTGGCACAGGCGGAAACAGATCGAAGGAGTATTGGATCATCCATCTAATAGAGAAGCATGGAAACACTTTGATCGAGAGTATCCAAATTTTGCTTCGGATCCACGTAATGTCAGATTGGGGCTCTCCTCTGACGGTTTTCTCCCATTCGGACTTTTGGGTTTCCAGTATTCATGTTGACCTGTGATCGTCACTCCGTACAATCTACCGCCTTGGATGTGCATGGAGACTCCGTATATGTTCCTAACCGTTATTATCCCGGGTCCAAACAATCCGAAGAGGAACATCGATGTGTATTTATAGCCTTTCATAGATGAGTTGAATCAGCTGTGGGAAGTAGGTACCAACACATACGATATTTCTAGAAAGCAGAATTTCCAGATGAGGGCAGCACTTATGTGGACCATCAACGACTTTTCGGCCTATAGAATGTTATCGGAATGGAGCACTCATGGTCATCTCTCATGTCCGTATTGCATGGACCGTACTAAGGCTTTCCGTTTGAAACACGGAGGCAAACCGTGCTTCTTCGATTGTCATCGACAATTTCTGCCGAAGGATCATCCGTACCGGAGGAACATGAATGCTTTTCGTGCGGGAGTTATGGAGAAGGCCAATCCACCGCCAAGGTAGCCCGGATACACGATATGGAAAGAGTTAAAAGATTTACTAAGTGCTATCAAAGAGCCTACTAAGGGGTACAAGTGTGACAGATTTGGTCGCACCCATAACTGGACGAAGAGGAGTATATTCTTGGATCTGCCATATTGGAGCACCAATCTGATCAGACATAACCTTGATGTCATGCATATCGAGAAGAATGTGTTTGATAACATAATTAATACTGTAATGGATGTAAAGGGGAAGACGAAAGATAATCCGAAGGCCATGTTAGACTTAAAAGAAATATGTAGACGTCCTGCGTTGCATTTGATAGAGGAGGGGAATGGAAAGTTAAAGCAACCTAAGTCAGCTTTCTCACTGGAGAAAGAGGATAAAGGGAGACTTTGTAGGTGGATTCAGGGTCTAAAGTTTCCAGACGGGTACGTGTCGAACTTGAGAAGATGCGTCGACCTCAAGGAGAATAAACTGGCGGATATGAAGAGCCACGATTGTCACGTATTCATGGAGAGGTTAATTCCGATTGTATTTCAGAAATTCTTATCGCAGGTCGTTTGGGATCCATTGACAGAGCTCAGCATATTCTTCAGAGATCTTTTTTCTAATAAGTTGCTCGTCGATCGTCTAGAAAAGCAAGAGAAGGACATTGTGGTAATACTATGTAAGCTCGAGAAGGTGTTTCCTCCTGGATTCTTCGACTCTATGGAGCATTTGCCAATTCATCTTTCCTATGAGGCATGTGTTGGTGGTCCCGTCAGTTATCGGTGGATGAGACTCAGTTGTATGGATATATATTTGCATGGATATTTGTCTTCTTTGTATTATTTAGGATGAGACTCAGTTGTATGGATATATATTTGTTGTATTCTTTACGACGATATTTGCTGGATATTTTATTTTTTTAAATTTTATTATATTTTTCATATTAAATATATGTTAATTTACCGGTGTTGAGTGTTCAACCCAAGGGGGGTGGCGAACCCAAGAAATTCAACGGAGGGTTGCTCCGGGTCTATTTGTCCAAATTGTGAATTAATAAACTGCAGGAATAATATTTTAAAAACAATTCTGTATCGAATTTATTTTATTTTTCACTGTATCATTAGCAACGTTTTAGCGACGTTTAGCAACATTCGTACACGTCGCTAAATACGTCGCTAATTTGCGACGTCCTTCATGTCGCTAATGACGTCGCTAAACTCGTCGCTAAAAACGTCGCTATACGTCGCAAATTGCTGACATGGCAGTATTGCCAGGTCATAGTAATTTTGCTATAAAATTTGCTACTTACGTCGCTAATTTGCGACGTACAACGACAAATATATATGTCGCTAATTAGCGACGATACGTTGTTAAACGTCGCTAATCTAGCGACGCATTTACGTCAGTATAGCGACGTTTGGCGATATTTTTTCTGTTAGCGACTAGCTTAAAGGCGACTTCAGTAAAACGTCGCTAATTACGTCGCTAAAATTATTTAGCGATATTTATTGATCATTTAGCGACGTTTTTTTGCATTGCTAATTTGACTTTTTCTGGTAGTGATCTCTCCTCCCTGGTTTGCCTGTCAACCCTGATACCTCTTTGAAACCAAAGCTCTGATACCACATATTGGGAACAAAAGTGCAAAAACTGTTCTCCAAACCAGACAGTACATGTGAGAGAACCGGGCAAAACGCACAAACTAAAAAATGCCAAACACAAATCGCAGACACAGAGATTTTTGACATGGAAAACCCTTGCGAAAAAAAAATTATGGGACGATCGGAGTCCAACCCTGAAAAGCCTCCACTAATAGAATAAGAAATACACCGACTCCTTACAAACTTCTCACCGATCCAAATGGATCACCACAACTCTTTGGAATAGAAAATATTTCACAGACACACGAAGAATGGAGATGACGAGAAAAGAATTACCTGAAACCGATCTCCTCTTCGAAATAGCATTCAATCACTTCCTCGCTCCTTCCAATGTTGTAAAAGCACTCTTGCCTCCTTTTACAATATTTTTGAGATATGTTTTAGGGCTAGGAGACACCTAATATATATAGCCTCAAACCCACAACTAATATTCCTATTATAGATAGAAATATTCAATCCAAATCCAAATCCAAATCTATTGACATATTCCTATTATATGTAGGAATATTAAATCCAAATTCATTGAGATATTCCTATTATATTTAGGAATATCTATTCCAAATCCATTGAAGTGTTCCTATTATATGTAAGAATACTCAATCCAACTCCGGAATATTTTTCACATAGGTTGGGACCCCACCCACTCCAACAAAATTTTCCCTTCACAACTATGTGGAGGGGGTCGTCATCCCGACGATCCCCTAGTACTCAAAATTTTCCCTTTGGAATAATCTTTGTGAACATGTCTGCTCCGTTATCATTCGTATAAACATTCTCAAGCGCTGCTTGCTTCTTTTCAACCATATTTCGTATCCAATGATACCAGTTATCAATGTGCTTGGACCGGCTATGAAATACCTGGTTCTTCACAAGGTAAATTATACTCTGGCTATCGCAAAGCAAAGGGTACTGCTCCTGCTTTAGCCTAATTTCCTGCAATAGCTTGTTTATCCACAACAACTCCTTGCAAGCCTCCATCACCGCAATATACTCTGTCTCGGTCGTCGACAAGGCAACATACTTCTGCAACCATGACTGCCATGATACTGCTCCACCAGCAAAAATTATCACATAGCCCAAAGTCGATCGTCTTGTGTCTACATCTTCAGCCATATCAGCATCGGTATATCCAACCAGCTTCGGCTCGTCACCACAAAAAAGTCTCCAATTAGCATTGCCCTGAAGGTATCGTAGAATCTACTTGACCGCACTCCAATGTACCCTTCCAGGATTAGAAGTATACCTGCTAACTGTGCCAACTGCGTGAGCGATGTCTGGCCTCGTACACACCATAGCATACATGAGACTCCCCACAGTTGAGGCATATGGAACCCGCTCCATATCTTCCTTCTCGTCCTCGGTAGATGGACACTGCTCCTCAGTGAACATAAAGCGAGCCACAAGGGGTCACTCACTTTCTTCGACCCATCCATCCCGAAATGTTTAAGTATGTCACGACCCGTACCCGGATATTCGGGCACGAGTACGTGGGTACGTCCAGCCTACGCCGCAGTGTCGGCGGTAGTACGCTGTCTAGGTCATATTCACAGTTAAAAAAAATCTATCTCATCCATAAGAATAAATAGGCAAGGATAATAATAGGAAATAGGAATGCTAAGATTTCATAATATTTAATTGTGACAAGCAATTCCACAGTTTATTACAGAACCAGAAGATAAATCGGGGACAAACCCGAGTGCTATGCTGAAGGAAAATACTAGCTAACTGGCTACTCCTCCTCAAAAGTAGTCTCCTGAGTGTGAACCGGCTCCTCAAATGTATCACCTGCTACCTCATAGGGATCATAATAGGTCGGGGCATAGTCCTCATCATCGCCTAAATCAACGGATCCAGTCAGGAAAGGAGCAAAGTACCAAATGCACAACAAGATTAAACTAAATATTTATGACAAGTAGTGAAAAGACTGACTAAGTATCATGATCAGAATATGCATAATAAGTAGTAAAAATTAACTAAGAATTAAATATTATAAATCAGGACTATAACTAAAACAGGATTAATTGCTATAAACCAGGGACATGAGTAAAACAGGAATATAGTGAGACAAGAAAATATAACTGTAACAAGACAATAGGAACTGCAACAAGACAAGAAACCATGTGTGTGAACTTGTGTATTTAGAATACATAGTTGACATGTAGGGGTTTATAAGGCTAATCAGGCCGTCATAGACGACTAGCAGTCAGGAATAATCAGGAATAAGGCTGATGGTACAGTCGCGTACCAACAGCTAGCAGTCACGACAGGGGGAAGGGTAAACTACATGCCTCCTAGTATTCTCCCACCCGACACGAAAAGCAAGACATGAACTCCAAATCCCGACACTAAGTGTAATCATACAATGGTATTAGTAGAGCAAGGAACTAATTATCACAATATAAAGGTTAAACTTGAAGTGCAGGTACTTGCCTGATGTTTGGATCCAATTATAGTTGTGTCTCGGGAAAATTTCCAGAAATGTGTCTAGATGCTGAAATAAACATTACCATCATGCTCAGAAGGTATCAAATAGCTAGAAACGCCTGTCCTTGGGTCCAATTTGGAGACAAGAGCAAAACGGCAATTTCGGGTCAAAACGGGGTCCGCATGTGGGCCCGCTTTGCACTGAAAAACGTGTCAAGGTCAAAGGTCTCCAAATTTACCAAACTTAGTGTCAACAGGTCAGGAACGATGATACGAACCCAACGGAACTTCCAGAATTGGATTCTGATGAGCCGATCACAAAATCGCCCGTCGAGTGGGGCCTGTGGGGCCACGACACGCGATTTCGTCAACGTTCTCAGAATCGAACCAAACTTGGGTCACAGGACCAGCGTATCGCTACGAGTCCGATGGAGCAAGTTTTGTTTCGATCCGACGTGTACACAAAAAGTTAGGGTATGAATCAGAAAAGGTGGATACGGGACGGTGTCCGCGGATACGCGTTGATCCCGGTGTGCACGCACACCCGAATCGACTTCCGCAAAATCCCACACGTCCGTATCGACGGCGCGCACGTATCTGTGAAGATCGCGTGCGACCAAGTCATCCCGTTTGGCGGGTTGTACCCAGTTCCGGGGTGAATCGGGTCGATATTTTTCCTGTTTTTGGATCGCGGTGTGCGATCACCACAGGACGCGATGCCCCGAGCGGTTTGTCCGGGCACCGAGAGGGTCATACAGGCTTCGCAACGCAATTTACGGAATCAAAATCAGAGCTACGAGCAAGAAGATATGAGTACCTGAACATGGCTCGAAAATCGGGGGTTCACCGTGTCCAACACGACACAGGACACTGTGTCCCGTGTCCACTACCGTGTCCGAGTCGAATTTGGGAATTAGGGTTAGGGTTCAGGGGATTCTGGCGAGGGGAGGCCGGCCGGAGGAAGGCTGGGCTGGAGGCCAGGGCGGCTCGGGGCGGAGGGGCGGCCGGAGGCGGCTGCTCGAGGCGACGGCGGGCAGCTCACGGCGGAGCGGGGTGGCGGAGCCGCTGCTGTCGGCTGCTGCTCGTGCTCGTCGTGGCTAGAGGCAGGCGGAGGAGAGGAGAGGAAGAAGGAGGAGTTGCAGCGGTGGGGCGTCGTCGACGGCGGGCTGGCAGCGGTGGCGGCGAGGCGGTTCACGGCGAGGTCAGGGGAGGTGACGGTGGCCGGAGGGGAGAAAGGGGAGGGGATTTAAATAGAGGAGGGAGGAGGTCGGGGAGGCCGGCCAAGGCGGCGAGGGCCGCGGGGTCGTGGTGGCCGGGGAGTGCGGGGCGCTGGCCGGGAGGAGCGGCGGGCGGCGCGGCCGGCGGAAGCGGGGAACGGTGACTGGGTCAGGGAGGGGAGAGGGTCATCGGGTTCGGTCGGGCGGACCCGATCCGACCCGCTAGCAGCTGGCGGGCTGGGTTTGGGCCCAATGGGCTGATGGGCCGGTTTACGGGCTGGGTTTGGGCCAGAATTTATAAAAACAAATAATAATAATAATAAATAATAAATAATTACTTAATAATAATAAATAAATAAATAATAGTTTTTATGTGATTTAAAATAGGTCCGAGGTCCAATAAATTCCAGAAAAAATACCCTAAGTCCAGTTTTCCATTTTACACCAAAAAATATTATTTTCATAATATTTTAATATTGTTTATTATTAATTAAAAATCATTTAATAATTAAAACTCTATTTTTAATTACGAAAAAATTCTCAGAAAATTCTAGAAAATTGTGAAAAATCCCAATTTATTATTTTTTTGAAAAATAGGGGCTTACAATCTACCCAACTTATAAAATTTCGTCCTCGAAATTAAAATATGGTAGGGTTCTCTCTATCCAATCTTACTTGATTACAATCTAACGGGTTTCTCTCAGGTGAACATTGCGGTCGCTACCCAACTTTAGAATTTACCCATCTATCCTCTAAGGCTAAACAACTAGTAAAGCTATGTCCCAACTTATTTAATCATGGTATTGAATCCTTAAGTCTTTAACACCAAACACATCACCTATGGTATTTCCTTAATCATGTATAAAGGATCGTCATCAATGTGACCGGTCTGAGGGTATATCTAGTACTATCTATATATCAACTTATACCAAGCACAAGATTTCATCTCTCCGAAATAAGGGAAGATGAGGATCAATAATAAAGAGTTCAAGGGTGAGGTGATAGAACAAAAATATCGGGATCAAGACGTTTAAAGAATTCAAATAGGAATTGTCACGTAGTTGTGGATTGAATCCTATCTTGGTAATTCCTATTCACATGCTCGTATTAATACAATTATGTAACCGATACGATATGATCAGACATGTCTAGGGCAAGTATATTTGTCTATTAATCACTACATATCTCAATCCACGTAAAGTATTATTTCGAAGGGCGAATCAAGCGCACTATGGTTGATCAGACCGTAATACACTGATTCTGAAATATATTATTGTGGGCCTCCCCAATAATACACTTGTCATGAACAAGCTCGATAAAGAGTAAGTTTGCAAAACTAGGCTATAAAATAGCAGCATAAGTCAAGTACAGCAAAATTAAGTGCGCTAGATGATGATGAAAGGAGATAAAATTATTTAAGTTCACAAAATAACACATAATAAGCACATAACAAAAGACTCTACAATAGTTATCAAATATAAAAGCATACCAGGTTATTAGCAAGTTTAAAATTACTAGGTTGGGGCTGAGGTCACGAACCAATAGGCACGAGCTAAACAATGCTAGAAACGGCAGCTACAAATCACTTACGCGTATTAGCTACTCCAAGAGTCTGCGCGTTCTCCACGGTCATCGCGGAAGCTTGTCCGCGTCCTTGAGGTGGTGTCCTCTGCTGTTGCTGGGCTTACTGGGAGAGTGCCGCTTGTGGTACCAAGGGTGGTCTCGTCTCGGGTGCTGGTAGAGCATCCCGTGGTGAACTTGTAGGAATCTCGTCGCTTGCTGATAGATCTTTTACTCTACATCAAAGATAAACGATAAGAGGCGCACATGAATCAAGACAGGATGCAAGTCAAGAAATTAATTCGAATCCGAGATAGATGTCAAGAACGATTCAAGCAAGTGGATGAGATCCTAAAACTTTCCTATTCTTATTGCAGGCCTATTCGGTCCCTAAGTTGAAACCGAACAATTTAGTCGTTGACCTGCATGGGCCACCACAAAAATGTGTCACGACCCGTACCCGGATATTTGGGCACTAGTACGTGGGTACGTCCAGCCTACGCCGCAGATTCGGTGATAGTACGCTGTCTAGGTCATATTCACAGTTAAAAAAAATCTATCTCATCCACAAGAATAAATAGGCAAGGATAATAACAGGAAATAGGAATGCTAAGATTTCATAATATTTAATTGTGACAAGCAATTCCACAGTTTATTACAGAACCAGAAGATAAATCGGGGATAAACCCGAGTGCTATGCTGAAGGAAAATACTAGCTAACTGGCTACTACTCCTCAAAAGTAGTCTCCTGAGTGTGAACCGGCTCCTCAAATGTATCACCTGCTACCTCATAGGGACCATAATAGGTGGGGGCATAGTCCTCATCATCGCCTAAATCAACGGATCCAGTCAGGAAAGGAGCAAAGTACCAAATGCACAACAAGATTAAACTAAATATTTATGACAAGTAGTGAAAAGACTGACTAAGTATCATGATCAGAATATGCATAATAAGTAGTAAAAATTAACTGAGAATTAAATGTTATAAATTAGGACTATAACTAAAACAGGATTAATTGCTATAAACCAGGGACATGAGTAAAACAGGAATATAGTGAGACAAGAAAATGTAACTGTAACAAGACAACATGAACTGCAACAAGACAAGAAACTATGTGTGTGAACTTGTGTATTTAGAATACATAGTTGGCATGTAGGGGTTTATAAGGCTAATCAGGCCGTCATAGACGACTAGCAGTCAGGAATAATCAGGAATAAGGCTGATGGTACAGTCGCGTACCAACAGCTAGCAGTCACGACAGGGGGAAGGGTAAACTACATGCCTCCAAGTATTCTCCCATCCGACACGAAAAGCAAGACATTAACTCCAAATCCCGATACTAAGTGTAATCATATAATGGTATTAGTAGATCAAGGAACTAATTATCATAATATAAAGGTTAAACTTGAAGTGCAGGTACTTGCCTGATGTTTGGATCCAATTATAGTTGTGTCTCGGGGAAATTTCCAGAAATGTGTCCAGATGCTGAAATAAACATTACCATCATGCTCAGAAGGTATCAAATAGCTAAAAACGCCTGTCCTTGGGTCCAATTTAGAGACAAGGGCAAAACGGTAATTTTGGGTCAAAACGGGGTCCGCTTGTGGGCCCACTTTGCACAGAAAAAATGTGTCAGGGTCAAAGGTCTCCAAATTCACCAAACTTAGTGTCAACAGGTCAGGAACGATGATACAAACCCAACGGAACTTCCAGAATTGGATTCCGATTAGCCGATCACAAAATCGCCCGTCGAATGGGGCTTGTGGGGCCCACGACACGCGATTTCGTCAATGTTCTCAGAATCGAACCAAACTTGGGTCACAGGACCAGCGTATCGCTACGAGTCCGATGGCGCAAGTTTTGTTTCGATCCGACGTGTACACAGAAAGTTAGGGTATGAATCAGAAAAGGCGGATACGGGGCGGTGTCCGCGGATACGCGTTGATCTCGGTGTGCACGCACACCCGAATCGACTTCCGCAAAATCGCACACGTCCGTATCGACGGCGCACACGTATCTGTGAAGACCGCGTGCGACCAAGTCATCCCGTTTGGCGGGGCATACCCAGTTCCGGGGTGAATCGGGTCGATGTTTTTCCTGTTTTTGGATCGCGGTGTGCGATCACCACAGGACGCGATACCCCGAGCGGTTTATCCGGGCACCGAGAGGGTCATACAGGCTTCATAACACAATTTACAAAATTGAAATCAGAGCTACGAGCAAGAAGATATGAGTACCTGAACAAGGCTCGAAAATCGGGGGTTCACCGTGTCCGACACGACACATGACACTGTGTCCCGTGTCCACTGTCGTGTCCGAGTCGAATTTGGGAATTAGGGTTAGGGTTCAGGGGATTCCGGCGAGGGGAGGCCGACCGGAGGAAGGCTGGGCTGGAGGCCAGGGCGGCTCGGGGCGGAGGGGCGGCCGGAGGCGGCTGCTCGAGGCGACGGCGGGAAGCTCACGGCAGAGCGGGGTGGCGGAGCCGCTGCTGTCGGCTGCTGCTCGTGCTCGTCGTGGCCGAAGGCAGGCGGAGGAGAGGGGAGGAAGAAGGAGGAGTTGCGGCGGTGGGGCGTCGTCGACGGCGGGCTGGCAGCGGTGGCGACGAGGCGGTTCACGGCGAGGTCAGGGGAGGTGACGGTGGCCGGAGGGGAGAAAGGGGAGGGGATTTAAATAGAGGAGGGAGGAGGTCGGGGAGGCCGGCCAAGGCGGCGAGGGCCGCGGGGTCGTGGTGGCCGGGGAGTGCGGGGCGCTGGCCGGGCGGAGCGGCGGGCGGCGCGGCCGGCGGAAGCGGGGAACGGTGACTGGGTCAGGGAGGGGAGAGGGTCATCGGGTTCGGGTCGGGTCGGGTTCGGTCGGGCGAACCCGACCCGATCCGACCCGCTAGCAGCTAGCGGGCTGGGTTTGGGCCCAATGGGCTGATGGGCCGGTTTACGGGCTGGGTTTGGGCCGAAATTTATAAAAACAAATAATAATAATAATAAATAATTACTTAATAATAATAAATAAATAAATAATAGTTTTCATGTGATTTAAAATAGGTCCGAGGTCCAATAAATTCTAGAAAAATTACCCTAAGTCCAGTTTTCCATTTTATACCAAAAAATATTATTTTCATAATATTTTAATATTGATTATTATCAATTAAAAATCATTTAATAATTAAAACTCTGTTTTTAATTACGAAAAAATTCCCAGAAAATTCCAGAAAATTTTGAAAAATCCCAATTTAATATTTTTTTGAAAAACAGGGGCTTACAAAGTACCCGGTAAATGTACTTCTTTTGGGACAAGTGTAGCAGCTTAGACTCTCTCTCTCTCTCTCTTGACTGATCTCCATCCCAAGAATAGTCTTCACTGCACCTAAATCCTTCATAGAGAAGGCCGCGTCCAGTTGGCGCTTCAACTCCACTATCCTAGTGGCATTCCGACCCACCAGTATCATATCATTAACATAGAGCAGTAAAATAATGAAATTATCCTCGACAAAGTATCTCACAAATACACAATGGTCCGACGTCGTCTGTGCATAACCATGCTCCCCCATAAATGAATCAAACTTCTTGTACCACTGCCTAGGAGCCTGCTTCAGACCATACAAGCTCTTCCTCAACCGGAAGACCAAGTGTGGCTTGCCCTTCTCACAGAATTCCTCTGGCTGCTCCATGTACAACTCCTCCTTAAGATCACCGTGGAGGAATATCGTCTTTACGTCCATCTGCTCGACCTCCAAGTCGAAACTGGCTGCCAATGCTAGCACCACACGTATAGACGACTGCTTGACGACTGGCAAAAAGATCTCATCGTAATCCATGTCCTTTCGCTGATCGTAGCCTTTAACTACCAGCCTCGCTTTGTATCGAGGGCAAGTAGCATCATCTGTCTGTTTCACTCTGAATATCCATCGATTTTTCAAAGCCTTCTTGCCCTTTGGCAACCGCACTAGCTCATAAGTAGAATTGGCATGTAAGGAACTCATCTCCTCCTGCATGGTCTCTATCCACTCTTGTCCGCGTTCGTCTTCCATAGCCTCCGCAAAGCTTTCGGACTCTCCTCCGTCAGTCACTAGCACATACTCACCCGGTGAGTATCTCGTAGATGGTCGACGCTCTCTATCTCTCCTCCTCAATGGAACCACTGGTGTTGGATGTATATCAACAGCCTCCTCCCTTTCAGGAACTGCCTCCTCGGCATGCTCATCCTCCTGAGGGTCACCCTGACCACCATCAGCAGGCTGATGATCAAGGTTGGGAGCAACTCTATGTACTGGCTCCCCCATAACTGGATCCTTTGTAATGTCCTCTGGAAACTGCTCGAAGAGAAATAACTTTAACTCAGGCAATTCCTCAGCCTCAGAAGTCATCTCAGAATCCTGAGTGTCGGTCATGGTCTAATCCTCGACGAATACCATGTCCCTGCTTCTGTTGAGATTTTTTTCCACTGGGTCGTAAAGTCTATAGCCAAACTCATCCCGACCATAGCCGACAAAGATGTACCGCCTCATCTTTGGCTCAAGTTTAGATCTTTCGTCCTTCGGTACATGCACGAAGGCCTTGCAACCAAACACTCGCAGGTGATTGTATGACAGTTCTTTATCGTACCATACTTTGTCAGGCACATCACCATACAAAAGATCACTAGGAGATAAATTAATAATATAAGCAACTGTGTAAAGTGCCTCACCCCAATAGCTGCCTGGCAAGTTTGCTTCTGACAACAAATACCTTACCCTTTCCATCAATGTCATGTTCATGCGCTCTGCTACACCGTTGAGCTACGGTATCTTTTGTGGAGTCTTTTGGTATCGTATCCCTTGTTCTCTACAATAAGTATCAAAAGGACCGATATACTCACCTTCCACACATCTCCATTTCCCATCTTCAATACTCCCCAGTCGCCTGTTGTGTATGTAGAAAATAGTGTCATGTTGTGAGATACGTGCGCTGAAGCACTTGAGTCCACCAGCCAAGAGTTGTCATCGCATGCGAGGTTTATAACTATCTCATCACCTACAATGATCACGTTGTCTTCATGTGCCGAGGCCGTCGTTGTAGTGTTGTTACTTTGCTTCCCCTTGTCGCCCTTCTTATCTCTCTTCCAAGTAAAATAGTTCTGCTTGATGTGGCCCTTCTTGCCACAATGGTAACACTCCAAGTCCTCATACCGACCCTTGGACTTATCCCTGCTCTTGTCTCTACCACCACCTGGGCCCATGCTCTTGCTCCTTCCACGGCTCTCTGAAACTAGCGCCTCTGAGTGGGATGTAGATAAAGTGCCCTGAGAACGTCTCCGCATCTCTTTATTTAATACTCCGCTCTTGGCAAACTCCAGACTGACCACGCCTTTCATAGCAGAAACGATCATAGACACTCGCACGGTCTTCTACGAGTCTGGCAATTTATATAGCAACCATAGTCCCTGAACCTCGTCGTTGAACTGACTCCCATCGAGGATAGTTGGTCCACCATGCCCTGGAACTCACTAAAGTGATCCGTAATGGACGTCCCATCTTTGTACCGCAAACCCATCATCATCCGGATCAGGAACAATTTATTTACCCCGGTCTTCTTCACATACAAAAATTCTAGCTTATCCTATAACGTCTTTGCGTGTTCAAAGTTGGCAACATAATTGTACACGTTCTCGTCAACGAACTGCCAGATATATCCACATACGTGTATATGCTCGAACTTTCAGTCCTCTTCAAATTTCTCACTGGGCTTCACGGACGCAAATACTGGAAGACGCATCTTCTTGACGAACAACAAATCCTTCATCTTGCTCCGCCAATAATGATAGTTGGTACCGTTCAGGTTTACCATGTGCACCGGCTTTGCGTCCATCTCTCCTCCCTGGTTTGCCTGTCAATCCTGATACCTCTTTGAAACCAAAGCTCTGATACCACCTGTTGGAAACAAAAGCGCAAAAACTAATCCCCAAACCAGAGAGTACCTGCGAGAGAACCGAGCAAAACACACAAACCAATAAATACCAAACACAAATCGCAGACACAAAGATTTTTGACGTGGAAAACCCTTGCGAAAAAAAACCCCGGGACGATCAGAGTCCAATCCTGAAAAGCCTCCACTAATAGAATAAGAAATATACCGACTCCTTATAAACTTCTCACCGATCCAAACGGATCACTACAACTCTTTGGAATAGAAAATAGATCACAAACACACGAAGAACGGAGATGACGAGAACAGAATTACCCAAAATCGATCTCCTATTTGAAATAGCCTTCAATCTCTTCCTCTCTCCTTCCAATGTTCTAAAAGCACTCTTGTCTCCTTTTGCAATATTTTTGAGATATGTTTTAGGGCTAGGAGACACCTAATATATATAGCTTGGAATATGTCAATGGATTTGGATTTAGATTGGGTATTCCTATCTATAATAGGAATATTAGTTATGGGTTTGAGGATATATATATTAGGTGTCTCCTAGCCCTAAAATATATCTCAAAAATATTGCAAAAGGAGGCAAGAGTACTTTTACAATATTGGAAGGAGAGATGAAGAGTTTGAAGGCTATTTCGAAGAGGAGATCGGTTTCGGGTAATTCTTTTCTTGTCATCTCCGTTCTTCGTGTGTCTGTGATCTATTTTTTATTCCAAAGAATTGTGGTGATCCGTTTGGTTCGGTGAGAAGTTTGTAAGAAGTCGGTGTATTTCTTATTCCATTAGTGGAGGCTTTTCAGGGTTGGACTTCGATCGTCCCGTGGGTTTTTTTCGCAAGGGTTTTCCAAGTCAAAAATCTTTGTGTCTGCGATTTGTGTTTGGTACTTTTTGGTTTGTACATTTTGCTCGGTTCTCTCACAGGTACTCTATGGTTTGGGGAACGGTTTTCGCGCTTTTGTTCCCAACAATTTGACGGCCGTCTCTTGGTGATAAGAAAGTGGGATCGTACTTTCTTCGAGCATAATATGCTCCGTATCGATTAAGTATGTTAAGATTAATTATAGTTATGATTAGATATTAATTAGATTTAGAATTAGATTTTTCTCCTATATGGATACATATTTCTTCTCCTACTCCTATACGGACATGGATCCGTTCTCACACTATATATATTCATAATTGTAAGACTTTTTACAACATCTATTAATAAAATTATTATTTCTTCTCCTTGATTTGTTTTATGGTATTAGAGCTTTAAGTTTTTTTTATTCTAGAGACTTTTGGAGTTTCAAATAATCAATATTGTTGATTATCTCAAGAAGTCTCCGTTCCTTCGAAGCGCCGCCACCTCCTCAGTGTCGACTCTATTTCGTTGACGTCGGAGACACCGCCGACTGCTTCTCCTTATCGACGTTTTGATTTGGAAGTTCTCAAGATTGCTCATCTCATGCAAGGCCGCCCACTACTGACTGAACATCAATCTAGCACCGACCGTTCAGAGAAATTCACCTGTCAAAATCACGTGATGGTGCACTCGTCGATATGCTCATAAATTTGGCAGCGACACCTATTACATGCGTTATAAGAGTTTGATAGTGTAGTATAAATACTTCTATTTCCTGGGACTAGTCATCTAGTTGCCATCAAGTCTTGTAGATTAGGAATTTCTTTACAAAGAAGATTTTGCTGGTTATATATTAATCACCACCTTCACATAAAAGATATAAAAAAATATATCAAAAAATATATATAAAAATGCATCCTTTATGTACCTATTGCAGGAAGCATGGTTATTATGCTATCAACTGCTATACTAGTCAGCGGTCTACTCCGACTTGTTCTCACTGCCATAGGCCTGGTCACCTAGTAGATAATTATTTTCTGCTCCATCCACATTTAAGAACTCAATTCTTCAAGCGGGCACAAACAAGGGTTTCCTCCTCGACTCGCTCTTCGGTACCTCAGGCTCAGACATCAACAGATATTCATTATCGCCTTACTCAGTTAGAGTTCCAAGTCCAGCTCTGGCTCCAACATTAACCTGTCCTTGCTGGCTCCTCTGCACTTGTCTCTACTGGTTCGTCTACTTCTTGGATATTAGACTCCGGTGCTTCTCATTATATGACTTTTGACCTTAGCCTCTTATCTAGTATTACATCTTTACCATCTCACTTTCCTTCTTTACACATAGCTGATGGTTCTCAGTTGTTCATCACTCAATCTGGTTCCAATATTTTTAACACTTTGAGTCTTTCTTTTGTCTTACATGTTCCACATCTTACTTTTTTACCTCATATTAGTCAATATCATTTGTGAGAGTGGGTTTATTATTTCTTTTGATTCCCTCATATTTTATGTAAAAGATTCTCGTACGGACTAGACGATTGGACGTGCTCGTAGGAAGGGACAGTTGTACCACTTATAGTTTCTTCATCTTCCATCAACTTAACCTTTGAGTTCTATTCATGCTGCTATCGTCACTGTCGTGCCCCGATCCCGAAGGTCCCGACAATGCCCCCGCCGGGCGCGAATCATCACGTCTCGGCGCTCACGCAGGACATATATTATTTACCATCGAGGTATGATAACGTGCGAGCCTGGGGTTGCGCTCGCACAAGGCAACATCGTTAAAGTTATGGCTATCATCGAACCGATCGAGTTTGCAGCGGAGGAGCAATGTTACAAATAGTAATCCATCTAAGTATAATGGACAACGGTCAAGGCACGAGGTTCTCTAAATATAATGGCATCATTCTATATATTATGTCCCTCTATAGAAAAGTAGCTTAAAATATCTCGATACAGCTCAAGGCATCGACACCAGATTTTTGGGTCCTGGGGATGAGACACGACTATCGCTTCCTCGGACGATCCAGCACCTATGAACAAGCAAACTGTTGGTGGGTCAGCACTTTGGAGAAAGTAGTGGTGAGTATAAAATCAACGAATAGAAGCAACATTCACTAAAACCAACACTAAGTAGTTATGTTATAAAATATTACAATACTAGTAATCTTTCTAATTTTACCTAGGTTCATTACATGCAGTACATGAGCAGAGTCATATTACTTCTTTTTAAAAACATCTTTGAAATAAGAGTTCAGTTCAATACAACCAAGCATACAAGGCAAGCAGTTCAAGAACGATGTGCCAATTCTTATACAATCAAGATGTGCACAGCGTGTCTCGTAAGCTATATTCAAAGACTCTAGGGACAATGCAACATCTAGTGGACTATCATTTTTATACTATTCAAGACGATCATTACATTCAAGCAAGCATGCAAGTCTAAGTGCGATGCAAGATAAAAAGCAAAAATAACATATCACTTATGTAGTGATTCTTATCCCTTATCGTACGACTATCCCTGCAGCAGACATACAAGTTAGCAACATTTGCATATATATGAATAAGGTTCTATTCCCTATCTGTCTCTGCATCAAACAGTTAGGTATGCAAGAAGGCTAGCCTAGCTTGCGTCATAACTATATGATGGCCCCCGAGTGTGGATCCCCAGGATTAGCAATTGGGACGTACAAGCCCTTCTTACTAATGGCGGATCGACTAATAGCTGCTGAGATACATGGTTTTTATGCACTAAAATACGGTTAAAATAGCAGTCGGGACTCATGGTTCAGCACTACACTAAAATCCATACCCCCCTAATCACGAGGATTTTAAGCCTCAGGGTGTTCAATTAGTCTCTCCCAAGACGAAAGGTTCCTAGTGCCCCAGGACACCGCTCAAGAGACCCGATACCTTATGCACAAGTTGTCAGACCAATGCATGAATACAATTCTATCAGATAAAGACTATATGATGCACATGTCCATGAACAAGCAACATTCAATTAAGCGATAGAGCCAGAGCTCTCAATTCTCTTATTTTCGATCAATTCGATAGGTCCAATCATTTTGATAGGTTTAATCTTCTTTCTTTCAATCAATCGATAGGTTCAATAGCATACAATATAAGTTATTCAAACAGTTCTATCTTTAGTAGTTCAATATAAGGAAACAAGCAAGTGAACATATTATAAGCGTGTACGATAATGATTCTATAAATCTAGCATGTAATTTCTATCTCTTTCAGTACGATAAGGAACATGCATAATCTCTATTTAAACAAGCATGGCAGTAGTTCGTCTATCTCTCTTTTTACTAAGCATTCAATTCTGTTTTCAGGCAATCAATTACTATTCTTATTAGCATGGCAATGGTTCGTTCGATAGCGGTATCAATGTAACTAGCATGCAATATTCATTTCTATATTAGCATGACAATGATTCCATCTCTTTTAGGCAAATATATAAGTTCTCTTAGTAAGCATGCGGGTTCTCGTTCTATCATTCTCAATGCGAACATTATCTATTTAGCACACAAGCATTTCAAAAACTCAGATTCATTATTAATGCATACAAGAATCATAGAATAAAGTTTTGCCCACTCACCTAGATCAGTCATCCTCTGGTTCAACAAGGAGCCCTTCAGGAAGATTTTCTTTTTGAGTCAGCAAACCGATATCTCTTGTACATAGTGCCAACGAACGGAAAACTACATACTTAACCACCAAGAAAAAGTTTCATCCTCGAAACTTAAGAAGAAACTTTCGATATCCAGAGTAGCGATAGTCCTCATCCCTCACCATCCTCAATCGAAAACTCTAGCAATCCATAAGCATGAAATCACAACTCTTAAGCAATAAATCAAATTCAGAAAACTTTTGCTAGCATCTTTGAGAATATCTATGGACTTATTATATGGAACGCTCAACTCAACAACAATATTAATGTATAAGGAATTGTCATATAAGAACAGTAGCGAAATAAGCGTAAGGCCAGAGGATCGAGTTGCTTTGATACAGTGAAGTTTGGAGATGGAGAAAAAAAGAAAAAAAAAATGTAGGAGAAGAGAGAATATGAGAAAGAAGATTGCAAGAGCCTTAAACCCTAGGTTGCATCTCATGTCTATTTATATTGATATACAATACACCCACAATTACTATTATACCCTCATATGATAAATAACAAAATAAAATAACTCTAACACCCTCCCTCATGTAGGAGCATATAGATCAGTGTAAACCCCCTCACCAAAAATAGGTATTTTGTATATATTTTATATTTTATATTATTATATTTATAATAGATTATTTTAAATATTGAATTTCTTTAGAGTATTCTCTTAGTTCATTAGAAAATAATTTTTTTGATATATTTACTTATATAAATATTTATTTAGAATTATTTTTAGGCTATTTTAGATTTTTGGAGATTTTTCTAGAATTTTTAGGTAATTAAAACATAGGGAACGTAAATTTCTAGGACTTCTATGATTTACTATACGACCATACTTGCATGTTGTTCCTACCAAATATTTATTTTAGTTTAAAATATTTAATTATATTTTTCTGTAATTTATTTAGAATTTTAAGAAATTTATTTAGATTTTTAAAATTATTTAGGATTTATTTGGATATATATAGTCTTAATATTAGATATATGCTAATTTAGTGTTAATAGATATTAATAAGATTTTATAAATTATTTGTATTATCTTTAATTATATTTAAGATTATAAATTATTGAGATAAATTTAAACTCTATTTTAAATTAATTCAAATACTGAACCTACTAGGAAAGCAACTTCATGCATATCCTATCCTTATTTAAATTCATCATAATCCTATCCAAATTAACCAATCCTAGTCGTATTTAATTAAGTAGTGTCCACAATTATAAATACCTCATCCTTCATATTTGTTTTCGCCAAATTCCTCTATTTTTTGTCCAAAAATAGTCAAAATTTGTCATAAATTCAGTCACATTTTCTACTAGTTATGACGAATTAAAAAGACGATATCTCCTAGCTCCGGACTCCAAACGCGCTCCAATTTTTTTTGTTAGAACTATATCAAGGTTAGTTTTATGAATATATAAATTATTTTAATAATTTTAGAACATATTTTTTCAGAAAATTCTAAAAGTGTCAGATGTTCGAAATCAGACGCGTTTTGGTATTTTCGAGATTTCGAACCCGAACTCAGAATTATGAACCGTTTGAAGTTTCGGAAAGCTAACATGATGAACTTACAGAAAAGTATTTTTCCAGAATTTAATATGTAAATTTAATCTACTATAAAATTTGTGCAACGTAGACGTAAATAGGAAACCACTAAAACTGTCATCTGTGCGCCCTTGTGGCCATAACTCTTTACCGACTTGTGATTTTATGAAATTGTCGATTCCAGTGTTCATGTAGCATTGAAATATATAGGATTACACACACAAATCTAGGATTTGAGTCGGTTGACTTTTTGGTCAACGGATTGCCTCGATTTGCGTGACACGGATCATAAATCCTTAAAGTTGACTTTCTTTGGACCAAAATTAGGGCTTAACAATAAAATCGGATTATAATAAGATTAAAAATACTATTTTAGGTTATTTTATTCAGAATTAAAATAGATTAAATGGAGGAACCTTTTTATCCACTTTTGTAACCTAACTTGTTTAATTTATGTGACGGGTAGATCGGACGACGCCTTGAGTTGGGACTTCATCCTTTTCAGACCAGGCAAGATACCTTGCCAAATTATTTACAGTACTTTGCATGTAGTTTTCCTTCATTCATTACTATGTATTAGATATGTTGACACACACATGGCACCTAGTATCATGAGAGGACAATCATTAGGCGCATGGGCTTTTAACCACTATGGTAAACCATAGTATATAGTTCACACTACGGGCGTGTGTCGCGCTGGTCGCTACCCTAGAGGTATGTCGATTTCTGTAGAGTCGCGCTGGTCGCTACCCCAGAGTATGTCAATTTCTGATGTCCATTGACGGGTGTGTGAGTTGTGAGGCTTAGATCGAGTAGCCTACCTTTGCCCATACGTCGAAAAGTTGTTCTTATTTGCATTCATATAGATTATCTTGTACAGCGTACTTATTTATTTTCAAATTATATGCATGTTTACTGTATTCAAGTTGGCTCACTTTTCTGTATCTTGTTACGTCCCTCTGAGGACTTGGTCCTCTGCCAGGTGTATCTGTTCTTGAGTATTTGCAGGAGCGCAGATTCGAATGGTTACATATGTTTCGAGGATGTCTTCTCTCCGAGCCCATGATTGTTAGCTGGTATTCTTGTATTGTGTTTATTGTGCTGTACTTTTCCATTCGAGTTGGTAGTGGATTTATTTCCATCCAACTATCATCCTTAGATACTTATGTTGAGATCTAGTTATATAGATGCTGGTTATTCATTTATATTGATTTTCTGTGGATGAGATTTAGATTGTACCCTGTGACTTGTGATATATTTTATACCACTTGTGGATTGATATTCATATTACAGCGTACGTATGGGTTATGGGTTCCATATATTGGAGTTGCCATATCCATACGGCTGGCATGCTTACGTGTTTCTAGTCCTACATATTTTGGGACTGGGGCATGACAATCAGACATGCCCAGCTTGCTACATAAATCATAAAATGGACCACGAGCAAGTGGTTTGGTGAGGATATCACCTAATTGATCCTCTGACCGAACATAAGGAGTGACAATCTGTTTCTTCAGCAATAAATCATAAACAAAATGACAATCTACCTCGATATGCTTCGTGCACTCATGAAACACTGGATTACTTGCGATAAACATTGTCGACTGATTATCACAATACATCTGTCACGCTCCAGTCCCAAAATGCCGAGGGACTAGACACGTGGCAATGGCCAGCAGGACGCACCGATGGACAAACCTAATTTAATGGATCCATCAGGGCATACTTAAGCTGTAAAATCAAGTCTACGATAACAGGTACAACTAATCTCATCCACACAAGATATAAAATATGATCCACAGAATAAATAAGGAATATAAATCATCAGCTAGTCTCACAAAGTACTTCGGGGAACAACCCGATAAATATCTGATACAATGGTTCAACAGACCAGAATATAAATGACTGAAATAAATAAATACTGAGCATGAAACATGGATGCTCAAGAGAAGTCTTCGGCTAACACCTCATCCTCGGATGGCGGTACAGCTCCTGGATCAGCTCCTGCTGCGGTCCCGTATACCTCGCGATAGATCTCGTCCTCAAATCCTGGGGACATAATCCGGATCCAGGTCCTCAGGGGACATATCAAGGTACAAGAAAGCTCATGCCAAAATAAATGCAGTACAGAAAAATAAATGGAATAAATAGGGCAAGTAAGTAACCATCTAAGTGAAAATGCGAGTGAGAGCATCACGAGTACTCAGGCTGAGCCACTACCAGCTCTGTGTCGGAGAGCCGGTAGCGGTAATAATCGATAGTGGGTCTAGCTCTGCTCCGAGAGTCTACGACCTCTCAATAATAGTGGATGTATATATATATATGAAATAGCCTGTAGCCTGTGTGTCTCTCCCCACCCAATATAACCACGCATATCATGACCATAACGTCTCATGTCCATGTCAAGCGGGATCATAGCTAATGCAACAAGTCATACAATATCTAAGAATATAATGTCCATGTCAAGTCCTGTATCCTATACAGAATCACCATGAATATCTCAGGAAGATCCTGTCTCATGAATAGTGTCGAGTGTCCTGGGTCATAGTGTACTTGGTAAGACAAGTACGAGAATATAAAGTGTCACGAATGTCTATCTCTAGATGACAGTACCCAACACCGCGTACAGTGTTGGCACCCGACTAATAATCGGACGCTAAGTACGTCACACGATCCTAGGTTAAGCATGCACAGCAATATAATAAAGCAAGGAAAATATGTAACAATACTGCAGAGTTTGGCAAGGTACACTTGCCTGGTGTTAGAATATCAACAGTCATCCCTGTATCAGTGGATCCTGTGGGTACTACTCCAAAAGCTGTAATAAACATCACCAACCATCTCAGAAGATATCAAATAGCTAGAAACGCCTGTCCTTAAGTCCAATTTGGATACAGGGGCAAAAAAGATATTTTCGGGCCAAAACGGGGTCCACATATGGGCCACTTTGCACCGAAAAGCGTGTCAGGGTCAAAGGTCTCCAAATTCCTCAAACTTAGTGTCCACAAGTCAGGAACGGTGATACGAACCCAACGGAACTTCCAGAATTAGATTCCGATGAGCCGATCACAAAATCGCTCGTCAAGTAGAGCCTGTGGGGCCCACGATACGCGATTTTGTCAACGTTCTCAGAATCGGACCATACTTGGGTCACAGGACCAGCGTATTGCTACGAGTCTGATGGCGCAAGTTTCGTCTCGATCCGACGTGTGTACACAAAGTTACAGCGTATTCCAGAAAGGACGGATACGAGACGGTGTCGGCGGATACGCGTTGATTCCGGTGTGCACGCACATCCGAATCGACTTCTGCGAAATCCCACACGTCTGTATCAATGACGCGCACATTTTGGTAAAGATCGCGTACGACCAAATCGTCCCGTTTGGCGGGGCGCACTCAGTTCCGGGGTGAAACAGGGCGTTATTTTTTCTGTTTTTGGATCGCGGTGTACGATCACCACAGGACGCGATGCACCGAGCGGGTTGCACGGGCACCGAGAGGGTTATACAGTCTACACGTTGCAATAGACGGAATCAAAAATGAAATCACGAGGTGAGAGAAAATGTTACCTGAACTGGGTCCGAGAAGTCTGAATCTCAAGTGTCCGAGGGTACTGTTCGTGTCCTGGTCGAGAGTTCCTGTGTCCGCGCGTCTGCCGTGAGTCCAGGCTAGGGTCCTGATCTGGAGTCAGCGGGGTGACGCTCGGGAGAAGGACGTCGCTGGCCGCGGGGGAGACGGAGGGAGAGCTGCCCCATCGGCACGGCAGAGTCGTCGAGAGTTCGACTCCGACGAAGTCGGGGTTAGGTTGGGGATCGATGAGGGAGGAGGCGGAGTTTGAAGCCGGACGGGGGTGGCTATCTCATGGAATCGGGACCAGAGGGAGGTGGCTGCTCGGTTGGCGGAGCGGGTCGGGGAGTTGCTGTGTCCTGTCGGAGCGGATACACAGTCGGGCGGTGGGAACAGCACGAGCCGGCGGTCGGGGAGCACAGCCGGCGGGGTAGCAGGCCGGAGCTGGGTGATCCGCCGGAGCCGAGTAGTTCGGTCGGGTTAGTCTCCAGGAAGGAGAAAGGAAGAAGAAGAATAAGGAAGAAGTAGGAGAAAAGAAGAAGGAGGAGTTCGGTTTCCTAGGCAGGAGGAAGAAGAGATGTGTTTGGTGGTTGCTTAGAGTTAGGTAGGCGTGGGATGTACAGTAATAGTAAGGGGGGTGTCGGCTGGACATAATTTCTTAGGTTTTTGGAATAAAGAAAAGGGAAAGGGATGAAAAGTTGTTTATATATGTTTGACTTGGGTTGGGTGCTTGACCTAGAAATATTTTGACTTTGGTCAATGCTCTCCTTGGGATGGGCCTTGGGTTTGACCTAGGATTTGGGCTGGGTCAATGCTCCTTGGGCTCGACTTCGGCTCTCCTGGGGTTGTTGGGTGTTTGGCACGGGTTTAATTCGGTTTAAATGGACATTGGTTTCTAGGGCTTTAAAAATGATTCCGGAGTCCAATAAATTCACAGAAAATTACCCTATGTCCGGTTTTCCATTTTACACCATAAAATATTATTTTCATAATATTTTAATATTAATTAGCATCATCTAAAAATCCTTTAATTACAAAATACCTTAGTTTTAAATTTCAAAAATTATGAGAAAATGTATTTTAAAATTTAAAAAAAATCAGGGGGCTTACAATCTACCCAACTTATAAAAATTTCGTCCTCGAAATTAATTAAGCCACGGTAGAAGTCAAGGATGGTCTAAGATTTACATTGGTTAAAATGTAAGGCTAGGTTTAACGGAGTGGGCGATGTTGCACGTTGCACATTCCGAAAATCATGGGAGAAATCCACATGAGCGAAAAATATGTTTTCTTCATGTGCCATGTCAATGATGTGGACACCTAATTGCTCTTTTGCATAAAAATGTCCAACCATTAAAACGTTGCACAAAGATGGAAATGGAGGATGGTCGCGTCTATAATAAGGGTGTGGAATTTGTAGGAAGGCAGTGACTAGGAAAGTGCTCCAATTATTGAAGCAATGGTAAGGGGTGCCATGCTACCATGTTGTAAAACTAATTAGAATACCGTGTTCTATTTCTAGGTGGATTCGATCTAGCCTTAGTCTCACTATCTAAGCCGAGTAGGTCTAATTCTTAGGTGAGGGGGTTTCACAATCCAGCCAAATTAAGACGATGTCGTCCTCAAAATTAAGATAAGGCATAATCTGTTAATCCTTCATGTACATAAGGCAAGCCAATCGCAATCTCCTTGCGATAATTAAAATCCGAATCATATCCCTTGCAATCACTTCAAGGTTAAATGACCACTGCTCCAATCAAAATTCAACCTATGGTTATCTCTTCTCACTTGTTTCAAATTATCCACATCCATATCCAAATTTTAAATTGAATCCATATAACATCTTCAAGATTTAAATACGCATGTAAATTTTTACCTCACGATCTCTAACTATCATAATCTCCTCTAGAAGTAATTCGAGTCCAATATTATTCCCATTTTCACTTATAAATTTTTGTATGCTTTAACTTTTTAAATTCCATTCACATCCTCAATATTTCAAATAGGCAGTCCAACCATCAAATTTTAAATTCTTAATTCAAATCATCAAATTGAAAAATAATTTAAATACAGTCCACCAAGGTTCAAGTCTGAATTTCTATATTTATCCTCTAAATTCAAATTGATGATTCTACCTTCATTGTTAAAAAATTTAAATTATGTACTTAAGGTATAAATATTGGGTCCTCAATATTAATTCATTAATCCTCATCATCTTAGTCATTGTTCTAAATTTCTCAAAATTACAATGGCTTGAACCTCTCCCAATCTAATCTTGCTCCATTCACAAACTAAAAGAAATTCCTCTCGAGTTGACAATGCACTGCTACCCAACTTAAAATTTATCCATCCATCACATGAGGCTATATACCTTAAGAAAATATTCCTTAATTTATTTACTCATGTCATTCAATCCTCGGAACTTTAACGCCGACCATATCACATATGATAGGTCCTCAATTTCGAAAGAATAATCCTCAAGTATGTGATCGGCCTATGGGATATATCTAGTATTCTCTGTATATCAATTTATACCAAGCACGAGGTTTCGTCTTTCCGAAATAAGGTAAGACGGAGACCAATAATAAAGAGTTCAAGGGCAGCGTAATAGAATAGAAGTATTGGGATCAAGGCGTTAAAGAATTCAATTGAGAATTGTTAAAGCAGTTGTGGATTGAAATCCTATTTTGGTAATCCTTTGTTCGCCTGCTCGTATTAGTACAGTTATGTAACCGATACGATATGTCAGACATGTCTAGGGCAAGTATATTCGTCTACTAATCACTATATATCTCAATCCACGTAAAGTATTATTGCGAGGGCGAACCAAGCGCACTTTGGTTGATCAGACCGTAATACACTGATTCTGAAACGTATTAGTGTACGCGTCCACTAATACATATGTCATAAACAAGCTTGATAAAAGGATGAGCTTGCAAAACTAGGCTGTAACAGCAGCATAAGTCGAGGTAGTATATGAAATATAAGTACGCTAGATGATGATGAAAGGAGGTACAAATTATTCCAGTTCACAAAACAAAAACAAAATAAGCAATATTAATAAAGGACTACAATCTCTACAGTTATCATACAACCTCCTTGTCGAAGTCGCTAGTCGACCAAATAGGGGCAAGGACCTCTAAATTCTATTGTCTGAATAAACACTGTCATCTTTTGCTAGCATACAATTAATGCCATTCAGTTACACCGCCTCGATGGGTCAAGTGGACTATGTGGTACTAGGTTGTGAGGCATACTACCCAACTTATAAGATTTAAACTAATACCGTGACAGTCTTAAGAGGATCCTGCAAAATAATCTTGCACATGTAAATACAACAAAAACTCTTATTAGGGTATATGAGGAAAGATCTTGGTACTTTTTAGGGTCTCTTATGGTATCATGCAAGTAATGGTTATCTTAAGTCTTAATCATAGTGCTCATAGAACACAAGTATCAATAGTGAGAATGGACAGGTTACTAGTCTCAAGGGAAAGGGAAAATAACTTGTATCGAGGTGGGGGTACAAATTACGTAATTTAACACTAAGGGACAATCATCGGGTCACAATCTACAAGATTAACTCAAACTTATCGAACTCTAACTACAAAACACAAAATTTTTAAATTCAAGACTACAACTACTTAGGGGTGTGTCAATGTCCTAGCTGTACTCTTAATAGGAAGGTTACCCTACTTATCATTCTATCAATAGGGACTTCTATATTCTAGGAGAAGGCTACGCTCAAGGAACTAATAAGAAGGCACATGAATCAAGCATGATGCAATTATTCAACGGAATGGATTGGAAGAAGGAGGAGAAGTCATGGTCAGTTGTGGATGAGATCCTATACTCTAATCCTATTTGCAGGCTTGCTCGGTCCCTAAGTTGAAACCAAAGCAATTTAGTCGTTGACCTGTATAGGCCACCACAAAAACCATATCACGCCCCAGTCCCAAAATGCCGAGGCACTAGACACGTGACAATGGCCAGCAGGACGCACCGATGGATAAACCCAATTTAATGGATCCATCAGGGCATACTTAAGCTGTAAAATCAAGTCTACGACAACAGGCACAACTAATCTCATCCACACAAGATATAAAATATGATCCACAGAATAAATAAGGAATGTAAATCATCAGCTAGTCTCACAAAGTACTTCGGGGAACAACCCGATAAATATCTGATACAATGGTTCAACAGACCAGAATATAAATGACTAAAATAAATAAATACTGAGCATGAAACATGGATGCTCAGGAGAAGTCTTCGGCTAACACCTCGTCCTTGGATGGCGGTACAACTCCTGGATCAGCTCCTGCTGCGGTCCCGTATACCTCGGGATAGATCTCGTCCTCAAATCCTGGGGACATAATCCGGATCCAGGTCCTCAGGGGACATAGCAAGGTACAAGAAAGCTCATGCCAAAATAAATGCAGTGCAGAAAAATAAATAGAATAAATATGGCAAGTAAGTAACCATCTAAGTGAAAATGCAAGTGAGAGCATCACGAGTACTCAGGCTGAGCCACTACCAGACCTGCATGGGCCCCTCCCCGTCGCGAGCCGCCCTGGCCAACCCGAGCTCCGGCCGTATCCAGCAAACCCTAACCCTAATTCTCGATTCCTCGTGTCGGCGTGTCGGACACGACACTGACACGAAATTTTTGGTTTTCGAGTCTCGTTCAGGTACTCGTATCTTGCACCCTGTATCTCCGATTTTAATTCTGTAAATTGCGTTGCGAAGCCTGTATGACCCTCTCGGTGCCCGGATAAACCGCTCGGGGCATCGCGTCCTGTGGTGATCGCACACCGCGATCCAAAAACAGGAAAAACCAGACCCTGTTTTACCCCGGAACTGAGTACGCCCCGCCAAACGGGATGACTTGGTCGCGTGCGGTCTTCACAGATACGTGCATGTCGTCGATACGGACGTGTGAGATTTCGCGGAAGCTGATTCGGGTGTGCGTGCACACCGAAATCAACGCGTATCCGCGGACATCGCCCCGTATCCGACTTTTCTGCAATTCGCCCTAACTTCTTGTACACTCGTCGGATCGAGACGAAACTTACGCCATCGGACTCGTAGCGATACGCTGGTCCTGTGGATCAAGTTTGGTTCAATTCTGAGAACGTTGACGAAATCGCGTGTCGTGGGCCCCACAAGCCCCGCTCGACGGGCGATTTTGTGATCGGCTCATCGGAATCTAATTCTGGAAGTTCTGTTGGGTTCGTATCATCGTTCCTGACCTGTTGACCCTAAGTGTGGTGAATTTGGAGACCGTTGACCCTGACACATTTTTCGGTGCAAAGCGGGCCCACCGGCGGACCCCGTTTTGACCCGAAACTGCCGTTTTTGCCCTTGTCTCCAAATTGTACCCAAGGAGAGGCATTTTTAGCTATTTGACATCTTCTGAGCATGATGGTAATGTCTATTTCAGCTTTTGGACTCATTTCTGGAATTTTCCCGAGTACAATTAACTGGATCCAAACAACAGGCAAGTACCTGCACTTCAAATTAAATATTTATATTATGATAATTAATTCCCTGCTTTACTAGTACCCTTGATGATTACACCTAGTGTTAGGAATACTGGATTTTATGTCTTGAATATTGGAGTTCATGTCTTGTTTTCATGTCGGGTGGGAGAATACTAGAAGGCATGTAGTTTACCCTTCCCCCTGTCGTATTTAATAGCTGTTGGTACACGACTGTACCCTCAGTCGAATCTCGATTATCCCTATTTAATAGCCATTTATGACGGCCGTATTAGCCTTATAAACCCCTACATGCCAACTATGTATTCTAAAACAAACACAAGTTCATACACATAGCTTTTTGTCTTGTTATAGTTCTTGCTGACTGTAGTAGTTTCATTTTCTGTCTCAGTTATTTCTGCTTTCTCATATTCCTGTTTATAGCATTAACTCGTAATTATTGTTGTTTCTTTTGTGCATATTCTCAATATGATACTCAGTCTAATTGTCATAAATATTTAGTTTAATCTTGTTGTGCATTGTGTACTTTGCTCCTTTCCTGACTGGATCCGTTGATTTAGGCGATGATGAGAATCTTGCCCCCACCTATTATGGCCCCTATGAGGCAGCAGGTGATACAGTTGAGGAGCCAGTTCCCACACAGGAAGCTACTCCTGCGGAGTAGTTAGCAGTAGTTATTTATTTTCCTTTCATCTTAGTAATCGGGTTTGTCCCCGATTTAATTTCTGTTTTTGTAATAACTCTGGATCTGTTTGTCACTTTCAGTTTATAAAATCTCAGCATTTCTTCTCATTTCCTTGTCTGTTAATTATTGTGAATGAGCTAGATTTTATGCTACCTGTGGCTATGCCCTAGACAGCGTACTACCGCTGACACTGCGGCATAGGCTGGACGTACCCACGTACTCGTGCCCGAATATCCGGGTGCGGGTCATGACACATTTTTGTGGTGGCCCATGCAGGTCCAAACGACTAAATTGTTCGGTTTCAATTTAGGGACCGAACAGGCCTGCAACAAGATTGAGGATTTTAGAATAAAGCTCATTCACAGAATATGATCTTTTATTTCCAATCTTGATATCGGTCCTAGTCAATTTTTCCTATCGCCCTTGATTTTCAAGTAATCTATTCTAATCTTCCTACCCCTTAATCTTTCAGAATGGTTCAGACGAGGAACACAGTAGGAGGCACATCAGAACCAGCTGAGCAGACTGTGCCCGAAACTCTTGCCCTCCCTCCACCTCCATATATTCCGGCAGTTACTCTGGATGGGGCACAACTACTTGGAGTGTTCCAGGGACTAGTGGAATCCCATAAAGAACAGACTGCCCTGCTACGGACTAGCCTTTCAGAAGCCCTTCGGTCCCAGGAGTCACCACAAAAGAGGCCAGGAAGTGCCAAGGACTTTAAGAACCTTAAACCCCTAGAATTCTATGGAACTGAAGGCATTCTCTATGCCGATGAATGGATAGAGAACGTAGAGCGACTCCTGAAGACTGCTCGGGTCCCTGATGATCTCAAAGTGGAGTCCGCAAGCCTGCAACTGTTCGACATAGCTCGGACCTGGTTTAGAGATGAACCCCAACTATCTGCCCCTGACCTTACCTGGGAGGACTTCAAGAGGCTATTCAAGGAGAAATTCTATCCCGAAGTGGCTCGGGAAGCTCTCGAAAGTCAATTCGAGAGCCTGGAACAAGGTAATCTTTCTGTTGATGGGTACACTGCTGAATTTAGCAGGTTGAGCCACTTTGCAGAGTACATGGTTCGTACCCCGGAGGACAGAGCCCGTAGATTCAAGAAGGGGTTGTCTCCGGATATTCGCCTTGCTGTCACCACTAGCCGAGCTCGCACATACGAGGAAATCTTGAGCGTGGCACAAGGCGTTGAGAGAGACATGGGGCATAAACTAAAGCGAGAGAGAGATACCGGAAATGCGGGACCCAACAAACGCCCATTTCAACAACAACAACAACAGAGGGCCCCGCAGCAAACTCAGCGTCCTCTCCCTCGAGCTCCAGCACCCCAACACCAGGCTCAAGGACAGAACCAACAAGCTGCTGCTTGTAACTTTTGCCAAAAATAAGGTCACACCTGGCAAGTTTGTAGGAAGAGACTGGGTGCCTGTCTATATTGTGGATCAACAGAACATCAAGTGAGGGACTGTCCCGCTGCTCCAGGACACGGACAAGCTTACGTGATGACCGTGAAGAACGCGCAGACTCTGGAAGCAGCTAATACGCGTAAGTGATTCGTAGATACCTTTTCTAGTATTGTTTTCGTGCCTATTGGTTCGTGACCTCAGCCCCAACCTAGTAATTTTGAACTTGCTAAATAACCTAGTATGCTTTTAAATTGATAACTGTAGAGATTTTAGAGACTTTTGCTATTATGCTTATCTTGTGTTATTTTGTGAACTTCAATAATTTGTACCTCCTTTTCATCATTATCTAGCGCACTTAATCTTGCTGAACTTGACTTATGCTGCTATTTTATAGCCTAGTTTTGCAAGCTTGCTCTTTATCGGGCTTGTTCATGATACCTGTATTATTGAGGCCTGATCAACCCCACTAATACAAGTGTCTATTCAGAATCAGTGTACTACGGTCTGATCAACCTTAGTGCATTTTGATTCGCACTTTGCACGACTACTTTACGTGGAATGAGATATATAGTTGACTAGTATACTTGCCCCCTAAATATGTCCGAGCATATCGTATCAGTTACATAACTGTACTAATACGAGCATGCGAATAAATGATTACCAGAATAGAATCTCAATCCATAACCGTCTGACAATTCCTATTAGAATTCCTTAAACGCCTTGATCCCTATACCTCTGTTCTACCACCTCGTCCTTAAACTCTTTATTATTTGATCCTCGTCTTCCCTTATTTCGGAAAGATATAATCCTGTGTTTGGTATAAGTTTGATTTGTAGTGCTAGATGTACCCCTCAGACCGGTCGAATTGATGATAACCTCTATGACTAAGGGAATACCATATGTGGTGTGTTTGTGTTAAAGACTTAAAGATTCAATACCATGATTTATTAAGTTGAGACCTAGCCTTACTGGTTGTATAGCCTTAGAGGATAGATGGGTAAATTCTAAGTTGGGTGGCGACCGCAATGTTCACTTGAGAGAAACCCATTAGATTGTAATCAAGTGAGTTTGGACAGAGAGAACCCTGCCATAATTTAAATTTTGAGGACAAAATTTTATAAGTTGGGTAGATTGTAAGCCCCTGATTTTTCAAAAATATTAAAATTAGGATTTTTCACAATTTTTTGGAATTTTCTGAAATTAAAATCAGGGTTTTTAAATATTAAATAATTTTTAATTGTTAATAAACAATATTAAAATATCATGAAAATAATATTTTTGGGTGTAAAATAAAAAACTGGACTTAGGGTAATTTTTTGAAATTTATTGGACCCCGGACCTATTTTTAATTACCTAAAAACTATTTATTTATTTATTGAATTATTATTATTATTATTATTATTATTATTATTTCTTTATTTTCAGCCAGCCCGGCCCGTTATCCGGCCCGGCCCATTGGGCCGAGCCCAGCCCGCCAGTGCTAGCGGGTCGGGTCGGATCCACCCGCCGCCCGACCCGACCCGAACCGCCTACCCTCACCCCCCTGATCCAGTCGACCCCGCTCCGCTTCCGGAGCCGCCGCCCGCGGCCACCGTGCCACGCAGCCACCGCCTCCGCGCTGCCCGCGGCCACGCGCCCTCGCCTCCGCGCTGGTCGCCGCCTTCCTCGGCCCACGCCACCGCCTCCCCTTCCCTTTAAAACCCCCCGCCCCCGAGTCCCTCCGGCCAAACCCTTACTCCGCCCGTCGCCCGTGCCACCTCGCTACCGCCGTGCCACCACCGGCCGCCGTCGTCTCCTTCCTCCACCCTTTCCGTCAGCTCCGGCGCCCAACGAAACAGCAGCAGCGGCAGCCGTCTCCGGCCAGCCGCCTCGGTCTCACCCGCCGCGCAGCGGCGCCGCCCTGGCCGGCCCCTCCCCGCCGCGAGCTGCCCTGGCCAACCCGAGCTTCGGCCGTATCCAGCAAACCCTAACCCTAATTCTCGATTCCTCGTGTCGGCGTGTCGGACACGACACGGACACGAAATTTCTGGTTTTCGAGCCTCGTTCAGGTACTCGTATCTTGCACCCTGTATCTCCGATTTCAATTCCGTAAATTGCGTTGCGAAGCCTGTATGACCCTCTCGGTGTCCGGACAAACCGCTCGGGGCATCGTGTCATGTGGTGATCGCACACCGTGATCCAAAAATAGGAAAAACCAGACCCTGTTTTACCCCGGAACTGAGTACGCCCCGCCAAACGGGACGACTTGGTCGCGTGCGGTCTTCACAGATACGTGTGCGCCATCGATACAGACGTGTGAGATTTTGCGGAAGCTGATTCGGGTGTGCGTGCACACCGGAATCAACGCGTATCCGTGGACATCGTCCCGTATCCGACTTTTCTGTAATTCGCCCTAACTTCTTGTACACTCGTCGGATCGAGACGAAACTTACGCTAGCGGACTCGTAGCGATACGCTGGTCCTGTGGGTCAAGTTTGGTTCAATTCTGAGAACGTTGACGAAATCACGTGTCGTGGGCCCCACAGGCCCCGCTCGACGGGCGATTTTGTGATCGGCTCATCGGAATCCAATTCTGGAAGTTCCGTTGGGTTCGTATCATCGTTCCTGACCTGTTGACCCTACGTTTGGTGAATTTGGAGACCGTTGACCCTGACACGTTTTTCGGTGCAAAGCGGGCCGGGCCCACCGGCGGACCCCGTTTTGACCCGAAACTGCCGTTTTTGCCCTTGTCTCCAAATTAGACCCAAGGATAGGCGTTTCTAGCTATTTGACATCTTCTGAGCGTGATGGTAATGTCTATTTCAGCTTTTGGACTCATTTCTGGAATTTCCCCGAGTACAATTAACTGGATCCAAACAACAGGCAAGTACTTGCACTTCAAGTTAAATCTTTATATTGTGATAATTAATTCCCTGCTTTACTAGTACCCTTGATGATTACACCTAGTGTTAGGAATACTGGATTTTATGTCTTGAATATTGGAGTTCATGTCTTATTTTCATGTCGGGTGGGAGAATACTAGAAGGCATGTAGTTTACCCTTCCCCCTGTCGTGTTTAATAGCTGTTGGTACGCGACTGTACCCTCAGCCAGATCTCGATTATCCCTGTTTAATAGCCTTTTATGACGGACAGATTAGCCTTATAAACCCCTACATGCCAACTATGTATTCTAAAACAAACACAAGTTCATACACATAGCTTTTTGTCTTGTTATAGTTCTTGCTGACTGTAGTAGTTTCATTTCCTGTCTCAGTTATTTCTGCTTTCTCATATTCCTGTTTATAGCATTAACTCTTAATTATTGTTGTTTCTTTTGTGCATATTCTCAATAAGATACTCAGTCTAATTGTCATAAATATTTAGTTTAATCTTGTTGTGCATTGTGTACTTTGCTCCTTTCCTGACTGGATCCGTTGATTTAGGCGATGATGAGAACCTTGCCCCCACCTATTATGGCCCCTATGAGGCAGCAGGTGATACAGTTGAGGAGCCAGTTCCCACACAGGAAGCTACTCCTGCGGAGTAGTTAGCAGTAGTTATTTATTTTCCTTTCATCTTAGTAATCGGGTTTATCCCCGATTTAATTTCTATTTTTGTAATAACTCTGGATCTGTTTGTCACTTTCAGTTTATAAAATCTCAGCATTTCTTCTCATTTCCTTGTCTGTTAATTATTGTGAATGAGCTAGATTTTATGCTACCTGTGGCTATGCCCTAGACAGCGTACTACCGCCGACACTGCGGCGTAGGCTGGACGTACCCACGTACTCGTGCCCGAATATCCGGGTGCGGGTCGTGACAAATATGAATCATAATTCCCATTTCATGAAGAAGAGACTGCACCCACATTATCTCATAAGCTGTATGAGCCATCGCACGGTACTCGGCCTCTGTACTAGAACGAGACACAACATTCTGCTTCTTACTACGCCACGTGACAAGATTGCCACCCACAAACATACAATAGCCAAAAGTAGACCTCCTATCACTGTGACTGCCTGCCCAATCAGCATCACTAAACCTAGTCACCGTAAGCAACTGGGAAGGTTTATACAACAAACCCTTTCTAGGTGCACCCTTCAAGTATCGAAAAATATGAGAGATAGCCTCCCAATGTGGTTGCCGAGGGGCATGCATAAACTGACTAACTACTCCAACTGCATATGTGATGTCTGGTCGAGTAACAGTAAGATATATAAGTTTGCCAACCAAACGTCTATAATATCCAACATCCTCAAATAACTCTCCCCTGTCAGCATCAAGCTTGTCATGATAATCTATAGGAGTCTCAACTGGCCGACACTCCAATATCCCAGTCCCGGAGAGAAAGTCTAGAACATACTTGCGTTGTGACAGATACACACCCTTCTTAGATCGAGCAACCTCGATTCCAAGAAAATATCGAAGAAGATCCAAATCCTTAGTATAAAACTGACGACTAAGGTAGGCCTTCAAGTCCACAATCTCAGCATGATCATTCCCAGATATAATAATATCATCAACATAAATAATCAACACGATAATACCTGCTGAGGAAGAATGGCAAAATACTGAATGATCTGATGTGGTGCGCCGAAAGCCATACTGAATGAGAACTGAACTTGTCAAACCAAGCACGAGGTGACTGTTTCAGTCCATATAATGCTTTCTTCAATCGACATACGAGTTTTTTATTTTCTGCTATAACATATTCCGATAGTTGATCCATATAAACCTCCTTTTGTAAGTCACCATGCAAGAAAGCATTTTTTATGTCCATCTAATATATAGGCTATTTGTGATTAACCGCCACAGAAATAAGAATTTGAACTAAATTCAGTCGAGCCACTGGAGAGAAAGTCTCCATATAATCTATACCATATGTCTGAGTATATCCTTTGGCAACCAACCGTGCCTTGAGGCGCTCAATAGAACCATCGGGGTGATACTTAACAGTGTACACCCATCTACAACCCACTGTCTGCTTTTCAACATAAAGTGATATAAGCTCCCAAGTCTGGTTTTGATGTAAAGCATACATCTCCTCATCCATTGCACTTTTTTAACCAGAAGACGACATAGCCTGCTTGTAAGTTTTGGGAATGGAAATAGAAGACAATGAAACAATAAATGCATGAAAAGACGATGAAGCACGGTGTAATAAAACATAGTTAAAAATATGATGCTTATTCTTTGTGGTACAAATACGTTTTCTTTTTCTGAGAGCAATAGGAAGATCATCTTGATCTGTGACGATGGGAGCAGAAACCTTAGGCACAAAAGATGATTAGTTGATGGCTGAATTCTGCAGAACCATTGGCCTGTCCTTGGATCTCTGATAAACCTGTAAATTGGGAAACAAAAATTGATTCAGGAATGACCGAAAGTGGTATGGAAGATATCAAATATGTTGTAAAAGGAATACAACAGTCTCCTGAAGGAAAGAAAGTGGTAGACTCAAAGAATATAATATCCACACTGACATAATATTTGCGTGACTAAGATAAAGACTATATAATGCACATGTCCATGAACTGACATAATACTATTCTATCTGATAAAGACTATATGATGCACATGTTCATGCATTGGTCTGACATAATATAAGCTCTGATACCAAGTAAAGTTTGGAGATGGAGAAGAAAAAGAAAAAAAAGTAGGAGAAGAGAGAATATGAGAAAGGAGATTGCAAGGGCCTTAAACCCTATGTTGCATCTCATGTCTATTTATATTGATATGTAATACACCCAAAATTACTATTATACCCTCATATGATAAATAACAAAATAAAATAACTCTAACAGATACCATTCTATCACGTCCCGATCCCGAAGGTCCCGACAACGCCCCCGTCGGGCACGAATCACCGCACCTCGGCGCTCCCGCCGGACGTATATCGTTTGTCATCGAGGCATGATTTCATATAAGCCTGGGGTTGCACTCACACAAGACAATATGTTAAAGTTGTGGCTATTATCGAATCGATCGAGTTTGCAGTGGAGGAGCAGTGTTACAAACAATAATCCATCTGAGTATACGGGATAACGGTCAAGGCACGATGTTCTCTGAATACAATATCATAGTTCCATACATTATGTCCCTCTATAGAAAAGAACCTCAAAATATCTTGATACAGATCAAGGCATCGACACCAAATTTTTGGGTCATGGGGATAAGGCATGACTATCGATTCCTCGGACGATTCAGCACCTGCGAACAAGCAAACTGTTGGTAGGTCAGCACTTTGGAGAAAGTACTGGTGAGTATAAAATCAACGAACAGAAGCAACATTCACTAAAACTAACACTAAGTAATTATGTTATAAAATATTACATTACTAGTAATCTTTCTAGTTTTAACTAGATTCGTTACATACAGTACATGAGCAGAGTCATATTACTTCTTTTTAAAAATATCTTTGAAACCAGAATTCAGTTCAATACAACTAAGCATACAAGGCAAGCAGTTCAAGCACTGTGTGCTAATTCTTATACAATCAGGGTGTGCGCATCATGTCTCGTGAGCTATACTCAAAGACTCTAGGGATAATGCAACATCTAGTGGACTATCCTTTTTATACTATTCAAGGCGATCATCATATTCAAGCAAGCATGCAAGTCTAAGTGTGTAAACCCCCTGATTTTTCATAATTTTTAAATTTGGATTTTTCATAATTTTCTAGAATTTTTTGGGATTTTTCTGTAATTAAAATCAGGATTTTAATCATTAAATAATTTTTATTTGATAATAAATTATATTAAAATATTATGAAAATAATATTTTTGGGTGTAAAATGAAAAACTGGACTTAGGATAATTTTTCTGGAATTTATTGGGCCCCGGACCAATTTTTATACACCTAAAAACTAATTATTTAAGATATTATTTATTTATTTGTTTATTTATTTATTTATTTTAGCTATTTAAACCTAACCCTAGGCCCAAACCCGACCTGGCCGGCCCAGCCCAACTGGGTCCAGCCCGCACTGGCCCAGCCCGCTACCTATCGGGTCGGGTCGGGTCCGCCCGACCGAACCCGCCCGACCCGCGACCCGCGAGCCCCTCTCCCCCACGTCAGCCCTAGCCCCCGCGTTTTCCGGCCCCGCTCCGCCCGCTCCGGCCGGCCAACCGCATCCCCGCCCGCGCCATGACCCCACGATCCCCTCGCCTCCGCCACGTCCTCCGCCACGACCCGGCGCCACCCCCCAGCCTACCCGCCTATTTAAACCCCCTCCCATCTTCCCTCCGGCCACCACGAACCGCCACCGCCACCGCCACCACGCCGCTCAGCCCGACGCCGCTCCGCCCGACGCTGCCGTGCCCAGCCCCGCGTCCCAGTCGACTGCTCCCTCTCCTCCTCCTTCCCCTAGCGGCCCGCGGCCACAGCAGCTCCCGCCACCGCCACCACGCCGCAGCGCCTCCGACGACCCCCCCGCCGCCTCCCAACGCGCCCCCGCCCCCGGCCGAGCTTTCCCCCGCTGCCCCCAGCCTCCCTCCGGCCAGCCTCTGGCCGCCGCGGCTCCAACAGCACCCTAACCCTAACCCTAACCCTAACCTAGGTGTCAGACACGGCTTGGACACAGGACACAGTGTCCTGTGTCGTGTCGGACACGGTGAACCCCCGGTTTTTGAGCCCTGTTCAGGTACTCATATCTTCTTGCTCGTAGCTCTGTTTTTGATTCCGTCTTTTGCGTTGTGAAGCCTGTATGACCCTCTCGGTGCCCGGATAAACCGCTCGGGACATCGCGTCCTGTGGTGATCGCACACCGCGATCCAAAAATAGGAAAAATAATGACCCGATTCACCCCGAAACTGGGTACGCCCCACCAAACGGGATGACTTGGTCGCACGCGATCTTCACAGATACGTACGCGTCGTTGATACGGATGTGTGGGATTTCACAGAAGTCGATTCGGGGGTACGTGCACACCGGGATCAACGCGTATCCGCAGACATCGCCCCGTATCCGACTTTTCTGTATTTCACCCTAACTTTGTGTACACACGTCGGATTGAAATAAAACTTGCGCCATCGGACTCGTAGCAATACGCTGGTCCTGTGACCCAAGTTTGGTTCGATTCTGAGAACGTTGACGAAATCGCGTGTCGTGGGCCCCACAGGCCCCGCTCGACGGGCGATTTTGTGATCGGCTCATTGGAATCCAATTCTGAAAGTTCCATTGGGTTCGTATCATCGTTCCTGACCTGTTGACATTAAGTTTGGTGAATTTGGAGACCTTTGACCCTGACGCATTTTTCGGTGCAAAGCGGGCCCACCTGTGGACCCCGTTTGACCCGAAACTGCCGTTTTTGCCCTTGTCTCCAAATTGGACTCAAGGACAGGCGTTTTTAACTGATTGATATTTTTTGGATCTGATGGTGATGTTTATTTCAGCAACCGGAGTACCATCTGCAAATTCGGCTGAAGTCAGAGCTACAGTCGAAGTCCGAACCACAGACAAGTGTACCTCGCCAAAACTTGCAGTCTTTGCTAAATATTCCTTGGCTTAGTTATACATCAGAGGGCAAGTATACCTTGCCAACTTGAAAGTCTTGTTGTATATTTCCTTGTTTTATTTATAACTGTTGTACATGCTTAACCTAGGACCGTGTGACGTACTTAGCGTCCGATTATCAGTCGGGTGCCAACACCGTACGCGGTGTTGGGTATGGTCATCTAGAGATGGATATTCGTGATACTTTATTTTCCTGTACTTGTCTTATCAAGTACCATACGACCCAGGACACTTGACACTATTTATGAGACAGGATATTCCCGAGATATTCGTGGTGATTCTGTATAGGATACAGGACTTGACATAGACATTATATTCTTAGACATTATATGACTTGCTGCATTAGTATTGATCCTGCGTGTCATGGACATGAGACGTGTGATTACATTGGGTGGGGAGAGACACACAGGCTACAGGCTGATATATATATATATATATATATATATATATATATATATATATATATATATATATATATATATATATATATATATTCTGGCGAGGCCTCAGACTCTATATTAGAGCTAGGCACTCTATTAGTGATATATTTATTGTGAGGCCTCAGACTCTATATCAGAGCTAGGCACTCTATTAGTTATTACTGCTACCGGCTCCCCGACACAGAGCTTGTAGTGGTCTCAGCCTGAGTTCTAGTGATGCTCTCAACTTGCATTTATCACTTAGCTGGTTACATAGTTTACCCTGCTGTTTCATTTCATTTCTGCACTGTATTTATTTTGGCTTGTATTATCTGTACCTTGTTATGTCCCCTGAGGACCTGGAATGGACTATGTCCCCAGGTATAGCCGAAGAGATCAATCCAGAGATACACCTTACAGGAGCACTTCCAGGAGCTGTACCAGGACCTGAGGACGAGCTCTCACCAGAGGACTTCTCCTGAGCAGTGGCTGTATATAGTCAGTTATTTCTGTTTTGTTCCTATTTCCAGTTCCTTATTTTACGTCTATTTGCATTTGATATAACAGACTTGTGCTCGGATTGTTCACCGAGACACTTTTATTGAGATTTGATAGTTATTTCTATTTGCATTACTCTGGCATTTAATCTGTGATTATCTGTTGTGGATGAGATTAGATTAGTTTGTGACCTGTATCATTGGTTCTATTTACTGTTAGACTACAGCTTAAGCATGCCCTGATGGATCCATTAAATTGGGTTGTCCATCGGTGCGTGCTGTTGGCCATTGCCATGTGTCCAGTCCCTCGGTATTTTGGGACTGGGGCGTGACAAAGTGCGATGCAAGACAAAAAGCAAAAATAACATATCACTTATATAGTGATTCTTACCCCTTGTCGTACGGTTATCCCTGCAGCAGACATACAAGTTAGCAATATTTGCATATATATGAATAAGGTTCTATTTTCTGTCCATCTCTGCATCAAACAGTTAGGTATGCAAGAAGACTAGCCTAGCATGCGCCTTAACTATATGATAGCCCCCGAGCGGGATCCCCGGGATTAACAATTGTGACGTACAAGCCCTTCTCACTAATAACGTATCGACTAATAGCTGTTGAGATAGATGATTGCTATGCATTAAAATACGCTCAAAATAGCATCCGGGACTCATGGTTCAACACTACACTAAAATCCACACCCCCCTAATCACGAGAATTTCAAGCCTTAGGGTGTTCAATTAGTCTCTCCCAGGATAAACGGTTCTCAGTGCCCCAGGACACCGCTCGAGAGACCCGATACCTTGTGCACAAGTTGTCAGACCAATGCATGAATACTATTCTATCAGATAAAGACTATATGATGCACATGTCCATGAGCAAACAAATATTCAATTAAGTGATAGAGCCAGAGCTCTCAGTTCTCTTCTTTTCAATCAATTCTATAGGTTCAATCATTTCGATATGTTCAATCTTCTTTCTTTCAATCAATCGATAGGTTCAATAATATATAATACAAGTTATTCAAATAGTTCTATCTTTAGCAGTTCGATATAAAAAAACAGGCAAGCAAACATATTATAAGCATGTACAATAATGATTCTATAAATCTAGCATACAATTTCTATCTCTTTCAGTACGATAAGGAACATGCAGAATCTCTATTTAAGTAAGCATGACAGTAGTTCGTTTATCTCTCTTTTTAATAAGTATTCAATTCTGTTCAGGCAATCGATTACTTTTCTTATTAGCATAATAGTGGTTCGTTCGATAGCGGTGTCAGTGTAACTAGCATGCAATATTCATTTCTATACTTAGCATGGCAATGGTTCCATCTCTTTTAGGCAAACATATAAGTTCTCTTAGTATGCATGCGGGTTCTCGTTCTATCATTCTCAATACGAACATTATCTATTTAGCAAACAAGCATTTCAAAAACTCAGATTCATTATTAAGGCATGCAAGAATCAGAGAATAAAGTTCTGTCCACTCACCTAGATTAGTCATCCTCTGGTTCAAGAATAAGCTCTTCAGGAAGGTTTACTTTTGAGTCAGCAAACCGAAAGCTCTTTAGGAAGGTTTACTTTTTAAGTCAGCAAACCGATATCTCTTGTATATAGTGCCAACGTGGAGCGGGGAACTACAATCACGTCTGCTGCCGACTTGTGACACAGACGCTTAGGTCATATCTCAGAACCTCGTCTAAAGACTTTATTTTATAGTGGAGCTCTTGGACGTGTTTCTTTCTCTTCTCTATCCACATGTACGAGCTGTAAGTTGGCAAAACACATAGTCCTACCTTTTCCAAAGAGTTTATCTAAATCTAGTAGTATTTTTGAATTAGTTCATTCTGACATATGGGGACCTGCTCCTATCCCATCTATGAGTGATTTTGTCTTCTACATGAGCTTTATTGATGATTACACTCGTTATACTTGGGTCTATCTTATGCGTCACCGTTCTGATCTCCCAACCATTTATAGGATATTTACTACTATGGTTCACACTCAATTCAATGCTAGGATTAAATTTTTTTGTTCTGATTGTGCTCGTAAGTATCTCTCCACTACGATGCGATCTATCTTGTAATATCACGACACCCTTTTTTAGCAGTTATGTCCTTATACTCATGAGCATAATAGGATAGCCGAGCGTAAATCATCGTCATATTCTTGAAACTGCTCGTGCTCTCTTGTTATCCTCTTATGTTCCTCAAAAGTTCTAGGTAGAAGCTATTGTTACTTCTGTTAATCTTATCATATCACTCCTTCATCTATTTTATCTGGTAGGATACCTCATGAGAATCTTTATTCATGTTCTCCTGATTACAATATCCTTCAGACTTTTGGATGCACTTGTTTTGTCCTTCTTCCTGAGACGGAGCGCATAAATATGATAGCCCGATCAGCCAAGTGCTTCTTACTTGGTTTTAGTTCCGAGCACAAGGGATATCGTTGTTATGATCCCTTGGTCCGTCGTCTTCGTATATCTCGTCATGTCATCTTTCTAGAGGACTCTCCATATTTTACTTTCCCATATCCGGATGTTCACTTTTTGTTCCCACAAGCTCTATCATCTAATGTTTCCATTGATCCTACTCCTTTGCTCCCCTCTCCTAGTATAACTCCTACTACGATGCCTCCGTCGCTAACTCACGATAATCCTCCACAAACTCCACCAGTCCCCGTAACGCCATCTTCTCCACTATCCACGTCTCCACCACAACCTCTTCGCCAATCCCAACGTACTCATTGACCTCCTTCACGTTTTACTTCTGATTGTTCTGGTCCACTGGACAAGTTTCATTTTGCCACCTTTGTAATGCCCCGCTCCTAGCGGGTTACTTATAGAACACTTGTTACTTTGACTCGGTTGAGAATCGAGTCTCGGGAAAACCTTAACGCCAAATCAACACGGACGAAATACAATAAACCCTTCAAATTGATGGAACGGCTTCTATTGAAATAAGTCCAAGAGTTTTTGTTGGTTGTTTTGCTGCTTGGTTTTGTGTTGCTTTGTATTTTGTCTTGCTTTCGATGATTGGCTTTCATGATTCGCTTTTCTCGCTTGTACATTCTTTTCGAATCGTAAGAAAAAGAGATCGAAGGATGCTAACCAAGTGTTGTTGATTCACTTTTCTCGCTTGCACATTCTTTTCGAATCGTAAGAGAAAGAGATCGAAGGATGCTAACCAAGTGTTATTGTAATTTCAGGACGCATAACCAATGAGTGACCGTTGCATAAGGTTTTCCTATTCTCCCGTTCGATTCAATCGGTGAGTGGCTTAGGCCCTTCGATGAAACCTTAGTCTGCACGCCTAATAAAATAATCTCTAGTTCACTTGAATTGCTTATTTCAAATGATACCTCACTAACAAGATAAGTCAAAAGAAATGAACTACATGCTTGAAGTATTAGAATTATGCTTTACTATCAATTATGTTGCATGTCCCCTATTCCTATGCTGCGCAACCTGATTTATAACAAGTCCTTATGTTTTGAACATGATCTGTGGGATAAGAATAAGAAGATAAAAATATTGTATTTGTTGTTCAGAACTGTACATTGTAGTGTTTTATCTGCTAGATATTTTATGCTATACATTGGTCCCGGACAACTTGTGCACAAGATTTTGTCTCTCGAACGGTTCCTAGGGCACTGGAAATCACTCGGTCCAGAAGAAATTTTTGTTTTGCCCTGAGGATACGGTCCTACAGGGTCTAATGGGATGATGTGTCTATTAATGTTGTACGGAACCCATGATGTAACAGCTGCTAGTACTCATGTGTGTTGGTGAAGAGCTGAACCTGGAGTCACAGCTGCCGAAATACGCGCGTGCTAGTGCAGAGCTGAACCTTGAGTCACTGCTGCTAATCATGGGGCTACCCATGGACCATCATATAGTTAGGGCGCATGCTAGATTTACCTTCTTGCATACCTAACACCTGATGCCAAGATTGATTCATAAGTTTATTCATATATGCAAGTTATGGCTAACTTGTGTGTCTGCTGCAGGGATAACCGTTCGACCATGGGTAAGAAATTATCATATGCATGGTTCAATCTATTGTTTATGTTTCTTGCATGAATTGTTAAAAAAAATGAGATAACTAGAAAGATCACCTAATAATGACAGCTTCACTTGTATACTTAGTGTGGATTTCAAGGTGAGTTTGTCCATGGTCGTTCACCAGTACATATTGTAGTACTGATCCATGTTTGTGGGCAAATCTTCAGGTTCTGGTAGCGAGTGCTTGACGAGCATTTTGAACCAGTGTTAGCGCATCCATCCAGCGGAACCTTGCTCGTGCTGCTTCCTTAGCTTTCCTCTCCTGTGTGCAAGCTCTTCTTCTATTTGTTGTTTTGATTTTGGTCCTACTACAAGGACATAATGTGTGGGTGTTGTGGCTAGTATTGGGTTTGTAAAAAAGAGTTGTAAGCCTTCTATGACATATTTTATAACTCAGTCAAGCAAGTACTTTATAATCTAATCTTCAAGTATTCAATAAAGAAAATATTTTGTGTTCCTATCAAATATGATCAACTTTGGTTCTCTGCATTTATATTCCGTGCTTATATATGTATATTTTCGTCTGAATTATGTCTTGTGCAGGTACTATGCCTGGTGCAAGCACAACTTAGGCTTGCACGACATCACGCCCAAGCGAGGACGATCGGTTCCGTAGGGACCAAGCGAGGACGATCGGCCCTTACGAGACCGGGTGTGACAACCTTAGTCTCATATTCTCTACATTTTCATTCATTTCTTACTGCTATCCATACTACACAAGAGCCCAGTTCTTATGAAGAGGCTGTTCAGTACCCTGAGTGGCAAGAGGCTATGGCAGAGGAGTTTCGAGCATTTCAGCAGATAGGTACTTGGGATATTGTCCCACTTCCAGACGGGGTCCAGCCTGTTAGTTGCAAGTGGGTCTTCAAGGTCAAGTATCGACCTGATGGATCCATTGAGCGACACAAGGCTCGACTTGTTGCTCGAGGTTTTACACATGAGCATGGGATTGACTATGATGAGACCTATGCACCTGTTGTTCAAATGATCATAGTACGTACATTACTAGCTGTTGCTACCGCTCGTCAGTGGCCACTCTATCAGATAGATATAAAGAACGCCTTTCTTCACGATTCTTTATCCGAGGTTGTCTATATGGATCTCCCTCCAGGTCTTTCTACTCCGCCGGGGCATGTTTGTCGCCTTCGTCGTGCTATCTATTTTCTTCTCATACTCCTATACGAACATGAATCCGTTCTCCCACTATATATATTCATAGTTGTAAGAATTTTTACATTGTCCATTAAAAAATATTATTTCTTCTCCTTGATTTGTTTGAAAGTAGACTAAGATTATATTTCTCTTTTGAAGTTGCTAGCTATAATTATTAAGTAGACTAAATTTTATTTGTTTTTTCTTAATTGTTAGACTTTCTCTTCTATATAAACCTACCTACCTACCTACCTACCTAGTTCTATTGTATCATCATCCAAAAAAAAACATCTATAGTCTCCATGTTATTGCGATCAATGACAAGCAGGGCCGGCCCACTGGGTTGGGTTGTCATAGTCAGAGCTAAATTTGGTTGTCCCTTGTCCTTGACTCCAAAAAAAGATATAATTTTTTTATGGCGAGTGGACTTGGCAGTGGCATTTAAGTCTTGGCATTGTGGAGTTCGGATTTCGAGTTCTCTCTTTGAGCTACTCGAGACATTCTCAGTGGGAATTCAAAATATGGGTCCGGTGGATTGCTAGTTCAACTGATAGAGATGAGTTAGGGTGGACCGCGGAGGCTCTATTGGGGAAGAGGTAGGGACTTAGAGAGGGAGGTTGCTCTAACCAATGGGGTTACCCAAGCCCGATGGCTAGTCCTGTAAACCCCCCTCACCCAAAAATAAGTATTCTGTATGTATTTTGTATTTCTTGTATTTGTTTTAGATTTTTTTTTCAAAACAATTAAAACCCAATGATTTTATTAGGACACTTCACAGTGGTTTGGACATTAATGATATAGGATGGCCCCAAAATCTGTATCGCCCTTCATAGGAAGTAGCCTACACAGGAGACATTACCTGTAGGATCTTTTCGTGGCACAAAAATTCGATCCCTTGGTGTTAGTATGACATTAGTGTAACGACCATAGATTAGTTGTTAAATATTTAGATAAATTATATATATATATATAATTTATTTGTGGTTATTTTTCTATTCCAACTTCCTACAATTAGCATCCCATAATTCTCCATGCAAAATTAGGCAAATTCCCTTTTTGTAAGATTGCATATTATTTACTATTACCTATTTTGTAGATAACCATTTAATTAATTACTTAGTTAATTAGATAATACAATTATTTAATTTATTATAACTAAATAAATATCTAATTGTTAATTATAAAATATTTTATAAAATATTTTGGGTGTAGTATTTTATTAAAGCTTTATAAAATAATTTTTTAGAATTTAATTTTAGTGTGCAAATATTATTTTTGGATTTTTATAATCATATCTATATATATAAATATGTAAATATATATGTTAATAATAATAGTAATAATAATAATAAAAAGAAATGAAAAAAAGAAACTAAACCTAAACACTAATCAAACCTAAACTCATAAAACCTAATAACTAACTACCCCCCTTAGCCTAACTATCCCAGCAACACCCCACGCGCGGACTCCCCCTTTCCCCAAACCTCCCTCCCTCCCTCCCTCTCTCTCTCTCTCTCTCTCTCTCTCTCTATATATATATATATATATATATATTTATATATATATATATATATATATATATATATATATATATATATATATAGAGAGAGAGAGAGAGAGAGAGAGAATAAGGGAGGTGAGATGGCACCTCACTCTAAAAACAAGGGTGGCGGTGACGTGGCACAATCTCAACCACACATTTCATAATTGGTAATTTGCACTTAACCCCCTCCCCTCGTTTGTGTGGTTGAGATTATGCCACGTCACCGTCACCTTTGTTTTTAGGGTGAGGTGCCATCTCACCTCCCTTATTCTCTCTCTCTCTCTCTCTCTCTCTCTCTCTCTCTATATATATATATATATATATATATATATATATATATATATATATATATATATATATATATATATTACTTAAAACCTAAACCCTAACCCTAACCCTAGCCCCGACCTCAGCGCCGATGCCCCCCCGACGTCAGCGACCACCCCCGGGCCGACTGCCGCCGTCCCGCGCCGCCGCCACAGCCGCCGCCGTCCGCCTTCCGCGCACGCGCGTAGTGCACAACAGCACCCTTCCGTCGTCTCATCTTCAAGGTAACATATCTCTCTCATCTCTCGTCCTTTTCTCGAGCGGTTTGTCCGTGTACGTTCACAACCTAACCCTCTAGGATTTTCATTCAAGCGGGACGAGTTTTCGTGTCCCAGATTGGTCGAAAAATCGACGGGAAGTTTGCCGAAAAACTGACCAAAAACAGTCCATAATTTTAACCCAAACCCCCATGTTTACACCCAATTTGCTACCAACCCGCCTAATATTTTTAAAAACTAATCAAAGGATTTTCTTCTCAATATAACCAAGAATTTTTTTGTTTTTTTAGTTTTTATTAATTCGTTCTATGTGTTAAATTATTCGGCCTCCAAAATGACCAAAAATTTGATAAATTAAAACTGAAATTTTGTGATACAGAGTGCGTCCTGCCAAACGGGGCTACCTCGTCGCATACCAATTGCACTTAAAGGTGCGTATCATATATCCTGATGTGTGGGCTTTCGCGGAAGTTGATTCGGACGTGTGTGCGCGTCGGAATCAACCCGTATCCATAAAAAGTTCCCGTATCGCAACTTTTGTAAAACTCCACCCCATTTTATGTAGGCTCGTCGAAATATGATAAAACTTGCGTCATTGGATTCGTGGTATCACGTTGGTCCTGTGACCCAAGTTTCACGCGATTCTGAGACAGTTGACCAAGCCGCCTATTCGTGGGCCCCACGGTTTGACTTTAAGGGCAAACTTGTGATCGGCTCATCAGAATCTAAAATTGGATATACCGTTGAGTTTGTATCGATGTTTAAAATTTATTTGACCTATAATTTGTTTTATTTAGAGACCTTTACCTCTGGCACATTTTTCGGTGCAAAATGGCCACATGTGGACCCAACTTTGACCCAAAATTACCGTTTTGTTCTTGTGTTCAAATTGGACGAAAGGATAGTATTTTCTAGCTATTTTGCTTATTCTGGAAATGTTGGTGATGTTTATTTCAGCATCCGGAGGCGTTCATTCGGAGGCTATAGTTTCTGATCCTCTGTGCTTGACACCTGGACGTTTACATTATGCAGCTTTCTTGCCAGGCAAGTATACCTTGCCATTGTACTATGATTTATATTCCATATGGTGCATGCATTTTATTTCTGTTATTTAGTTCATATATTTTAACTGCTATATAAACTACACGTCCAAGAATAACTTGGTGCAACGACGGTGGCGTCGTATTTTGTCTTTATTATATATTATGCATGTCGACATAGTTTTACGAGACCACCACATGATTTGGAGGCATCATTATATTTCATTAGCTGTGACACATCTGTTACATAAGAGTGAGTCTCATATAGGACACGGACTTGCGTGACGGGTTGGCCACCTGTACTATGGGACATACGATAGGGAATAACTGCTGATAGAATTTGCATAATTAGAAGACTTAGCAGTTATTAGAGGTCTCATCGTGTCAAGGATATGATATGCTTAGAGCATGGGGTGGAAAGGACAACGAGTAAGGCGTTTGGGCTCCTTTGCACTTTCCTTGTATAACCCGTATGCTTCGTCGGAGATGCGCGGTCAGATGACCCCTATATTATCTACATGCGGCCTTTGACGTTCAAAAGACGTCATGCTTTGTAGGCCCCTGTTCTCCGAGAGAATTATGCCAATCCCATTTTGGCCAGATAGTCCACGTGTTGGAAAGTTGTTCTCAAAGTGCATTCACATAAATGGTTAGGCGACCCTTGGATGTTTATTTTTAGTATTTTATTGGCATGCTTCTATGTATCTTGTTACGTTCCTCTGAGGACCTGGTCCCTTTCCAGGTGTAAACGATCATGACTATTCACAGGAGCACGGATCAGGACTTGTTACTTCGTTCTCTCTCGAGGAGGTCTCCTCTTCGAGCCTCATTGTTCATTGGATGTACTTATTATGTCTACTTTTATATTCTAGTTGGTAGTAGATTTGTCTCCATCCAACTATTAGTTCTTCTCGACTAGTTCATATTTGGTTTATTGACATATTGGATCATTTATTTTTTTATGATAATTTTTGTGGATAAGATTTAGTTATGTCCTGTGACTTGTAACAAATATATACCACTTGTGAATTATTGTTCATAATACAGCGTACGTATGTGTTATGGTTTCCATATATTGGAGTCTCCATAAACATACGGCTGTCATGCTTACGTATTCCTAGTCCTACGTATTTTGGGACTGGGGCGTGACATGTTTTTGTTACCACAGGGCCGACCTTGATGACAAGTGTGTCGATCTTGAGGTCATATCTTGCAATCTCATTCTTGGAAACTCCAAACATAAGTTAGTATTTTTTGGTATCATAGTTAATTTTGGAGTATCAGTGTCATGTCCATTATACATCTTGTTGTCCAATAAGACACGGACAAAGACACAGACAATAATGCATATGCATGGAGGCTGTCTATTTATATTGTAAGGGCACAAATACAAACTGACATGATAAGATACACCTAAATGACAAGGTGAGGACAGATATGTAGGGATAAAAAACCAGGTCGGATGGCACCAATGTTGAATGATGAACCCCCAATTATTAAGTCTGAAGTCTGCTAGGATAGTGGCCAGAAGAGACTGCTCGTGTGCCGAATATACGATCAAGACCAATATGGAATCGAGACTCCGAGAACTACAAGAAATAGATGTGACCTTGAGAAGTATATGATAATGTACTCATTTAAAAAGTTTAAGCTGCCAAAATTTTGGCAATTCTAACAATAGTCAGGATTGCCAGTTATAAGACAGAAATCGCAAGACAGAAATATCTCTGCTTCTACTTGGCAATTCTCTTCCGTCCACAATGGGACTGTTGGGAAAGAAGTGCGAAAACCTTCCCCAAAACCAGAGAGTAACTGTGAGAGAACTGAACAATACAATGCACAAACCAAATACCAGAAAAATAATCCATGCAGACACAGATAATTTTGACGTGGAAAACCCTTGCGGGAAAAACTACAGAATGATCGCATTCCAACCCTGAAGAACCTCCACTAATAAAATAAAGAGAATACACCATCTACAAGCTTCTCTCGATCCAACACAGATCACCACAACACTTAGGAATAGAAAATAGATCACACCACGAAGATAGAAGTTAATGAGAAATTATCTAAAATTGATCTCCTCCTCCGAAATGGCCTCCAATCCTTCTTTCTCCTTCCCAAAGTTGCAATAGCACTCTTGCCTCATTTTCTCCTCTTTTTTGAGATGATATGTTACGTTAGATGGGAATTAGGGTTAGAAAAACCTAATATATATCCCATAATCCCGTAACTAAACCTGGACCGTAGGATACGATCCAACGGTGCATAAAATACCTATGAATTTTCGTCCAGCCCGCCGACTGAACTCGGACCGAATTCGGCCGAGTCGGCGATTTGCGAGTAAATGAAGACATCTTTCTGGAGCTTCTGGAGCACTCTGTCTCCCCCTGGACAGCAACTGCTCCTCTTTCTTCCCGAGCTTCTTCGACCTCTCGAATGGCTCTCGTCGCCTCCCTGAGCTTCTCTGACCACAGACGACGCTCGTCACACTCTGGGGTGTTCTCCACATAGGTTGGGAACCCCACCCACTCCAACAAATCTTTTCCTTCACAACTATGTGGAGGGGATTGTCATCCCGACGATCTGCCTGCAGTACTCAAACTTTTTCCTTGGAAGAATCTTTGTGAACATATTTGTTCCATTATCATTTGTATGAACCTTCTCAAACGTCGCTTTCTTCTTATCAACAACATCCCATATCCAATGATACCGGGTCTCAATGTGCTTGGACCGGCTATGAAATGTCTGGTTCTTCACAAGGTGAATAACACTCTGACAATCGCAAATCAAAGGATACTGCTCCTGCTTTAGCCCAATTTCCTGCAACAGTTTTTTCATCCACAACAATTCCTTACAAGCTTTCATCGCCGCAATGTACTCTGCCTCTGTTGTCGACAAGGCAACACACTTCTGCAAACGCGACTGCCGCGATACTGTTCCACCAGCAAACATTATCACATAGTTCAAAGTCGATCGCCTCGTGTCTATATCTCCAACCATATCAGCATCGGTATACCCAAACAGCTTTGGCTCGTCACTACCAAATGAAAGTCTCCAATCGATATTATCCTGAAGATATCGTAGAATCCACTTGACCCTACTCCAATGTACCCTTCCAGGATTGAAAGTGTACCTGCTAACTGTGCCGACTGCGTGAGCAATATCTGGTCTCATACATACCATATCATACATAAGACTTTCCACAACTGAGTTATATGTAACCCGCTCTATATCTTCCTTCTCGTCCTCAGTAGATGGACACTGCTCCTCAGTGAACTTAAAGTGAGCCGTAAGGGGGTTACTCACTTTCTTTGACCCATCCATCCCGAAACGTTTAAGTACCCGATAAATGTACTTTTTTGGGGATAAGTGTAGCAGCTTGGACTCTCTCTCTCGGCTGATCTCTATCCCAAGAATAGTCTTTGCTGCGCCCAAATCTTCATAAAGAAGGCCGCGCCTAGTTGGCACTTCAACTCTGCTATCCTGGTGGCATTTCGACCCACCAACAGCATGTCATCAACATAAAGCAACAAAATAATAAAATTATCCTCTGCGAAATACCTCATAAAAAACACAATGATCCGACGTTATCCGTGCATAGCCATGCTCTCCCATAAATGACTCGAACTTCCTGTACCACTGCCTCAGAGCCTGTTTCAGACCATACATGCTCTTCCTCAACCGGCAGACCAAATATGACTTGCCCTTCTCACAGAATCCCTTTGGCTGCTCCATGTACAACTCCTCCTCAAGATCACCGTGCAGGAATGCCGTCTTCACATCCATTTGCTCGACCTCCAAGTCAAAACTAGCTGCCAAAGCTAGCACCATCCGAATAGACGACTGCTTGACGACTGGTGAAAAGATCTTATCATAATCTACGCCTTTTCGCTGACCGTAGCCTTTAACTATCAGCCTCGCTTTGTATCGAGGGCGAGTAGCATCATTTGTCTGTTTTCCTCTGAATACCCATGGATTCTTCAAAGCTTTCTTGCCCTTTGGCAACCGCACCAGATCATAAGTAGAGTTGGCCTCCAAGGAACTCATTTCCTCCTGCATGGCCTCCATCGAGTCCTGCCTGTGTTCGTCTTTCATTGCCTCTGTAAAACTTTCGGATTCTCTCCCGTCAGGCAGTAGCACATACTCACCCGATGAGTATCTCTTAGATGGCTGACGCTCTCTATCGCTCCTCCTCAACGGAACTACTGGTGCTGGCTGTATATCTACAGCCTCATCCCCTCCAAGAACTGTCTCCTCGGCATGCTCATCCTCTTGAGGGTTACCCTGACCACCATCAGCAGACTGATGATCAAGGTTGGGAGAAACTCCATTTACTGGATCTCCCATAACTGGATCCTCTGCGATGTCCTCTAGAAACTGCTTGAAGCAAAATGACTCTAACTCAGGCAATTCCTCAGTCTCAGAAGGTATCTCAGAATCCTGAGTGTTAGTCATGGTCTGATCCTCGACGAATACCATGTCCCTGCTTCTGTAGATCTTTCTTCCCACTGGATCGTAGAGTCTATAGCCAAATTCATCTTGACCGTAGTCGACAAAGATGCATCGCCTCATCTTTGGCTCAAGTTTGGATCTTTCGTCCTTCGGTACATGCACGAAGGCCTTACAATCAAACACTCGCATGTGATTGTATGACGGCTCTTTGTCGTACCATACTTTGTCAGGAACATCATCCTGCAAAAGAGCACTAGGAGATAAATTAATAACATAAGCAGCTGTGTAAAGTGCCTCACCCCAATAGCTGTCCGACAAGTTTGCTTCTGACAGCAAACACCGTACCCTCTCCATCAGTGTCCTGTTCATCCGCTCCGCTGCACAATAGCTGAGGTATCTTTGGCGGAGTCTTCTGGTGTCGTAACCCTTGCTCTCTACAATAAGCATCAAAGGGACCAATATACTCGCCGCCATTGTCCGACCGAACACAAAGCAGCTTCTTGCCCGTCTCCTTTTCAACAGAGGTTTGAAACTCCTTGAAAGTGGGCAACATTTGATCCTTGGTCTTTAAGGTATAGACCCAAACCTTCCTAAAATAATCATCAATGAATGTTACAAAATAAGAATCACCACCAATGGATTTTACCTTTATAGGACCGCAGACATCCGAGTGAATCAACTCGAGCAACGCTGACTTCCTTGAACTTGGGTGACTTTGGAAAGACACCATATTTTGCTTTCCTACTAAACAATGCGTGCACCTCTCCAATTTTGTAGACTTGAGCCCTGGAATCACCTTCCTGTTCACAAAGTATCTCATCCCCTTCTCGCTGATATGGCTGAGCCGCCTGTGCCACAACTCGGTAGACGCATCATTATATGCATTCACCTCCTGTGCCCCCTGTACGCTCCCTTCCATATAGTAGAGTTCGGACCTCTTGCTTCCTCTGGCAATCACCATCGAACCTCTGGAAACCTTCCACTGATTGTTCCCGAAGAGACTGAAGAAACCCTCGTCATCCAACCTTCCAACCGACACCAAGTTGAAACAAATATCAGGGATATGACGGACATCTTTGAGAACAAGAACTGCACCTGTCTTTGTTCTCAAATGCATATCTCCAATGACAACTGCCTTTGACACATCTCTATTGTCCATCTTTAATACTCCATATTCAATTATTGTGTATGTAGCAAATAGTGCCATATTGTGAGATACGTGCGCTAAAGCACCTGAGTCCACCAGCCAATAGTTGTCATCGCAGGCGAGGTTCATAACTATCTCATCACATACAATGATCATATCGCCTTCATGTGCCGAGGCCGCCGCTGTAGTGTTGTCACTTTACTTCCCCTTGTCGCCCTTTTTCTCTCTCTTTCAACCGAAATAGTTTCGCTTGATGTGACCTTTCTTGCCACAATGGTAACACTCTGAGTCCTCGTACTGACCCTTGGACCTTCCCCTGCTTTTGTTTCTGCCACCGCCTGGACCCCTGCTTTTACCCCTTTTGTGGCTCTCTGAAACAAGCGCCTCTGAGTGGGATGTGAATGAAGTGCCCTGAGAACGTCTCCGCATCTTTTCATTCAGTACCCCGCTATTGGAAAACTTCAGACCGACCACGCCTTCCGGAGCAAAAGCGATCATAGACACTCGTACGGTCTTCCACGAGTCTGGTAATGTACACAACAGCCATAGTCCCTGAACCTTGCCGTCGAACTTGACTCCCATCGAGGATAGCTGGTCAACCACGTCCTGTAACTCACTCAAGTGATCCGTAATAGATGCCCTATCTTTGAACCACAAACCCATCATCATCTGGATCAGGAATAATTTATTTACCCCGATCTTCTTCGTATACAAAGATTCCAGCGTATCCTACAGTGTCCTCGCGTGCTCAATACTGGTAACGTGGTTGTACACGTTCTCGTCAATGAACTGCCTCATGTACCTGCACACCTGTATATGTTCGAAATCCTCTTCGGATTTGTCACTGGGCCTCTCGAAAGCAAATACCGACAGATGCAACTTCTTGACAAATAGCAGATCCTTTATCTTGCTCGTCCAGTAATGATAGTTGGTACCGTTCAGGTTTACCATGCGCACCGGCTTCACGTCCATCTGTCCTCCCTAGTTTGCCTGTCGACTCCTGACACCCTTATGAAATTACAGAACCTGGCTCTGATACCACACTGTTGGGAAAGAAGAGCAAAAATCTTTCCCAAAACCAGAGAGTATTTACGAGAGAACCGAGCAATACAACGCACAAACCAAACACCAAACCATAGAAAAATAATCTAGGCAGACACATAGAATTTTGACGTGGAAAATCTTTGCGAAAAAAACTACAGAACGATCGGAGTCCAACCCTGAAGAACCTCCACTAATGGAATAAAGAGAATACACCCTCTACAAGCTCCTTCCCATCCAACATGGATCACCACAATACTTAGGAATAGAAAATAGATCACACCACAGAGATAGAAGATAATGAAAAATTACCCAAAATTGATCTCCTCCTCCGAAATGGCCTCAAATCATTCTTTCTCCTCCCCAAAGTTGCAATGGTACTCTTGCCTCATTTTTTCTCTTTCTTGAGATGATATGTTACGGTTAGATGGGAATTAGGGTTAGAAAAATCTAATATATACCCCATAATCCCGTAACTAAACCTGGACCGTAGGATACGATCCAACGGTGCATAAAATACCTCTGAGTTTTCGTCCAGCCCGCCAACCAAACTCGGAACGAATTCGGCCGAGTCGGTGATTTGCGAGTAAACGGAGACAACAACTTTCTGGAGCTTCTGGAGCACCCTGACGGAACTCGGACAGAGTTCGGCCCGAACTCTGTCTCCCCCTGGACAACAACTGCTCCTCCTTCTTCCCGAGCTTCTTCGACCTCTCGAAATGCTCTCGTCGCCTCCCCGAACTTCTCTGACCATAGACGGTGCTCGTCGTACTCCGGGGTGTTCTCCACATAGGTTGGGAACCCCACCCACTCCAACAAGGACCGTGTCAATTTTTGAAGTTCGAAACCCCTAAAATTGGGTTTAAAACGTCAGAAAAAAGTCTCATTGGCGAAGAAGTCTTGGTGTGTGCCATCTCCAATTAGAATTGAAAGCAGAAGAGGAAGAGGAAGAGGAAGAGGGGTGTTATGTTAGAGAAGAAGGAGAGAATGGTGTTGCCCCAAAAATCATTTTTGATGATAGCCCATAACAAAATTACAGCTAATGTGTGTGGTCTCATAGCCTATGATGTCCCCTAACAAAAAAAATTGTGCCTTCATCATAGGCCTTTTTTGCGCACATGAGAATTGTTATTATTCGCACTCGGTGTGTTCAGATGCTCAGAGTTGCTTCGGTTAAAAATTTGGAACAAATATAAACAGTTGGCGCGAGGTCGACAGTTGGCCACAAGAACTTTTTAAATTTTTTTTAGGGGACTTTCTTATATTCCACAGTCGACTCAATTCTGATAGGAGAAGACTTCGATGATGAACCGGAAAGAAAGGAACATGATCCTCACCAGTAGTTGGCATTAATACATCAATACTATTATTTGATTAATTTTGTAGTTGAACTTCATAGTTCATATGCCTGCTTGCAAGAAGAAAAATTAAAAATTGTTTCGATGAACTATCGATTTGGATGTGTATTTAGATATTGAAGACACAAAGTCAAACCCCTTTGCTTGCTTGTTGAAAATTTCCTTTGGGAACACCTGGTGCTTAATGAAGCTTTTAAGCATTTGAATTCTTAAAATAACTCTGTTTAAATATTAACCATACAATGCACAATACAAGTCTAACTACTTAATTTGATGCATGAACAGAGAAGCAAGACTACTTCTGCTTGATTATTGTAAGAATTTAATTTAGACTACATTGATAGATCAAAGTTTACAAGCGTAATGAAAACATTAAATTACAAAAAAGAAGATTAAAGCTACATTCTCAATACAAATTGACATGAAAGAAAACAAATGCAAATATAAACGGATAAACATGACCTCTACAATATTTGTGCAGGCCTGTATTTATTCAGGAACTTCAAGGAACATTTCATGATAGAATGAGCAATGCTTGTTTGGAACAACTTGCTAAATTATATAAACATATATATCAAAAGAATGATATCTAGCTGATGAGACACCTGAACATATCCTTGTTGTATAATGTGAATTGTGAAATGATAGCTGTGCTAACTTGGTATCCCATTATTAGTTTGTGATACTATAATATTCCATCACAGACTTAATAAGATTAGCAATAGATTATATTTGTCATTGTCCCTTGTACCTAAAGTGATTGCTAATACTGGAATGCCTATTCCCTTGATTATGTTTTAATAAGTTCTTGTGAATGACAAATAAGCACCTACCATTAATTAGTTGTGTGCTAATTTGTACTTAAGTACCTTCAACTTTCACAAGTTATGCAAGTTGTTATTCTGTACTATTTTTGTATAAACTTATAGTAGAATCTCAAGTGATCTAGGTTTTGAAGTAGAGGAAATATAGATCTCTTAATCCTCAAATTCTCAACCTTACTTTGTACATCTATGTTGCACGATCTACACAATAGGACATGGCACCTACTTTATGTGTTCTATTTTAGAGTGTCGGGTTTGTGTCCAATACGTGTCCGACAAGACATGGTCCAGATTCTCGAAGCATCTGATATGACATGAGTTAGAATTTTTTTTTTTGTAGTGTCTGTGCCTTCTAGTTGTGATGGTCAGAAAAGTACAAAATTCGGATATCTAGTGTTATATGTGGTTCGTGTTTATCTGGTGAGCTACGAGCGCCGACCGAGAACTCGGTGAAGCTAGTGTGTCGAAACCAGTAGAAATAACAAGTATCAACAAAATAGTATAGTATATCTACGACATACTACCACCATTCTAGCAAGCGGCCAAAAAGTTCAGCAAGTTTTGGGGCAATTTGGGTCGAACAAAACGCATACTGGGGGTGTGCCGGGGGCATACCGACAACATGCCTTCCGGTTGTAATTTGCTCATTTTAATTAGCAGATCAACAAATTTGTGTTTTGATGGTCCAGATCACTTCAAGGCCTAGGTTAAGTTGGGGGTGGGGAGGGGGGGGGGGGTGGTGGGTGGGGGGGGGACGCGGATTTTAATACCTCGACCAACCCATATTAGGGGTTGGGAAGTGCTTGAGGACATTGATAGCTAAAGTAAGAATTTTGCCAGAGAGCCATTAAAGTAGTCTTTGAGAGAGGTTGAAGCAGAGTTCGTTGAAGACCTCACTAAGGAGAGGGTTGCATTTGCGATGTATGTTGTAACTCTTTTGTAAGGTTCTCTTATTGATTCAGTACGTAATTTTTTTTCCCATGTCTCGTGGAGTAGGTCGATATTGACTAAATCACGTAAAACTCTTGTGTTCTTTGTATTTATTGTTCGGTCATTATTGTGCTTTGTTATGCTCGACATTTAACGGTATTGTTGTGTTCTCACGTTTGCTTGTTGCACAACAATTGGTATTAGAGCTAAGGGAACCATCACAATTTTAATTTCTTGGATTAACTATAAATGATGATATTGGTTTGCTCCCTATCTTCCTAGATCGACATGCTTGAAATCGTTGGTTCATTAAGGTCGAAGGAAAATTTGTAACTTTGGAATGATGAGTAACAAAGTAAATAACACAAAGTTCGAAGAAAAACAATAATAGAAAGGGGAACTTCTCTTTATGGCAGAGAAGGATAAGGTTCTACTGGTCAAAGAAGGAGTCTTTAAGATCGTCGAGAGGAAGGATAAAAGGCCTTCATATATGATAGATGATTCATTGGAAGACAGATCAGATGGCACATATCACAATTGAACTTTGTCTGGCGATGGGATCGTGTACAATGTAACGAAAGACACTTATGCTACCGATTTATGGTTGAAGCTCGAGGGCTTGTATATGACAAAGTCTTTGCTAACAAGCTATATCTCAAGAAGCAACTCTACAATCTACGCATGAAGGAAGGAAACCAGATTCTTAGTCATATCAACAACTTCAATAAGATAGTTAGTGATCTTATGTATCTCGAAGTAAAGATAGAAGAGGGGGACAAGGCACTTTTACTCCTCTCTTCGCTTCCGGGGTCGTATGCCCATTTAGTGCAACAATTCTCTATGGGAATGAGACTCTCGAGATGGAAGAGCTGACTACTACCCTCCTTAATAATAAGATCATGAAGAGGAAAAAATCTATCGATGAGTCTGTCACATCCCAGTTTCAAAGTACACGGGACCAGGCCACGTGGCATTGGCCAGCTGACACGTCTCCGAGGATATTCCAATTTAATGGATCCTAGCGAAGCGTGCTACGCTGTCCTAAAACTAACAAGCCTAATACTATCATACAACATGCGGTGTCTAATCTCATCCACAATACAACAAGAAAATACTGAAATAAATACTGGAAAGTAAGTGCAAAGTTTGAAATATCATAGTACAAACCAGATATGTCCGATGGGAACAAACCCACTACAAATAATGAATAAGAGTACTAAAGACAAAATAAAGAGAGTACGACTAGAGCATCAGCTATCTAGATATGGAGGCTCCAGTCCTAGGCGGAAGGCCTACCAGGTAATCAAGGAAACTCTGACGGAAGCACCTCTAGCTCCTCCTCGAAAGCGTACATCGTCTCCAATCCAGGTCCGTACACAGTAGGATAATATGCCTCGTCCAAATCTGGAAGGAAACCAGGTCCTCAGAGGGACGTAACAAGATACAAAAATGCATGCCATATATAATACTGAATAAAATAAAAGGGGGTGTGCTAACCATCTAAGTGAATACAATGTGAGGACAACATTGGTACGTATGGGTAGGTGTAGGCATAACGTCCACACTCCGAAGAGCATGGTATCTGTCCATGTAACGTCCATCATTCTGAAGAATGAGGTATCTGCAAGTATATATACGTCCGTATCGCTCCGAAGAACGCGGTATCTGAATAAAGGAAGTCATCGGATCCGTGGCTCCTCTGGATACTATGGAGTCCAATGTGTGTATCTCATACGCCTATCAGTTGTCCTCCCCGCCCAATGCGGATACACAAGTCGAATACACGACGTGAATATCCCGTAACTATATGCCAAGTCTCATCTAACTAGATCACCCTAAATTACGTACTAAACCGTGATGCATATCGTACGCACCGATAGCTAGTCGGGTACGCAGACCCGCATCCCAACATGAATTGCCATCGTGATGCGTGTACAAGTGTCACGATCTAAGAAGATATCAGAATATCCTCGCAATAGTAGGTGAGTCTGCTAGCAACTAGGTCAAGTATACTACTCATCGATGCATTCGTCGACTGCACCCGAGTCAATCTCGGACGCGCACAGTTATATGTATATTGCAACAAGATATCGTACAACAGTTATTGATTTAAATTAAACAATAATCAAGCAAGGTATACTTGCCTGAGTCCTCTAGCTGCGAATGCCAATATCCTGCTCCTGAAGTCTCGTCTGTACGGTCCAACGATCATATATATAATAATATAATACCATCATCAGTCACTACAATAGTACGATCATGACACACTACGTTGCAGTAATGAACTGACGCAGGGTCACGATTGTCCATCTAGTTGGATCACGTGTGCACGTAGCTAAACGTACACGTGTCGTTCCTCGAGTTCCGTGTACACCAAACACAGTTCCTAACATATGAGAATACGCTAAAATAGCATTTAATACAAGAATACGTATTTTACCTTTATTGTTTAATTGACTAGGATAACATAGTACATAGATACATATATAATATATATACATATATATGTACATAAATACATAATAATCATAATTTTATAAATAAAATACGTATGTACATTTATATATATATTTAAATAAGCATATACATATATATATAATAATATAACACAAATGCCTTTACATATACATATATATATAGAATAACAACATATGTATATAAATACATATATAAATATGTATATACATAAAGTATACGTTTTAAATATACATTTGTATATATATACATAAACACAATATAGTACGTATATATACATAATACATTATATAGTATATACACATAACCAATTAAAATAGTATATACATTAATAATAAAATACATATACAAATAACAAAATGGTATATGTATTTATACATAATACAATATAGTTAAATACATATACATATAATATATAGCATATATTATATGTATAAATATAACTACTATACATAAATATACTTATTATATGTATAAATCTAACTACTATACATAAATACACACATGAATATGTATATACACAGAATATATATACTTAGTAATATAATACATATACATATATATATAAAATAACAAAATGGTATATGTATTTATACATAATACAATATAGTTAAATATATATACATATAATATATAGCATATATTATATGTATAAATATAACTACTATACATAAATATACTTATTATATGTATAAATCTAACTACTATACATAAATACACACATGAATATGTATATACACAGAATATATATACTTATTATATGTACTAGTCTATACGCACGTGCGTTGCACGTATTTCATATTACTTGAAAAAAAATAGTTTATTAAAAGAGCAACCAACAATTTCTTAATTTTATTATAGGTGGAAATATAATAGCCAGGAGCATGAAAGTTGGGAGAAATTAAATGACGGGAATATAAAAGGTTTCTCTTATTTCTTGGGTTCATGTGCCTACTTTGCATGCATGCATGCTTTATTAACTTTTGTTTTATTCTCCAAACTACCTACTTTGCATGCATGTATATCTTTGTTTTATTAACTATCATTTTCCAAGTTGTCTCATGCATGCATACATACATTTAATACATATTTAATTACTGTTTTTAATGAAGGGTATTTTTGGAACGAAAAACATTCACGGTGAAGCCTAGTTTTGACATTATATAGTAGAATAGATATACACAAAATATATAAATACAATTAACTATACGTAAGTAAACAATGATATACATACTCATATAATATGAGGTGACTGTACCTCAGTCGTGTCCAGGGGGTGGGGGTGTCCGCCGTGTACGTCGTCGCCGGTGGGGGGGGGAGCTTCGGCAGGGGGAGGAAAACTCGACAGCAGTCGCAGCGTTGCAACAACTGCTCCGGTCGGCTGGGGCGGTGGCCAGGGGCGAGCTCCGGCGGGAGACAGTGGTGGAGAGGCTGGGGGTGGCGCCGGTGAGGGTGGTGGCTACGGTGGGGCAGTGGTGGCTACGGTGGGGGAGGTCGGGGGTTAACTCGGGTAGTAGTGGAGGTATTGTTGCTGGTGGTGTTGGGGGTGAGCGTGGCTGCTGGCGGCGGAGCAGCGGCGGGTGGTGGCGGCAGGGGGTGATGGTGAGGAGGGAGGTCGGAGGGGGAGTGATTTCCGGGGTGGCCGGAGGCGGTGGTGGCGGTGGGGAGATGAGGGGATGGGTCGGGTAGTGGTGAGTGGTGTGGTGTTGGTGTTTAGTATTTTTCTAGGGTTTTTCTTTGTGTAGTTGATTTTTGGTGTGGATTTTGGTGAGAGGATGTAGGTAGTATTTGTAGGAGAGAGAGGGGGGGGGGGGTGCTCCTTGGGATTAGGGCCGGCTGGGGTAGTTCCCTAGGTTTGAGGGAAGCCTCCACATGATAAACATGTGGCTAGGATTTAAGGGATTTAAAATGTGGGGTTGAGATGTTGTTACATAAAGTTGTGTAGAGTACAACAAAATAGAGGGAAACCCATAGTGGACCGGTCAAGGGAGGGGGGTTTCATTCTTCATGTGGTTGGACCAATGAGAGGGGGACACCTCATTGCTTATTTGCATAAAAGTCCTTGAACAATTAGGAAATTGCACAATAATTAGAATTTGGGATTGGATGTGGCAAAACATCATGTTTGGTGTTATGTAGTGGGCTAGAATGGTGTATGGTGTTTAGTATGAGTCTTGAGGGTGTGTGTGTGGGTTTGGGTTGGAGTTGGGTCTAGTTTGAGTGAGGTTGGGTCATTACATTAATTTAATTAAAATTAATGCACAAGGTGTTCTTTAATTAATTGGAAATACATGGGGTTAAAATTGGGTGGAACACAAGCGTCATGGGCGTAGTAGACTTAGAATATAATAATGTCATAATTTGGGTTGGACAAGACGGGTTGATATTGTGTCCCAATTTTGATTGGAACGGACAAGGAATGCAAAGTTGGAATTAATTGAATTTAAGCACGGACGTTTGTAATAATTTTTGTGCGACTAAAATGAAGCACAAGATAGAGTATTTGTGAGTTACACAAGGGTCAGAATAGTAGTCTGGTATGTCTAGAAAAAGTGTATGGAATTTGTTTTGAGGGTAATAGCAAGTGTAGTGCTCTAAATATCGAAACAACGGTAAGGTGCACTAAGTAATATAAATATTGCACAATAAATAAAACTCTGTGTATAAATTCTAATTTGCACCAAATTAACCCTAATCTCTCTATCTAAGCTAAGTAAACTCAAATTTGGTCGAGGGGGTTTACAGAGTCTGGGGTTGATAGCAAATTTAAGAGGAAGGTTGAAGGGTAAAGATGGAGGAAAGAGTAGTCGAGGGAAGTCAAACTCTTCCTAACATAAGAATGATGCATGTTTCTTTTGCAAATAGTCGGGACACATGCAATCTCCAAAGTATTAAGCAATAGCTAGAGAAGAAGAGTAAATGTGCCAGTTCAAGTGGTCAGTCAAGCCAATGTTTCTCAATAAGTCGAGGAGCCGGCGTGTGATATACTTATTGTGCATAGCGGGAATGAAAGTTTCTCCAAGGAATGGATTCTTGATTCTGGGTGCTTGTATCATGTGTCCCAATAGGGAGTAGTTTTTCCTATAAGGAGTTCAATGGTGGTGTTGTTCTTATGGAGAATAATGCGTCTTGCAAGACCATTGGCTAGGAAACATCATACCTAGGAGTTGGATGAGGTCCGAGACTCAAAAAATGATTGTTTCGACTCATATTTTGGGGACATTTTAATAATAATCAATAATTAGTACAATTGAATGGTTAATTAGTGAATTATAGATTTGTTCTAGGTATAGCCATAAATAATAATATGTATGATGACCTAAAATTTCACAATATTGTATGTCTTGCTATAAGTTTGATATTTGGCTAACCAAGGGTTATTTAGCCTTGTGTCATGTGTAGAGAGTGCATCATAATTGCTTGCTTAATTGATAAGATCGAGATAAGTCACAAAATTTTGGAAGATAAACAATTTTTGATCCAAAATTAGCCTAACGTTGAAATCTTTAATTAGAAAGAGTCGTGTGTTAGAACTAGAGACAGACTCATGATAACTCTAAAATTCATAGGAGTCGGATACTTTGACTTTAGAACACATAGGACACGGACACACGTAATGAAACTAAACTCTTAATCCATGGTTATGCAATTGCAAGGATATTTGTTGCGACAAATATTCCTTAGTATCGTGTACTCATATCGCGTCATGACCTAGTGCACACGGATGGAGGCACATACTTCCTTCTGGTTATGGAGTCTTCAGATCGTGACATGACTATAGTATACTCAAACCAAAACTCATACTCCAGAATTCCTATTTCATGATAATAATAACTATGAGTTATTTGTGGTTGTTACTTGTTAGAATTGCATCATGGGGAGGAGAAAAATGTTATGGTTACACTGGATGAAATCATTGCAATATACTTAACAACAAAAGCTGATCCATAATAACTTTTTCGTAATACCTTGTGAAGGGAGGGAGTGTAGCTTAGCTCACTATCTGTAGTGAAATTTGTAATACTTAATTCGATCGAGTATCGATTAAGTCTAATAAATATATTTTGTCCACGATATATGTGTACATGGGGCCGACCCTAAGCACCGTGCCAATACTGTTAACATCATGATCTCGAAAAAATGCAATTATTGCTGAGAAAATGGCCAAATCTGTAACCCATAGAGTTCTCCAACTGTATTTCATTTAGAAGATTCCTTTGTTGCGATTTGATTGATTACGAAATAGTTGTCTACGAATTGAATTTGCTTGTGTGTGGTACAAATAAAGTATTAGGATTTGTGCACTTTGATAGTTAGGGTTGTTTGGTTGCTTGTGATGCAATATAGAGTATTAGGACTCGCAAATAGAAATTAGAGTTTCAACATACCTAACGATACAAATTTCATGCCCTAACATTATTTATGAGTTATCTTCTTCTGATTAATTCTATTTTATTCATTATCGTCCTTTGACTGGGGCGTTTGCATGTTGTTTGAAGACATAGTATTTGTTTACTAGATTTGAGAAATGAATCAGAGGAGGCTACTACTGTATCTTGAAGAGAGCTGAAGAGCGGGAATGAGATGCTGAATAGAAGGCAAGCATGTTGGATGTTTATATTCTAATCTTTATAAGGTAAGGTATATAGGTATTTATATATGTTTCGGGTTAGTCTTCTGTAGTTGGAGTAGAAAAGTATAATTCCATATGTACACTTTTAGAATGCATTTTTTCCATAATTATTAATTATATCTTGCAATAGATGATCCATGGTAAACCTATCCTAGAATCTTACAAGCGATAATCGCGAATACAGGTACTTGTGTATTCGTATGTCACATAGTCTGTAATGTTTGTTACGTTCTTGGCTCGCTGTATTCTGGGAGAACAATCACAACATAATTAAAAATGAAGAATTAGATCTTGGAAATAATTTGACTTCATCTCATTATAAGTTTTGAGTTTGACTCCTATTCCTATTTTATTCGAAAGTGCTATCCTATCAAATGGCAATGTCATGAAAGAATCATACTATCTAGCCTAGGATTTTGGTTAGTGTCATTCCTTCTGTGTGAAGTATTGGAAAAGCTATATCTCAACCAGGTATAGAAGCGTAATTATATTCAAAATGAAAGTAAACGGGTAGATTGTGGAAACTAATATACTATGATGAAGATTCTTCTTCAACAGTTTACTTGACTCAATCTTCGGGAGGCTTGCGTAATTTGCTACGTCAACTCCAAAATGATAAGTTGCATTGAGATCGAGAAAGTACCGTAGAGTTCGAAATTGCATAAAAGGAGTCAAAATAGTGGCTGCAGCATGTCGAGGCAAGATATATTGAAATTAGGCTACCAAAGGCGCCTGAAGAAAGGGACGGTGAACACCAGTGAGTTAAAGGCTTTCTTACAAATGAAAGTGGTCGTGAGCCTTAGCTAATTGTCTGTATATACGTAGCGATCCGACATATATATGAGCCATAGGGTTCACAAGAATATGACCTATAAGCCCGGGTGCAGGGCTTAACCGTGCCTCTTATTACTTTCATAATCGTATATCCTACCCCACTTTTAGCTTTGATTAACGGAGCTGGTCTGGCTTTGCATCTCGTGGTCTTGTATTAGTTATTATTCCTAAATTTTGTTTTGATAGATTAGAGCATCTGCATTTCTATAACAACCCCTTGTTATTTATTAAGTCAACATTACAAATGTCTCAAACTATGAAACAAAACTATGAAATACATAATGATATCCAGTTCAAGGGACATCCCTTCACACCTTTCTGTGTTACGCTGCAACTGCAACTTCATCTGCACCTTCTCTCATTCATTACAGTTCTTATTCTTATTTTTCCCGTCATCGAATATTCCAAATAAATTTATACGAAGGCCGATAATCTCTAGAACGGTAACCTTATACAGGAACCCACTTGATATTGTCATCTTGCAGAAAACTGTGTTGTTGAAACAGTTGCATTGGACACAGAGGATGACCCTGTGGATGGGGATGAACTGCCGTGAACTCGGCTTGTGGCATCAATGAAGGTAGGCCTTGTGGGATGTATCATTGGCTCGGCTCTAGTCAAGAGCGAAACTACAACCTCAGACATGGTTGGTCTTGCAGCCACTGTGGATTGAGTGCAGAGTAGAGCTATCTGGATTACCCTTTTCAGTTCCTCTGGGTTACATTCATCAAGATTCAAGGATTCATCAATTAGTTTTATGGAGTCACCATTCTCATACAATCTCCACGCCTGTAACACCAACAAACAAAAAGAGAAAAACAAATCCAAGTGTTTATGAATCATCATTTGGCAATTCGATTCATAGTTTGAGTATCTGGTGAAGTGTATCAGGTGATAAAGGGTGAAGCAGAGTGTTGAACAACTAAAGGGTTTGAACTTTGAAGGGGAAGTTTAGACACTGCCAGTTCTAAGCAAAGTGGAATCTTATAAACCAATGAAACTGAAGTCTGCCATTCATTCACACAACGAAATGCAGATGACAAATAGTCGTACCATGAGTTACTTGACATAATTGGCAGATACAAAGAAACCGTTGAAAGTGCGAAAAAGCTCACTGAGCATTTTGTAAGAATATTATTAAATGAACCAAGATATCTAAGAAAAAGGATATTGAAAGAAAATGGACATTATAAATTTGAGCAATCTCATTATGCCCATCATTCCTGTCCAATTTGACAAAGTAATCCAGCATTCCTGCTTAGTGATCTAGAGATAGCACATGAGGCATGCTAAATTTTCCTTTTTTTTGTATAATTGACAAGTTCTTAATTGCAACAACAGAAAAAGTATTTATGCCTAATTTTTGCAGTTTGTATTTGAATCCTTTTCTTCTATTCAGCTATAGTAATGATTATGTCCTCTGCAACATTAACAAAAAAAATTATAATTTCTTGCAACCTCAATCTAATTTCGTTTAAGCTCCCTAGTTATACCAACTCCTTTAACTAATATCTTATTCTCTCCTATCGATGCATCTGTATGTTGCACATGCCCAAAGCACCTGAGACGATTATCTCATCTTATCCTCAATTGATTCCACCTCCAACTTCCCATGGATGAGCTAATTTCTTTACCTATCTTTCAATCCGTTACAACTCACCCATATAAATTTAAGCATTAAAAATTACTTGCACAGGTGTGTATAATGTAAGACAAAGATTTTTGAATCGAGAGTCGTCTGATTTAAATAGGAAGATTGTAGTAGTAGAGATGCATCAAATTAATAGAAAACCGACAAGAAGTAAAGAACAAAGGATGAATTAACATCATTTAGGGAAAGTTTTGATGGTAACTCAATGGATGAAGAGAGGGGTAATCTACTGCTGATGGCGAAAGAGGAAAAGCTTGCAGTCTCAAGAATGCCTAGTACACAGAATTAGCTCACAGTTTCAAAGGAGCAGGAGAAAGTGATTCACTGACAGTAAACTAGAGTGGGAGCAATAGAGTGAGGTGCTGAAAGATCATTACCCATTCAAGAAGGTACTGGGTTTCTGGTTCGAGCTTCACATCGTTGGTCTTTCTCCCAGTAATTATTTCCAAGACAACAACGCCGTAGCTGTAAGTGTCAACCTTCTCAGATAACTGGCCATGGATAGCATACTCAGGTGCTGTGTAACCCCTGACTAGCAAATGTTTCATCAGTACAAATTTAGATATACAATCAGACAAAGTGGATAGAGATTAAGCATATTAACACATACAAAGTTCCGGCAAATTTGGTGCTGAGATGACTTTGATCACTAGGCATAAGTCTTGCCAGCCCAAAATCTGCAACTTTGGGCTGAAAATCGTCATCGAGCAATATGTTGCTAGATTTTATATCACGGTGTATGACACAGACATGGAACTCATGGTGAAGATATGCAAGCCCCCTCGCCATGCCAACAATTATATCAAATCTCTGTTTCCAGTTGAGAGTTCCGCGTTGTTCTCCTGCAGATGGAGAGAATGTTTAAGTTTTTCTTAGGAATTCCAATCCACAGTGACTGTCTGTGTTTCAGGGTAATGGGAATATGGTGTCCGTATCCGTATCCGAATCATGTACGTATCCTTACGTGTCTGTCTTCGTGCACCATAGGGGACTACATATTACCTATTTGGAAGCCGTATCCCATATCCGTATCGTGTCCTTGTCTGTATCCGTGTGAGTATTCGTGCATCATAGGTGACTAGTTCCCACAGGGTATGCATGCATGATATATGTAAAGTTACTTTCTGATAAATCAATGAAGAGATAACCTAGTTTTGGTGTCATTGGATAGCCTATAATATGTATCTTCTACTTTTCCTCTTCATCTTCTTCTCTAACTTTTTTTTCTCTCCATGATTTTGATAAACTACTTTTGAGATAATAAAAGCATCTTAAATTACCAAGAGAACTTATTCTACAGTAAATATATGAGCTATGAGCTTTTATTCCTTGAGCCGAAAAAGAATGTACCATATAAGAATATATCAAGGCTTTTATTTGCCATGTACTCGTACACAAGCAGCAAGTCAGGGTCTTTGCTGGAACATCCAAGAAGACGAACTAAGTTTCGGTGATGGACATTGCTTATAAGCTTCACTTCACTTTGGAAATCTGCTTTGGCTCTGCTGCTTTGAGCTATAGCCAATTTCTTGACAGCTACTACTTTACCAGTTTCCAGTACTCCCTGCCACAAAATCGAGTAAACGAGTAAAAAACCATGAAGACATAATACATCATGGGTTGCAATATTAGACCATGTCTAACAATTAAAATTACTAAGTTTCGTGGTCATAGGCTACCGAAATCAACTAGTTATTTTACCTTGTATACATCTCCAAAGCCTCCTTCTCCCAGCTTATTTTCTTCACTGAAATTATTTGTAGCAGATTTAAGATCTCTGTAACGGAAGTTCATCGGACCTTGTAACTCTGTTGCCCCCAATATATCCCCTGTACTAATAATTACAAAATGTCAATGAAATATTTATGTCAATGCATAATAGCATACAAACTAATTTACTTTTCACATTACTTCACAATTTGGAACTTTCCCAGGTAAGCTGAAAATAGAAGGTAAAGAGTATCCAAGTAGTTGATTAAGAAACATTATGTCTCACAAACCATAGCTTGGATTATTTATCTGATTGTAGGTCGACACTAATTTTGACTATAAATGTTGATCCGGACAAGGTTCCAAAAATTGGTTTTACCTGCTTTGGGCCCTTTCCGTGAGTATCACTTTTGGAACCAATTTCAGAGAGTTTTGTTGCTGGCTTTGAATTGGTCGGTTTCAGTACGGGTTATGGCCGATACTAAAAATCATAGTTTGCCGATACGGCCGATACCGATACGGTTTGACATATTCCAATCTGATACCGATACTGGTTGATACTGACATTGAGATATCTTTTTTCAGTCAATTCAGCAAAGAAAATTAAAAGAAAAAGATCAAACCAGTAGAGGTGTAAAAGCATAGTAAGGTTGTAAAAGAATGCAAAAAAAGAAAATATATTTATCGTAGGTTAACCAATTCGCAAGGGGGACTATTATTTCATTCAATTTCAAAAATACTAATAAACAACACAATAAGTACTTAAAATTATGCCTTAACGTATAAAACATTTTTTTTTTCTAAAATTTAAATAATTTATTACTAATAATTTATTTTTTGATACAGAAAAATTTGATACTCCGATCCTAAACTGTCGATACCGTTGATTCTGATATCATAGAAATGGTTCGACCGCTGTAAACCTTGCTAAAAACCTGGGTTAAGGTATATAATTTTATTCCATGCTGAGAATGTACACACTATAAACACAGGATAGAGGATTTTTGGTTTTCTTACACAAGAATGTGCTTGAATACCTGCTCCTCAAATTTAAGGACTTTACGAACAAGAATTAACTCCGAGAACATAGCTTGCTGTTAATGCCTAGAATAGACCCGAACCAGTTACTGACTCCCATTAATTATGAATCTTCTTATTGTGTCACTACAGTAATATTTCTTACCAATTTAACAGGCAAAGGAACTTCTTCCTACTGATAACTTACTTTGCTAACTTCTAAAGAAGAAACTGAAGATATGTTCTGCTTGAGTTAGAGAAAGGCATGGTGTACAAAAGTTTCACCTAATCAGCCTACTTTTACTCTTTTTGGTTTCCAAACTCTGTTCGACAATGTACAAGTTTTAGGTATAGAAATAGTATTTCACAACATTTATGCCAAATTATTCTCCATCATAATCACAGACTCTGAATCTTCTTTATTCAGAGGACAATGTACAAGTTTAGATATGTGCTGCATAATAAGTGGTACGAAGAGCCAAGACAAACTGGGTAATCATATGAACAACATAAGAGACCCCTGTTGGTTGATGGTGAGATAAACAACACCGCCAACCAGTTGTCTACTGAAACAAATCAACAATATTGATTTTATTAATTAGATGATATAAAAATCAATACAACTATGAATATATATATAGATGGATCATATGGGATTACCTTCAGGATACAGTTTGACATTCAGCTCCCGAGGTATATGTGAAGCACGGCAATCTTTAAGTCGATCTTGATAGTGGTCGACCTCAATCTGGTAATGCAATGTTGGTTGACTTGCATTATGTGATTCGAGTCGTTACCAACTCTGACCATCTCATCTACATAAAGCAGGTTCAAGGTCCCTAAGGGGGTGAATAAAGATGGCCGGATTATTTGGACAATGGTGACCATATCATCTACATAAAGCAGGATCAAGGTCCCTGAGGGGTGAATAAACATGCTGGATTATTGTTGGTAACGGATGTGGAACCAGCAGAATAAACACCGTTCCCAAACCGGTATAAACCGTCAAGGACACGCACAACTTGCACGCGAAGCCAATATCCACAAACCAAAAGCAAAACACAAACGATTTTTAAGTGAAAAATCATGGTGGGAAACACCACAAGACAAAAATCATGACGGAAACACCACAGGACGATTGGAGTCCAATCCGGAAAAGTCTCTACTGATATAATAGGAATTGCACTTGTCCTACAAACTTCTCGCACCGATTCAAACAACTACTCAAAACTGAATAGAAATAGATTACAATGAGAATAGCAAATGACAGAAGAACGAGGCTACGAGGACGAACCGATGTTGATCTCCACGAACAAGTCCCTCTTCTAATCAACTACGGACTCTGAATCTCTTCTTCCTCTTCTTGTTGATCATCTCCGAGAACTCTCTCCTCTCAAAACTCAGCCTCCACTTATTGTGATACCCAAATTAGGTTAGAAAATCAACATAATAAACCCCACTTAGCCCAAGAAATAGACCTAATTTCCACTCAGCCCACTTGCAGTAGTATACTACTACTATACTGTGAATACCAACTTTTGACCACAAAAAAGCTTCTCGAAATTTTGGTCGAATTTTAGTATACTAGCAGAATGCTGTCACTACTGATACTGTTCAGTGCAGCCTTTGATACTGATACTATTCAGTGCAGCCTCTGATACTGACTCGAATCGAGCCCCTTTCTCGCCTTCGACCTTCCGAGATTCTCCGACACACGGACGGTACTCGTCGCATGTTATCTCATGTTGTGGCGTATTCATTCCTGTGCAGCTTAGAGCTGACTCTACTGGCCAATTTTACACTTAGATAAGTAGTTCATCAATCCTAGCAAGGCATTTAGTGTTGTTGGTATTCCAATTGATCCTAATTCCTTTTTCAAACCCAGTTTGCCCACAATTTGGATGTCCCAAACCTATTTCCTCTCTCTTGCTCGGTTTTAGTTTTATGCCAAAACCTACATGGCTCAGGCAACACTAAATTCTCATAACTCATTAAGTTCAGATTGACTAAACCGCATTCCTTTTCTTGCTCGGTTTACTTTTTTATTTATTTATCTCAATAATAATAATAGAAAGAGTGATCAAGTGAATTCAAGCAAAAAAAATTCATTCAGTTGTCTATAAAAAGATGGACTTGATCAAATCCTAGCAGAGATGTTCCACAGCAATGGAAAAAGGTATTGTCATATAATATTGATGAGCATGCAAATATATATATATATATATATATATATATGAAAATTTGATTCCTGACCTCTCCTTGCCTTCTCTGACTTTCTGGAACTTCTAATCCACAAGAACACCAGAAGAGAGAGAAGCAAAAGACCACCAGCACCTCCCACAGCTCCTCCAATGATGGCTCCTTTGTGGCTTGACCCCCCTGCTCCAATATCACACAAGTTACTACTTTTTCTTAACAATGCAATCAGTTGGTAATTAAGGATTCACCATTTGTAAACAGAATTAGCTAATTCTTGAGAGTATGAACTAGGCCTACTTCCAGAGTAAATTCCTACTAAATACCAGTTTATGCATTGGGGGCGGATAAATCCCCAGGACCAGATGGAATGTCCATCGATCAGCTTCTCAAATATTTTTGCAACACTGAAGGTAGACATAATGAGTTGTTGGGGCACGGCAGAAATAAATCCAAGAAATCAGAGAACACCTCAGAGAAAATTCATAACAGCAAAGACAAGAATTTAAGTGGTTCGGCCAAGTTGTCTACATCCACGGACGATGGTGATTCAGTTCCACTATGAAGAAGAAGAAAAAAATTTCAATACGTCTCTCAATAGTTCTACTTGTTCTCAAGAACTCTCTACTAAAGAAGAAGAAGAAGAAAATCTGTGTTGAACTTATTCAACAACTTTTGCTCTCTTATGTTAAGTTATTCAACAACTATCATTGAGCACAATTGAGCTGTCTCAAGGAGAACCTTTAAGCCTTTTTATATAGCATGTCATGTATCCATATATGAAATCCAATCTTATGTATGTTCAAAGTCAAAAATGGTTATGGCCTATTTTTGTATGACATTTTTTTTAATGAGTCTATTTAAAAAGTTCTTGAAGATTGGAATTGCATAGACTAAGTTAGTTATACCAAAAAAAGGGAATGAGGAGGATTGGATAATTTAATTTAGAACAATTAGTCCGGTTAATGGTATTTCAAAAATCATTACAAAATTACTAACCAACATACTGCAAAGGGTGCTGGATGATCTGGTGGGTGAAAACAATACTGGGTTTATAGCTGGAAGATCAATATTAGGTAGTGTGGCTATATATGGCGCAAGAACAATCATTGGGTTTTAAAAGAAAACGAATTAAGGGAGGGCTTCATGCTAAGTGCTGAGAGAAGATGACCCCTTATCTCCATTAATGTTCGTCCTAGTTGCAGATGGTTTACACAGAGAGTTGGAAAAGGCAAGAGATGAGAACTTGCTGGACAAGGTAGGAGACATAGACAAAGCGCCAATATCCGATAATCTTCAATATGCGGATAACACACTGACTTTATTGAGATGGTTGTATTCCTTTGAGTTCAGGTTCGAGTTAACTACGAAAAGAAGAAGGTTATAAACATAGTTTGCAGTATCGACCAATACCGATACGATTTGGTATGTTCCGATCCGATGCCGACTGATACTCGGTTTGATACCGACATTAGGGATTTCATTTTCGGTCAATTCGGTAAAGAAAATTGAATGAAAAAGACCAATCAACAAGGTTGTAAAAGCATGTAAAAGAAGAAAACTTATCTATCGCATGTTAACCAATCGACAAGGGGGACTACTATATATTCAATTTCAAAACTACTAAGAAAAAATACTGGAAATACTTAAAATGTTGAGATCGGACACGTCTTACAAGTGCTCTGATACCGTGTCTGAAACTGACCGCAACGGAAACTTAGGCCAACCCACCTGAGATAAGCAGCCCCTGTCTAACAAACACCAAGCACAGATAAAGACAACCTATATGACGGTGACTACGTCACCTGGACAAATCCCAATCTATATAACTCAGGTGAAATTACAAGATTGACAGAAAACCAATGTTTAACCCTTTACCCTAATAGGTTCACCCCCCACACCACACTCAAGAAGAGAAGACAGAGATTACAACAATAAAATCACTCACCCTACCCGTACGATATTCCTGAACGAATGCGACGACTTCTCGATCAGATCTCTTCTTCCTTCTGTCTTTGGTGGCAAAACCTAAGAGCAAAATATAGACTTTCTCTTAAATTTTTTGTGGACAAGCACCATGAATCTCCACCTTGTGCTCTTCTTTGTGCCTCCACTCTCAACCCATATAAATATGAGGAGGTACCTAGTTTTAGGGTTTATGAAACCCTAAAAGTAACTTACTATCAGATCTGGCCGTCTACCAAACAACTAACAATGTAGATTATATCCCCAAAACTGATCAGCCCCGCCGACAACCGAACTTGGGTAGAGTTCAGTTCAGGCCCTGCTAACAGTTCTAGAACAAACAAACCGAACTCGGGTAGATTTCGGTCAGGGACCGAACTCGGCCCGAGTTCTGTCCCTCTCCTACCAGACTTAACTCCAGTATAAAATTATATATAAATTTATACAATACTTTTATAAAATATTTAAAATTTAATAATAATTATATGTTTTTCGATACCAAAAAAATTCGATACTCTGATCCGAAACTGAATGAACCTGCCTACCTTCTTGTCCGATACTGAAGCTCCCCCGTACACATGCATCCTCAAGAAGAACATCATGCACCGTGCACGTCGTCGATGATCCATAGCTCCCTCGAAACTGTGCAAATGAAGATGTACCTACCTCTGATTGAGTTTGCTGCACACTTAATCTTTTCTGGCTTCGAACTGCTGAAACCGATGTCGCTCCGTAAAGCTTTGGCAAACCATCCGTCACCAAAACTGGATCCGTAGAACAACTCCCACCTGAAGATCGACCAGCTGTCATGGGACCGATAGACTGACCCTCAATCTTTGGCTTATCACCATTCGTCGCTTTGTCTCGACGAATCGAATCCTCCGTAATCCTCAAACACCTCGAAGACCCTCCTCAGCAAGTTTTCGACGATCCACTAACTCCTGTCGAATACCCCTCGAGCCTCCATTCGATGTCTGTGGCCCGCCTGTACAACTTAGCGACTTGAGCCTGTACATACCATAACATAAATATCCTCGAGCCAGCTGTTAGGTACCCTTCGTAAGCATCCAATCTTTGTCCCAAAACAGGCTGCGACAACCATCATCCGTCAACCTCCCTACCGAAACCAAGTTGTAGCGCAAACTCGGTACATGTCGCACTCCCTTGAGAACGAGATTCTCGCCAAGCTCCGTTGTCAAGTGCAAATCACTGATGCCTACAACTACAGCCGTCTTGTTGTCCATCTTCACACATCCAAACCTACTGCCTCAATATGACGTGAAGATCCTCCTGTGTGGAGTGGCGTGATACGACGCTCCCGTGTCCATGACTCAATCGCCATTATGACACATACCACAAGGTTCCTCTATGTCGGCGCTGCGATGATGAGATCTTCCTGATCATCCTTGTCTTTGGCCTTCTCAGCTTTGAGCTTCATGCAGTTCTTTTTGATATAACCCTTTCGTCACAGTGATAGCAGTCCTTCTTGCAGTCCACAGTCCCAAGATCCCAAGAACTTTCCTTTGTCCTCACATGTGACTTGAGTCTTCCCTTTCCGTTGGAAGTCACTAGAGCGAACTCCTGCGACGATACCATCTGCTTACGTCGGACCTCCTCATTCAACAAACTACTTTTGACTGTCTCCATCGTGACAACTCCATCCGGTGCGAAGTTGCTCACCGACACCACCAATGTCTTCCAGCTTTCTGCAAGAGAACTCAAAAGCATAAGGGTCTAAAGCTCATCATCAATCACCATTTTTATCGCGGATAGCTGATTCATGAATATACCCTGAACCTCGTTCAGATGTTTTGCCACCGGGGCACCCTCCGTGTACTTCGAGCTGACTAGTTGACGAATAAGAAACGCCTTGTTGTCAGCCGTCTTCTTTCGTACAATGAATGCAACTTCTCCCACAATGCTTTTACCGAACTCTCTATGGACACGTGGTAAAACACAGAATCGTTCAGCTATTGGTAGATGAATCCAACGACTTTCTGATCCAGTCATTTCTAGTCTTCAGCAGTTTTGTCCGATGGCTAGTTGGCGCTGTTGCTCTCCAACGAACCATGCAAGTCCTTGCACAAGAGAAGATCCTCCATCCTTGGCTTCCAAAATGCTCAGTTCTCCTCTGCGAAGGTGATCATACGTGTGTTCATCTGCTCCGTAGATATGGTTGCACCTTCTCTCTCAAGAACCTGAGAGCTCTGATACCAGATGTTAAGATCAGACTATCAGACCATAACCAAAAGCTATGATACCAGATTTTGAGATCGGATACGTCCTACAAGCGCTCCAATACTGTGTCTGAGACTGACCACAGCGAAAACTTAGGCCAACCCACCTAAGATAACCAACCCCTATCTAACGAACACCAAGCACAGATAAAGACAACATATATGGCGGTGACTGTGTTACCTAGACAAATCACAATCTATATAACTCAGATAAAATTACAAGATTGACAGAAAATCAATGTTGAACCCTTTGTCCTAGTAGGTTCAACCCTCTCACCACACTCAAGAAGAGAAGACAGAGATTGCAACAATGAAATCACTCACCCTACCCATAGAAGTGCTCCAATACCGTGTATGAGACAGATCGCAGCGAAAACTTAGGACAACCCACCTGAGATAACCAACCTCTGTCTAACGAACATATAAAGACAACATATATGGCGGTGACTACGTCATCTGGACAAATCCCAATCTATATAACACATGTGAAATTATAAGATTGACAAAACCAATGTTGAACCCTTTGCCCTAATAGGTTCAACCCCCCTCACCATACTCAAGAAGAATAGAAAGAGATTACAATTGAAACCACTCTCCAAACCCCATGACAATTTTACTGAACGAAGGCGACGACTCCTCGATCAGATCTCCTCTTCCTTCTATCTTGGATGACGAGTCCTAAGAGCAAAGCGCGGACTTTCTATTAGATTTTCTGTGGACGAGCACTCCGAATCTCCACCTTTTGTGCTATATTCTTTTTGCTTCCACCCTCACCCATATAAGTAGGATGAGAAACCCTAGTTTAGGTCATTGGAATTTCTAAATAGGAAACCCATTATCAATTCAGACTGGACCCAACACACCAAACAACCAATGGAGTAGATTATATCACCAAAACTCATCAGCCCCGCCGACAACCGAACTCGGGCAGAGTTCGGTTCAGGCCTTACTGACGGTTCTGGAACAAACACACCGAACTCGGCCCGAGTTATGTCCCTCTCCTCCTAGACTTGACTCCAACATAAAATTATATATAAATGTATAAACTATATTTTCTAAAATATTTATAATTTATTAATAATTATATGTTTTTTATACGCAAAAAATTCGATACTCTGATTCGAAACTGTCGATACTGTCTAAACCGCCGATTCCGATACTCATAGGAATGGTCCGATATCGATACTGCGAACCTTGTTATAAATTTAGGAGATAAAGAAAATTGTACCCTGACTGCAACAAAACTTCTCTGAAACAAATGGTCTCCTAACACAAATGAGCTCATCCAGTTCTGGAGCAAATCACTTGCAGCGACTTCTAGTTTACCAACTCGTAGTAAAGTTGTAAGCTAGACCAAAGGAATAACGTGTCCAGATCAGTAAGAGTCTGTCTTCGTCTTGTAGCTTATGGAATCTATGACGTTACAATCGTAGTAGTATATACCGAAGTGTTTGTTTGCTGATGAGAGTGAGAATGACTTGATGTGCGACTTTTTATATTTCTAGAAATCCATGGACCCCACCGAGAACATCTTACACTTGACTGGTAATTTTCATTCAGACCATCCGAATTTATATAAATTGTATTTAAAATATTAAAGTTTAAAAAACATTACAAAAAATATCAAAACATAAATTGAAAATATATATATATATTTTAATATTATATTCCTATCGTTAATTTTTTCATCGTTAACAGAAATTAGAAAAAAAAAGCGTTTTCAGAAAATGCCATTCATTTTCTATTTTTTATTATTTTTTCTCTCTCACGCCTCCCTGTTCTCTCTCTCTCGTGTCTCTCACTCTCTCCGGTCTCTCTCAATCTCTCTCAATCTCTCTCTCTGCTCTCTCTTATTTCTCGTCTCTCTCTCACTCTTTGTATGCTATTTTTCTCTCATTCTCTTTCTTTCTCACCTCTATCTTTATTAAATTTGAGGAATTTAATGAAATCCAAAAAAAAAAATTCTAGATTTTTTTTTTTTACTTTTGTTCACTACATAGTTTTGAGAAAAAAAAATATTTTTATCTTTTTTTAGAGAATTAAAATTATATTTTTTATGTAATCCAAATACCACTAGTGTCATGGTACACGCGTTCCATGTGCAATATTTTTTTTGCTGAAAAAATTGAAATAAATATTGAAAAATTCTTTATTTGTATTAATATTATTCAATAAATTCTTATGAATTAAAAATTGGACATACAGGAAGCGTGTGCTAAAAAAATATATTGTACACGGAACGCATGTACCATGACACTAGTGGTATTTGGATTGCATAAAAAATATAATTTTAATTCTCTAAAAAACGATCAAAATATTTTTTTTTCTCAAAACTCTGTAGCAAGCAAAAGTAAAAAAAAAATTCTAGAATTTTTTTGGATTTCATTAAATTTCTCAAATTTAATAAAGAGAGATGAGAAAGAAAGAGAGTGAAAGAAAAAGAGCAAACAAAGAAGATGAGAGAGAAATAAATGAGAGAAAGAGACCTGAGAGTGTGTGAGAGAGATACGTGAGAGAGAGATGTCAGAGAGCAGACAAAGAGGGAGAGAGAGACAGAGATGAGAGAAAGAGACCAGAGAGAGACGTGAGAGTGAGAGCAGAGAGAGAGTGAGAGAGACGAAAGAGAGACCAGAGAGATAGACGCTAGAGAGAAAAAAAAAATTTCTAAAGAATGTTTTCTATTTTTTTTTCCTAAAAATAAAAAAATTAACGATAAAAAAATAATATTAAAAAAGATAAAATTATCTTTGGAAGAAAGTTTTAATATTTTTTCATAAAATTTATATAAATTCAGATGGTATGGATAAAATATTTCGTTAAATTAAGCTTCTGATTTGATGGAAAATAATGTATAGAACGTTTTGTTTGGGGACCATTTGTTTCAGAACAAGGTGATAACTGGGAGTCCCACCTAGAAGAGAGGAGTACTGGCTATCTATCATTGAAATAATCTCTAGGAGTAGGTGGTTACAAGAATAGAAAAATATATAATTAAGATCATTCCACTAGATGGCCAGGGAGATTTAACAACTCATTAATTCTGTCATCATCCCATCTTACAATTCTTGCTCAATTATTATACATGAGATGCCAAGCTGGATTGTGAAATAAATTGATAAAATACCAAGGCGGTTTCTTTGGAAAGACAATAGTGATAATGGTAAATCACTATTTGGTTAGGGCGACACTGTTTGGATCGATGTTTGTGATCGCGGACTTGTCCGCAATCCACGTGGTAGCATCTTATTGGATGGATTTTCGGTAAAAGATCCAAACAAATGTACTGATGTCACGTGGCCCCGCAGTCATTGACCGCGAACACGATACCATTTTTCATTCAATTCGAGGGGGAGCTTTGTTTTTACATAATTTATTTTCTCAATTTATACATACCATGTAGATTTCTGCGGGATTAAGCGGGTGGTGTGCGTGTGTTATTCAAAAAGAAAAAGGAGAGAAGTTCATTTATTAGAGCAAATTATATATGGAGGGAAATGAAGGGGGGTGTGGAGAAAATCATAAAAGAACTGTTCCACGAAGTAGTTAGGGATCCGGATGAACATTAACAAGGTAAAAGGGAGATTCTTAATGGTGCTGATCATTTCTCTTGGAAAGATGCATGGTGTGGAAAAACTCTGATCTTAGTACCAATTACCATCGTTATCATGGAATATGTTGTCCTAGTTGTTAGGATATTGTGACAGCCAAAATTTAATAATATTTTAAGTTCAGTTTGAAATAAACTAAAATTTTGACCAGAAAAGAAGTGGAGTAAAAAATTTTGTAACCTGAATTCAAGTAAGAAGAAAAATCCACAGTCTTGTAGTCGCCGAAGAAGTCAGCATCCGAATACCTCATGAAACATCCGGCGTCCACCGAACGGCCCTCGGCGTCCGGCGGGCAGCCCTTGATGTTCCCCAGCGCCACCCCGAGGCAGTCGGCGCAGCCGCTCTCGGTGACCGTCCTCACGCACTGCGCGATGCCGTACACCCCTCCCCTCTCCGCGGCCGCGAAGTATCCGGTTATCTTGGGGGTCGCGCGGGCGAGGTCCGACATGAGCCCCTCTGCCGCGGAGACCGAGCCCGTCCGGTTGCCGCAGACGGCGGTGTTGCCCGGGAGGGTGGTCTGGTCGGAGAAGGGGGCGGTCTCGTAGCGGAGGAAGCATCCGTCGAGGATGGCGCGGGCGCCGTTGGAGAGGGCGCATTTGCGGAGGGAGGAGACGGCGGAGGAGAAGCAGAGGAGGCAGTCCGAGGGGGAGAGGTAGTCGCGGCAGAGGAAGAGGGAGTAGATGGCGCCGGAGGAGGAGCGGGGGTGGTCGGAGGTGGCGAAGAGGGAGGAGGAGGAGGAGGAGTTGAGCTGGGAGTAGAGGTCGGAGAAGGTTGAGTTGAGCACCGAGGGGAAGAGGGCGGGATTGGTGGCGTTGTACTGGCTGCACCCGAGATTCAGGAGGTTCGTCTGCGCGCCGCCGCTGCCGAGGCCCACAGCCGCACTTAGAGCACCCATGAACTGGAAGAGAAGGAGGAGGAGCACCATTATTGTGTAGTTTGAATGGAATAACAATGGGAGAGGCCCTTCTTCTTCTTATTATTATAGATAGGGTTTGCATGAATCCGGCATGCTTACGTTGGAAAAACGAAGGTGACACTCCTTAAGAAAAGGAATGAATTGATTGCCTAACTAACTATATTAATTTAAATGAACAGAAAGGACAATTTTTGATCAAATTAAAGTCAAAAGGAACAGCATATTGCTCAAACAACTCATTAGAGAGAGAGAGAGAGAGAGAGAGAGAGAGAGAGAGCAACTCAGGAACCTCCTATACCATGTGCTTCAAGCACAAGGAATTGTTATAAAACTTATAGTTATAACAATTTTGATCAGGTTAATGCTTTCTTTTTCTCTGATATTGTGTCTTCTCTTTTACCAGCGGAGAGAGAAACAAACATGCATGAGAGAGATGGGGTCATCCTACTGTCTTTTCGATGGTCTAAGTTAGATTGAGAAAAAAAATAGTATTAACAGTTTTAGGATAAAAAATAAAATAATAATAATAATAATAATAATATATATATATATATATATATATATATATATATATATAGAGAGAGAGAGAGAGAGAGAATAAGGGAGGTGAGATGACACCTCATTCTAAAAACAAGGGTGGCGGTGACGTGGCACAATCTCAACCACACAAACGAGGGGAGGGGGTTAAGTGCAAATTGTCAATTATGAAATGTGTGGTTGGGATTGTGCCACGTCACCGCCACCCTTGTTTTTAGAATGAGGTGTCATCTCACCTCCCTTATTCTCTCTCTCTCTCTCTCTCTATATATATATATATATATATATATATATATATATATATATATATATGTTTTGTGTGTGTGTATGTCCGAGAGCCATAGTCTAACGGTTAAGGTGGGAGGTCCCGCGGGTGTTGGTCGAGTTCGAATCCACCGCGAATCGACTGGATGGCGTTGCCACGGTTCCGGACCAAAGAAAAAAAAAAATAGGATGGTGAGGTCCACATCTTTTAAGATCATCCGGTTGGTTTCATATTATGGAACCACTCTATCTTATATGAGTTGAATTTGGATTTGGTGGTTGAGATTAAAATTAATGTGGTGGGGTCCACACCTTTTAATCTCGTCCACTCAGTTTGAATCCAACCCATGTAACATAGGGTGTTTCTATAGCATTACTCATATCTCCTAACCTTTATGTCATCTGTCTTGTCAGCTGCCACATAACAGGAGAACATCACCCAAAAAATTTGGATGACAAATAACATTTTTATTAAAAGAAAGAAATATGCACCCCACTTTATTTAGGTTATTTCTAAAGGCACATCCAAAATTGCTCAGGACAGTCCAATTTTTTTGTTTTTATTTACAAGTTTGCTCTCAGAATTTATTTTCTCGTGGTTGTCCAAATATTTTTTTAGGACAGTCAAATTTTTTGACAGTTCTAGAAAACGAACAGCAGAAGTAGCGACAGCGCTTCCGGATCCTCGTCGGCGCCCCCGAGCTCTACCCCGACCTCGTCTCCCTCAACTCCGTCCCCTCACTCGTCGGCCTCCTCGGCCACGACAACATCGACATCGCCATCGACATGAGGATTTCTTCGAGGACAATGACAAGCCCTTCCGCGTCCTCGTCGACAACGACGCCCTCATCGACAACAACGCCCTCTAGCTCCTCGTCCAGAACATCGTCAGGATCTCCGAGGTCGACTCCGACGATGCCGTCTTCCTCATCCTCCTCCCGCCTCCTCCTCCTCTTTCGGCGGTTGGAGTTGGGGTTAGGGTTAGAGTTTGAGTTTGGGGTGGAAGAGAGTGGGTGGGGGGTGGTTAGTCCATAGTAAATTTTGGATTGTCCTGCGTAAAAAAGTTACTTTAATATGAGCTAAAGTAATGGACCGTCCTGAATAAGTTTGATTATGTCTTTAGAAATAATCTTTATTTATCCTAATTTAAGGTGCATCCCACCGAATTAATTACCATAATGTAAGAATTTTTTCATTTTTGACGGAAATTATTTCCCAGTACTAAGAGTCAACTCTTCTAACTAAACTTTTTTGATCAAAATACCCACAGTCGAACTCAAGGGAACCGGAATTGCTGGTGGAAGTTCTTTTGCGCTGCACGATTACCGGCGGCTCCGTCTTCGTCGCCTTGGTCGTCTTCATGAGAGGAGTCTGGCTGAGATGGAGACGACCATGCCAAGAGACTTTTCAACAAAGGGAGCTAAGCCACTTGAAACATTTTCAACCCACTTCATTTCGAAAGAATATATATATATATATATATATATATATATATATAAAAAGATCAAGTCTTGGTGGGCAAGAGGCACTACTCCTTGGAAAGTTCATTGCCACATGATCGATGTCACAAAGTCTTGGTGGGCAAGGTCCTACTCCTGCTCCATATATATATATATATATATATATATATATATATATATATATATATATATATATATCAACGTAACGGTAAAATTTTTGTGCACACTGCGTTACATATATTTTGGGTCAACTGTCTTCAACTTCCATCAAATAAAATAATAATAATAATACGTCCCCGTGGTTTGACCCACTCATCTTCCTCCATCCCGCTAGGATCTTATACTTCTTTTCGGTAACCAGAATGGTCACTCGACTCCTACTCCTGGTTAGCAATTCTCCGAATAAAACTTGTGTTATATGTGAATTTTTTTTAACTTTCAGAAACGTATTATAATACTTGCGCTTTTTTGAAAGATTCGAATCAGTATGTGAATTTTAAGTATATGAAAATTTAAACGTGTTCTGTATGAATTATTGAAAAATTTGACGCAAAAAACGTGACGAAAACCTGTTTAATTAATCAAATTTCACAACCTGTTTAAGCATGTGAAGTTTCTAATAACAATATTTTCATTTGATGAATATTTGACCAATTTTTTTAACGTGTTTTACTTGTACTGCATCGATTTATATTCGTACTTTCGTTGTCCCGAATTTTTTTCGTTTGCCGAATTGCTAACAAGGCTCATGATACTTGGAAAGTTCATTGCTCTAATGGATGTCATAAACGCACATGCATAGTAACTATGTTCGGAGAAAGAAGGGGAGGGAGGGGGGGGGGGGGCTCCGACTTGTAATGTCCCGCAACCGCACGGTATATTAAGCTGAGTCGGATTGAATGAGGCAATAGCTGGTTACATTTTGATTTGTTGGATTTGGGAATAAATATTGATTTGAGTTGGTTTTATGTGCAGATCGCAAGCGGAGTTCGTTGGAATCAGGTGTTCGTTCAGAGCAGTACTGTGATATCTGGATTGGAGCGATAATACCGTCTTTCTTAGTCCGATCGGTCGGATAATTTGGAGAGCACGGTCTACTCGCACGGTCTACTCGCACGGTCATACGAATTGAGTAGATCGTGCTTTGAATCGGACCACGGGTTCAAGGGATCGGCCATATCGGCTAGGCAGGGTGCTTAACAAAATCAGACTTGGTGAGTGGGCTCTGTCCCTTCTCCTCTACTCCTTCATGCCTAATAATATGGAACACACATAATGATTTGAACACTTGGACTGGAACATAAAAATTACTACACTGTGGCGTGCATAGAGTGTGCGTCGTTTGGTTGGATATGATTTGTGGCTTGAGTTGGTTTTGCGTTTGAGAAGTTGGAGCTTGAGTGGATCATCTTGGTTGGAACATCGAGGCACTTCGGGCGGGCGAGCGAGCGTGCATCCATGCACGAGTATCAGTTGGGTGCTTTGTCAAGCAAAGCGTGCAGTTGTGGTTCAAAACCGGACAATTGCATCGGTAAGGGCATTGTGCCACTGTTGGGGCATTGTGCCACAGAATTTTCTGAGCGAGGGGTATTGCACCAATTGGAGCATTGTGTCGAGAAGCGGCATAGTGCCTATGGGGATAACTTGAGATTGTGCCTTGGGATATAAGTTGGAGAATAGTTATGGATAGTTGGTTGGATTGAGGCTAGATTGCTTGGTGGGGCGAGAAGGCTCGATTCTCTCATCATTACCTACTTGGAGTTTGCATCGGTCACTGACAACCTGTTGCGCACAGGTTTTGGTTTCCTCGAATGGGATAGGCTCCGGGACACCGGGACTGTTCGACCATGGAGGAGATAATGGTAACTTGTCTTAGGGCGCGGTGTCGGCAGTTCGATACGACCAGGCGAGCTAGCTACTCAGTCTGGATCGGATATAACTGCAGTTGATTAGTCCTTTATGGCTTGGCGAGTGACTTTATATAAATAAGAGTTGGTTTGCTTTGCTTTGGTTTGGTTTGTGCTTTTTCGTGTAGGTAGCGGCCACCTTTCCTCAGGCAAGAGTGTGCATATCGATGATTAGATTAGTAAGGCTTTGATTATGATTCGATAGGTTCACGTTTTGCTTGGATTTGAGTAGGGTAGTTTGCATGCTAGTTTTTCTTTTGAGTTGGTATATATTCTGCTTGTATATTTGCTGAGTTGAATGCTTGCATGCTTAACCTGCTTTAAAGTTTTTCTTAACATGTCATACATCTGCCATAAAATGAATTTAGGATTCAAGTAGAAAGATCACCATATAACTGTTTGCATTCATATTCTACTTAGTGTCAGTTTAGACGAGTGGGTTATCCCACTCACCAGTACAACTGTGTACTGACCCATATTTGTGGGCATTATTTTAGGTATGCAGGTGTAGGGGCGCTGCTTGGATATACGGGACATGATGTATGAATGGTAAGTACCTTTGTGGGCAAGAGAAAGAGCAAGAGTATTGCATCGCCTTTGTGGCATTTTCATTTGGACCCTATCGAGAGCTTCGCTGCGTATACTCTGATGTGTGCTTGGTACACAATACTTGACTTTCGCTGTAACTTGATCGTTTCGATAATAACTTTGATGTTTGACAACATGGCCTTGTGTGATCGCAACTCCAGGCTCATACGATATCACATCCCGATGAGAACGATTTTCCTGCGAGAGCGCTACAACGTGGTAATTTACGTTCAGCGGGGACGATCGAGCTTGCGGGAGATTGGGACGTGACACGGCTGTTGTCACATCCTAGAACCAGAATACTGGAGAGAAGCGGCAGACAAAGTCAGCTACGCATACCAGAGTATACCAATACCCCGATAATACGATTACGACTGCCTAAGACATGTGAGGGTTCACACTACAAACCATCAGGCAATCTCAGGTTATGACAATCCTAGGTGTCTTAATCATAGGCAAGCAACATGTTACAAGATTTATCATCATCACACATATAATAGTAAGACGTCCCAAACTATACATACCCAGATGATCATGAAGCTAGTTATACAATTAAGAGAACTAGTAAGAGTAAAGTTATACATGATCAACTCTAGCTATAGTCTACAATGTGCCAATCATGTCCTGCCCTTTAGGCTAGATAGCAAGTTCAGAAGAACACGAGCTAAAACACATGCTCGGTGGCTAAATGCCTCAAAAGAATAATTTATAATGATAAGCGGGCGAATGAAGAAGAAATCCACTCAATTCCTCTGGTGCTTCAGGTATTCACCATCTGGAGGAAGGTACAAGAGATCCTCGGGTCCTGCTCCAAAATCTGGCCATACAAAACCAGTAGGGTCATACCGCAAACAACAAAGTACCACAAGAAAGCCCAACTTAGGAACTAAAACCAGCATGCAAAACAAGCATAAAGTATTAAAGCAGTTTAAATATGAATGAAGTGAGTATAAATAAGCTTACAGGTTAAATAAGTAAAAAATGCATGGACATGGCATGACTACCAATCAACCAATCACGATCAAGCATGTCCTACTGTAAAACCCCTAATTCTAAAAATAATATTAATTAATTTAAATTAATTATTTAATTGAATTATAGTATTTATTTGCTTATTAGGAGAGATAGAATTTATGAAAATTTTATTTTTAGGTGTTTGTGCATTTAGGGGATTTTATGGAGCAATTATAATTTTATCCTAATTATTTTCATGTAGGAGACCCTGTGGGCAGTGATAGATTTATTGTATGCAAAAATATAAATCTCTAGAATTATATATATATATATATATATATATATATATATATATATATATATATATATATATATATATATATATATATATATATATATATACATATACAGTTTATTAATAGTAATGAATTGATTAATAAAAGAAAAAGGAAAAAAGAAAGAATGAAAATAGAAATTTAGAAAAGAATTAGAGAAAGAATGAAAAAGGAATAAGAAAAAGGAGAAAGAAAAAGAAAATAAAAGGTTACTAAACCCTACCCAATAGCCCCTATACCCAAACCCATACCCTAAGACCCGCGACCCGCTAATAAGAAAACTAAGCAGTAACAGCGGCAAGGATTCCCTTCACCCGCGTGAACGAACCCCCCCTTTATTCTCTACTATATATATATAACTCTATTTCCCAAACCCTAACCCTACTCTCATCTTCCCTCGACCCTGCGACCGCCGCCCCCAGCCCAGAGCCGCCGGAGCACCGCCGCCCACGCGTCCGCACGTCCGCGTCGACGCCCGTGCACGAGACAGAGAATACAGCGACTTAGCCCTGTTCGTGCCTCATTTTCCGTGCCCTCGCTCGACCAAACTCGACCCCGTCTTCACCGGTATGATCCCGACCTATCCCTCTTCCAATCCCGTATATTAGTTTCCAATGTGCAGTACGCAAACCTAGGTAAAAATTGATGTCAAGTTGAGAAAAAACCACGATATTTAATCTCAGAAAATCTGTTGCAACCACCCCTGTTTACGGAATCATATCTCCCACCACAGAGATCCAAATTTAATTTTTCTACTTGTGTATGCGGTTGGCCACCTGTACGTGTAGGTCGTACGACGTATAGGGTATAACTGCTAATAGTGATGCATGTTAGAAGACTTAGCAGTGATTAGTAGTCGGAGCATAGACTATGGTAGTACGAAGGTCCAATCCTTGTCCTTGTTTGGTTGTAAGGTTGGACTATTGTTCTAACGATAGACTATAAGCCAGAGTTACGACACCGATACTTGTACTCCGTCTTGGTGTAGTAGCTACAGCGTATTGTGGATACAACATGCATAGATCATTGGGCGGAGAGGACGACTAGTAGGCGTATGGGACACCCACTTCCATTATATTGCTACCACACTCGACGGAGTGATATGGACGATATATGCTATACTGCTACCACGTTCTTCGGAGCGATATGGATGATATACTGTACTGCTGCCATATTATTCGGAGCGATATGGACGATATATTATACTACTGCTATGCTCTTCGGAGCTGGACGTTATTATATTACAGAGCACCCTCCTATGGGGGCATATGTGGCATATACTAGCCAGTTGTCACGATTGGTGAATTACGTCAGCATATGTCTAGCCTACACTTTCCCATACACTCAAGTTGTCCTCAAATTGCATTCACTTAGATGGTTAGCGCACCCTTTTTTTTTATTCAGTATTTACTTTATGGCATGCTTCTATGTATCTTGTTATGTCCCTCTGAGGACCTGGTCCATTTCCAGGTGTAGATGTTCATGAGTATTCGCAGGAGCGCAGATCCGGACTGGTTACTTATATTTCGAGGAGGTCTTCTCTTCGAGTCTCAGTGGTTGATAGTTGTTGTACTTATATTATATTTGTCTTATTTATTCTATATTCTAGTTGGTAGTGGATTTATTTCCATCCGACTATCATCTTTAGATACTTTATATTGAGATCTAGTTTCATAGATATTGGTTATTTATTTCTACTTTATTTCTGTGGATGAAAATTAGTTATGCCCTGTGACTTGTGATCAAGATATACCACTTATGAATTATTGTTCATGATACATCGTACGCATGTGTTATGGTTTCCATATATTGGAGTTGCCATATACATGCGGCTGACATGCTTACGTGTCCTAGTTCTACGTATTTTGGGACTGGGGCATGACATATTGTAAAACCCCCTTCCTAGAAAATCGTATATACACCTTTTATTTATTAATTATTAATTAAATTGTAGTAATTAGGTCTAAATAGGAGAAATAGATTTTTAATAATTTTTATGTTAGGTGTTCGGGCACTTAGATGACTTATGGGACCTTCAGGAATTTTTCGGATTTTATTCCATGTAGGAGACCTCTTGAGCAGTTGCTAGCCTAACGATGTGCAATACCCTAACATATAAATTTTCTTATGTGTGAATATATATATATATATATATATATATATATATATATATATATATATATATATATATATATACAAATATATATATGTATATATATATTTAAAGTAAGAAAGAAAAAGAAAAGAAAAGAATTAAATAATTAACTAATAATATTATTAATAACAAAGTTACTACTTTGTTTACTTTTCCCTCCTAGCAACTTGCTTCTTAGTTGATTCTTAGCAATTGGCTCCTTCAGTCGCTGGAGACCCGCCCCTATGCTCCAGCCGACCCAACCCGCCAACTACTTCCCTCTCTCCCCTTAATATATAATATATATATATATATATATATATATATATATATATATATATATATATATATATAGTTAGCTCTAAAACCCTAACCTAGAAACTCCAGACTTCCTCTTCCCATCTAGAGCCGTCACCGCAGCCAGAGAAGCCCCGCCAAGCCATCCAACCATCCCGTCGACGCCGACCTCGCGAACTGCAGTTTCCTACTCGAGGCACCTTCGCTCCGGCGCGATTTTCCGTCGACTCGCTCGACCAAACGCTGTTCCATTTTCATAGGTATGATCATCCCTTAACCCTCTCCAATATTCGTTTTATAGCAAACCTCGGAAAACGTGTGCCCCTAGGTGTAAATCAGCGTCCAAAATGGACGGACAGACAGAATTCTGGGATCGCAGAATTTCAGAATGACCACCCGTATTGCCGAGTTCGTATCTCCCACCACAGAGATCCGAACTCGGTGATTCTTTTTGATACCTGTAGAATACCTGAACTAGTTTAATTTCTGTAAAATAACCCTAGGCTAATAGTTGCTGTGGACATAGTTATATTCGTCACAAAACTGCGCGCACCCACTTTTTCCGGTTTTCCAAAAGTTGGAAAACGGAGCGCGCCCCGCCAAACGGGACCGCCCCGCCAAACGGGACCGCCCCGCCGTGTGCCAAGTGTACCCAATGGTGCACGCAGCATAACCGGACACGTGAAAATTCGTGGAGACTGATTCGGAAGCGTTTACGCGCCGGAATCAGGCCGTATCCGCGGACACATTTCGTGTCACAACTTTTGTGAAACTCGCACGTATTTTATGCACGCTTGTCAGATTGCGACGAAACTTGCGCCACTGGACTCGTGGTAACGTGCTGGTCCTGTGACCCAAATTTTACGCGATTCTGAGACGGTTGACCAAATCGCTAATTGGCGGGTCCCACAGTTGACTTTTTGGACCAAAATTTTGTTCGGCTCATCGGAATCCACATTTGGACATACCGTTGGGTTCGTATTGACATCTAGATTTGTTTAACCTATAGTTTGTCCCATTTAGAGACTGTTACCCTTGGCACGCTTTTCGGTGCAAAGTGGGCCACACGTGGACCCCACTTTTACCCGAAATTACCGTTTTGCCCCTGTGTCCAAATTGGACGAAAGGGATGTGCTTTTTAGCTATTTTGCTCATTCCGGAAATGCTGGTGATATTTATTTCAGCATCCGGAGACGTTTGTTAGGAGTCCTTAGTTCCAGGTTCAGTGTCCTTGATATTTGGGCGCGTACACTTTACAGATTTCTTGCCAGGCAAGTATACCTTGCCATTGTACTGTATTTACATTCCATATGAGGCATGCATGTTTATTTTCTGTTTACTTAGTTCATTTATTTTAACTGCTATATAAACTGCGCGTCCAAGGAAACTTGGGTGCAACGACGGTGTCGTCGTACTATATTTTTATTTATGTATATGCATTGGACCTACTTTATGAGACTACCCCATTTTCATGAGGCATTTATGTTTCATTGGCCATGACACTATTCTTACACGAGTGTGAGTCACATGTAGGACACGGACTTGCGTACTCGGCTGGCCCCCGGTACGTATAGGTCGTGCGACGGATAGGGATAACTGCCAATAGAAACTTTGCATGCTAGTAGACCTGGCGGTTATTAGAGGTTTATCGTGTCATGGACATGACATGCTTAGAGCATTGGGTGGAGAGAACAACAAGTACCGCATTTGAGCTCCTTTACACTTTTTCTCCTGTACGTCCGGATTCTCCGCTGGAGATACGGGTCATGATGACCACTATATATTATGTACTATCAGGCGGGCCACCGGCGTTCAAAAGACGACGTGCCTTTTAGGCCCCTGGATCTTCAAAAGAGAACCATGCCAAATCCCAGTTTTCAGCCAGATAGCTCACTTGTGGGGAAAGGTGTTCTTAACTGCATTCACATAGATGGTTAGGCGACCCCAATGGATGTTTATTTTCAGTACTTTATTGGCATGTGCTTTTTGTATCTTGTTACGTCCCTCTGAGGACCTGGTCCCTTCCAGATATAGGTGAGCAGGAGTATCCGCAGGAGTATGGACCTGGACCTGATGCTACCTATCAGCCTGAGGAGATCTTACCTTCTGATTATATGTGATTCATTGCAGCTGTTTAGAGATTTTAGTTGCTATTCTTTTCTAGACATTTATTCTTATATTAGAGTTTATTCTCTTCTCTCTTTAGTAGTTTATTATAGTCGATTTGCAGTGGATTTGTCTCCACCCGACTATTACACTTTGAGATTACTATTTGAGACTACTTCTTTGATATTCATTTATTGATTTCCATTCTTCTATTATTGGTGCTGTGGATGAGATATAGAACTGCGTGTGACTTGTTGTGACATATATTTACCACTGTGGATTGGATATTCATGTACAGCGTACGTGTGTATATGGTTTTCATATATTGGAGTTCGTATACATACGGCTGGCGTGTTACGTATTCCTAGTCCTACGTATTTTGGGACTGATACGTGACATATTTTTGTGGTGGCCCATGCAGGTCAAGAATATATTGTCTCGGTTATGTAACTGTACCGAATAAGCCTGCGTATAGGAATAGAGTATAAGGATCTCATCCATGCTTGATTGAAATTTATCCTTCCTATTTAATACTTGCATCCTGTTTGATTCCTGTACTTTTTCTAATCGTTTCGTACGTCAACTGCAGAGAGATGGATTTGCAGAATGGATGTACTGCCGCCGATGGCGACGCAACTTCTGGAGTCAACGGTCAGACTCAAGGAGGGACCCCAACGATTCCTAGGCTTCCGGGACCAGATGGACAGACTCACACCCCAGTTCCATCTGACCTTCCTGCTTCACCTATTGGGAACCTTCCACCTGCCTCAGTACCGCAAGATGGCCAAGCGCAGATGTTCCAATTCTTTCAGATGATGATACAGGAACAAAGGCAGCAGGCAGCCGAGCAGAGGCAGCAGGCAGTCGAGCAGAGACAAGAATTTTTGGCAGCACTGGAGAGGATGGCTGCACATGCTACTGTACCAGCCCAAACACTAGCTCCAGTATCTCGAGCTAAGGTTGGGTCAGTAAAGGATTTTGTTCAGATGGGTGCAAGGCAGTACAAGGGCACTGAGAGCCCGGAGGAGACCACCAGCTGGATCACTCACACACAGAAGCTACTGGAGGCATCACAGTTACCCACGGACCTATGGATGACGGGTGTACGGACGCTTCTAGATGGTAATGCCCATCACTGGTGGGAATCCATGGAGCGCCAGTTGGGTACTTACCAGACTTGGGAGTAGTTCTTGGAGTTCTTTGAGGGAAAGTACTTCCCGGACACTGTCAGGGATACCTTGTATGATCAGTTTCTTCACTTAGAGCAGGGGAATCGGACCGTGGACGAGTATGATGCCGAGTTTAGTCGACTCAGCAAATATGGCGCTGCTTTGATACTAGATGACTTGGCTAAGACTAAGATATTTCATCGAGGACTGACCCAGGAGCTTCAACATTATACAAGCTCGCAGTCCCGAGTCTCTTATGCTGAACTACTGACAGAGGCCAGATTTTAGGAAACCATTAGCAGAGGAAGAGGAGGTCAGCTGAGGACACAACAAGGAATAGCAAGGATACAGCAGGGACCAGCCAGGACACCACAGGGAGGACCTATCAGACGTCCTTTGGCACAACAGCATCAGCAACACCGAGCAGGACCGTACCGGATTCCGGAAAAACCCTAATGTAATTATTGTGGGAAGATCGGACATATTTTGAGGGATTGTCGGACTCGCTTGGGTCAGTGTATGAGATGTGGCTCCGGACAACACATGGCGAGAGACTGCCCAATGCAGACATCGACACTCCCACCACCAGTTCAGAGATTAGCGCTTCCAGCACCGAAGCCAGCCCAACAGATGACCGGACCGGGAGCACCCCGTCCCCCAGCAGCAGGAGGAGTTCAGAGAGGACCCCCGCTACCCACTCAGGAGGAGCAGTATATGAGGACCGGACATGGACAGCCGCAGAGGAACGGGCGAGCTTTTGCATTGGAGGTAGATGACCTGGATCATGAGGTGGATGTCATAGCAGGTATTACCCTTGCTTTTACTTTTCTTGCTGTGACATTATTTGATACGGGAGCCACCCACTCATTCATATCATCTAGTTTTATTGCCAAACACAACATTGCTTCTACACCATTATCTAGTTGTGTTAGAATTCTTACCGGAGGAGGAGTTGTACCAGTTAGTCGAGTTTGTAGAACGGGTCCTATAGTGATTCGTGGCAGAGAGATGAATGCCCAACTCTTAGTCCTTCCTATGCCGTCTTTTGATATTGTGCTTGGAATGGACTGGCTGAGCAAGAACCACGCTTTCTTCGATTGCTTTGGAGGAAGCATTCTTTTTAAGGTACCAGGCCAGCCTGAACTTGAGTTTACCCGAGGATCCACAGAAATCCTTGATGGTATGCAGCTCGCAATGGATGATGTTGTCTATCACCCTATTATTTCAGAATTCCTAGACGTCTTTCCAGAAGATTTGCCAGGACTACCCCCAGACAGAGACGTAGAGTTTTCAATTGAACTAACACCCGGAGCAGCACCTATAGCATCGCATGTTTACAGACTGGCGAAGAAGGAGATGGACGAACTGAAGGCACAGTTAAAAGAGCTAGAGGAGAAAGGTTTCATCCGACCAAGTGCATCACCCTGGGGAGCACCAGTGCTGTTTGTACCCAAGAAGGATGGGTCAGTGCGTATGTGCATTGACTACAGGGCCTTGAATGCAGTGACAGTGAAGAACAAATATCCACTGCCACGCATTGATGACCTGTTTGATCAACTCAGTGGAGCTAAGATATTCTCGAAGATAGATCTGAGATCGGGATATCACCAAGTGAAGGTACGGAAGCATGACATTCCGAAGACCGCATTCAGAACAAGATATGGGCACTACGAGTTTTTGGTCATGCCATTTGGATTGACCAATGCTCCAGCGATCTTCATGGACTTGATCAATCGAGTCTTCCACCAGTACTTGGACCAGTTCGTGGTCGTCTTCATAGATGATATACTTGTCTATTCGAAGAGCCACGAGGAGCACGAGGAGCACCTGCGGATTGTTCTAGAGACTTTGAGGAGAGAGCAGTTATATGCTAAACTCAGCAAATATGAGTTCTTCTTGGACAGAGTTTCATTTCTTGGACATGTTGTTACAGGAGATGGTATTTCTGTTGACCCAGAGAAGATCTCAGCAGTTGAGACATGGCCTGTTCTTAAATCAACAGCAGAGGTGAGGAGTTTCCTTGGACTTGCGGGATATTACCGACGGTTCGTGGAAAACTTCTCAAGAATAGCGGCACCTATGACTCGTCTGACTTGTAAGGATCAAGAATTTATATGGACTGACGAGTGTCAAGCAGCCTTTGAAGAGTTGAAGAAGCGACTGACTACAGCACCAGTATTGACGATTCCGTCAGGATCAGGAGGTTACGTGATCTACAGTGACGCATCAGGAAAAGGCTTAGGATGCGTATTGATGCAGCATGGCAAGGTGATTGCATATGCATCTAGGCAGTTACGAGTACATGAGAAGAATTATCCGACTCATGACTTGGAACTTGCAGCCGTTGTATTTGCCCTAAAGCTATGAAGACATTACTTATATGGGGAACGAGTGGAGATCTATACAGACCACAAAAGCCTCAAGTACGTCTTCACGCAGAAGGAGTTAAATATGAGGCAACGTCGATGGCTCGAGTTGATGAAAGATTTCGAGATAGAGCTACATTATCATCCAGGCAAGGCTAACGTGGTAGCAGACGCGTTAAGCCGGAAGCCAGCAGCTTACTTCTTGACAGCACAGAGGGAACTATTGGAGGACTTGCAAGAGCTTGGCATTGAAGTGATACTACCCGGAGCAGATGGGACACTAGTCAACTTACAAGTTCAATCATCATTGGTAGAGAGGATTAAGGCAGCTTTGCCTACAGACGCCAGATTTTGGAGACTAAAGGAAAGGACAGAGGCCGAAGAGCAGACCGGATTGCGCATTCATGAGGATGGGACATTACGATGTGGTGATCGTCTTTATGTTCCAAATGGAGAGATTCGACAGGAGCTGATGACAGAGGCTCATAGTTCGATCTATTCTATTCATCCTGGAGGCACCAAGATGTATCGTGACTTACGACAGCATTTTTGGTGGCATGGGATGAAGAGAGAGATAGCTCGTTTTGTAGCTAAATGTCTGGTATGTCAACAAGTGAAGGCGGAGCACCAGAGGACAGCAGGATTATTGCAACCACTTCCGATTCCAGAGTGGAAGTGGGATTACATCACTATGGACTTCGTCACGGGTTTTTCCAAGAGTCCAAGTGGGAGAGATGCAGTGTGGGTAATAGTGGACCGACTCACCAAGTCAGCCCATTTTATACCTTTTAGAGTGGGTCAGTCTACAGAAGCTTTAGCTGATTTATATATGAGGCAGATCGTGAGATTGCACGGCATACCAGTTAGCATTGTATCGGACCAAGATTCGCGCTTCACATCGCACTTTTGGAGGAGCATGCAAGAGAGTCTTGGTACTCGTCTGAAGTTCAGTACATCTTACCACCCGCAGACAGATGGGCAGTCGGAGCGTACTATTCAGACCTTGGAAGACATGTTGAGGGCTTGCATGTTAGACTTCGGAGGATCATGGGAGGACCACCTACATCTTGTAGAGTTTTCTTACAACAATAGCTATCAAGCGAGTATTCAGATGGCTCCGTTTGAAGCATTGTATGGAAGAAAATGTAGGTCTCCTGTGTGTTGGAGTGACGTGGGAGAACGTCAGATTCTGGGACCCGAGTTGGTGGTCAACACCGTAGAGACAGTCAAGAAGATTCAGGGACACTTGCGAGCAGCGCAAGACAGGCAGAAGCAGTGGGCAGACCTTCATCGTCGTCCCTTGGAGTTCAAAGAGGGCGATCACGTCTTCTTAAGGATATCACCGACCAGAGGCACCATCCGATTCGGAGGGCGCGGCAAGTTGAGTCCAAGGTATATTGGACCATTTGACGTGCTCGAGAGGGTTGGAGAGGTGGCATATCGACTTGCGCTACCACTATCACTGAAGGGAGTACATGACGTATTCCATGTGTCGCAGCTCAGGCGATATGTGGCAGACAGCAGTCATGTTCTCGACCATTCAGAGATCACCATTGGGCCGAGCTTGTCGTACCAAGAGCAACCCGTGGGAATCCTTGATCGTCGAGAGAAGGTATTGAGGAACCAGTCTATTCCCTTGGTTCGCGTAGCATGGAGGCATGGCGCGCCAGGAGAATCAACTTGGGAGCGCGAGGACGACATAAGCAAGCATTTTTCGAACCTATTCGCAGACCAAGGTATGAATTTACATTGTTAAATTATATCTTATACCATCCTTGCATTCTATCGTGGCTTAATTTTAATTTCGAGGACGAAATTTTTACAAGTTGGGTAGAATGTAAAACCCCCTTCCTAGAAAATCGTATATACACCTTTTATTTATTAATTATTAATTAAATTATAGTAATTAGGTCTAAATAGGAGAAATAGATTTTTAATAATTTTTATGTTAGGTGTTCGGGCACTTAGATGACTTATGGGACCTTCAGGAATTTTTTGGATTTTATTCCATGTAGGAGACCCCTTGAGCAGTTGCTAGCCTAACGATGTGCAATACCCTAACATATAAATTTTCTTATGTGTGAATATATATATATATATATATATATATATATATATATATATACAAATATATATATGTATATATATATTTAAAGTAAGAAAGGAAAAGAAAATAAAAGAATTAAATAATTAACTAATAATATAATAATATTATTAATAACAAAGTTACTACTTTGTTTACTTTTCCCTCCTAGCAACTTGCTTCTTAGTTGATTCTTAGCAATTGGCTCCTTCAGTCGCTGGAGACCCGCCCCTATGCTCCAGCCGACCCAACCCGCCAACTACTTCCCTCTCTCCCCTTAATATATAATATATATATATAGTTAGCTCTAAAACCCTAACCTAGAAACTCCAGACTTCCTCTTCCCATCTAGAGCCGTCACCGCAGCCAGAGAAGCCCCGCCAAGCCATCCAACCATCCCGTCGACGCCGACCTCGCGAACTGCAGTTTTCCACTTAAGGCACCTTCGCTCCGGCGCGATTTTCCGTCGACTCGCTCGACCAAACGCTGTTCCATTTTCATAGGTATGATCATCCCTTAACCCTCTCCAATATTCGTTTTATAGAAAACCTCGGAAAACGTGTGCCCCTAGGTGTAAATCAGCGTCCAAAATGGACGGACAGACAGAATTCTGGGATCGCAGAATTTCAGAATGACCACCCGTATTGCCGAGTTCGTATCTCCCACCACAGAGATCCGAACTCGGTGATTCTTTTTGATACCTGTAGAATACCTGACCTAGTTTAATTTCTGTAAAATAATCCTAGGCTAATAGTTGCTATGGACATAGTTATATTCGTCACAAAACTGCGCGCACCCACTTTTTCCGGTTTTCCAAAAGTTGGAAAACGGAGCGCGCCCCGCCAAACGGGACCGCCCCGCCGTGTGCCAAGTGTATCCAATGGTGCACGCAGCATAACCGGACACGTAAAAATTTGTGGGGACTGATTCGGACGCGTATACGCGCCGGAATCAGGCCGTATCCGCGGACACATTTCGTGTCGCAACTTTTGTGGAACTCGCACGTATTTTGTGCACGCTTGTCAGATTATGACGAAACTTGCACCACTAGACTCGTGGTAACGCGCTGGTCCTGTGACCCAAATTTCACGCGATTCTGAGACGGTTGACCAAATCGCCAATTGGCGGGTCTCACAGTTGACTTTTTGGACCAAAATTTTGTTCGGCTCATCGGAATCCACATTTGGACATACCGTTGGGTTCGTATTGACATCTAGATTTGTTTGACCTATAGTTTGTCCCATTTAGAGACTGTTACCCTTGGCACGCTTTTCGGTGCAAAGTGGGCCACACGTGGACCCCACTTTTACCCGAAATTACCGTTTTGCCTCTGTGTCCAAATTGGACGAAAGGGATGTGCTTTTTAGCTATTTTGCTCATTCCGGAAACGCTGGTGATATTTATTTCAGCATCCGGAGACGTTTGTTAGGAGTCCTTAGTTCCAGGTTCAGTGTCCTTGATATTTGGGCGCGTACACTTTACAGATTTCTTGCCAGGCAAGTATACCTTGCCATTGTACTGTATTTACATTCCATATGAGGCATGCATGTTTATTTTCTGTTTACTTAGTTCATTTATTTTAACAGCTATATAAACTGCGCGTCCAAGGAAACTTGGGTGCAACGACGGTGTCGTCGTACTATATTTTTATTTATGTATATGCATTGGACCTACTTTATGAGACTACCCCATTTTCATAAGGCATTTATGTTTCATTGGCCATGACACTATTCTTACACGAGTGTGAGTCACATGTAGGACACGGACTTGCGTACTCGGCTGGCCCCCGGTACGTATAGGTCGTGCGACGGATAGGGATAACTGCCAATAGAAACTTTGCATGCTAGTAGACCTGGCGGTTATTAGAGGTTTATCGTGTCATGGACATGACATGCTTAGAGCATTGGGTGGGGAGAACAACAAGTACCGCATTTGAGCTCCTTTACACTTTTTCTTCTGTACGCCCGGATTCTCCGCTGGAGATACGGGTCATGATGACCACTATATATTATGTATTATCAGGCGGGCCACCGGCGTTCAAAAGACGACGTGCCTTTTAGGCCCCTGGATCTTCAAAAGAGAACCATGCCAAATCCCAGTTTTCAGCCAGATAGCTCACTTGTGGGGAAAGGTATTCTTAACTGCATTCACATAGATGGTTAGGCGACCCCAATGGATGTTTATTTTCAGTACTTTATTGGCATGTGCTTTTTGTATCTTGTTACGTCCCTCTGAGGACCTGGTCCCTTCCAGATATATGTGAGCAGGAGTATCCGCAGGAGTATGGACCTGGACCTGATGCTACCTATCAGCCTGAGGAGATCTTACCTTCTGCTTATATGTGATTCATTGCAGCTGTTTAGAGATTTTAGTTGCTATTCTTTTCTAGACATTTATTCTTATATTAGAGTTTATTCTCTTCTCTCTTTAGTAGTTTATTATAGTCGATTTGCAGTGGATTTGTCTCCACCCGACTATTGCACTTTGAGATTACTATTTGAGACTACTTCTTTGATATTCATTTATTGATTTCCATTCTTCTATTATTGGTGCTGTGGATGAGATATAGAACTGCGTGTGACTTGTTGTGACATATATTTATCACTGTGGATTGGATATTCATGTACAGCGTACGTGTGTATATGGTTTCCATATATTGGAGTTCGTATACATACGGCTGGCGTGTTACGTATTCCTAGTCCTACGTATTTTGGGACTGGAGCGTGACACATATTTTTAGTGGTGACCCATACAAGTCAAGAGCATATTGTCTCGGTTACGTTACTGTACCGAGCAAGCCTGCACCTAGGATTAGAGTATAGGATCTCATCCACAATTGACTATGACTTATCTTTCTTCCAGTCTGTTCCATTTAAATAATTGTATCATGCTTGATTCATGTGCTTCCCTAATAGTTCCTTGAGTATAGCCCCTGCTAGAATATAGGAATTCCTATTGATAAGATAAGATTTAGGGTAACATTCCTATTAAGAATACAACTAGGGCATTGACACATCATTAAGTTTAGGCTACCTAATGAACCCTAGCATCCCTTAACTATAGATTAATTTACCATTATCCCTTGAGGTGTTTATGTATGACTTGAGAGTAGTATAAACACTACGAGGATTAGTTTGAAATTTGACCATAGTGTTTGACCCTAGTATTGAGGAACCAATAGAAATTCAAGATTGAATATTAGGACCAAACTTAACTTTATTAGTGAGATAGTATTATAGAACCATAAATTTAGATTCTTGTCTTAGTATTAGCAGACAGCACCCAAGGAAACCTAGAGGAATAAATATAATATTTTCCTCGATCATACCTCGAACACAGAGATTAACGTACCCATTTTTTTTCTTAAGAAACCATGATATTAGCTAGAGTCTTTCTATTTAAATTCAAATCTTGTTCCCCTGAAAACTTAGCGCTCGCCATTTGTGCGACGACTGATTATGTTTTTTTTTTCATCTTTCAATTTGTGCCACCTAACCCTTATGACTGTAGGCTAAGTAATTTTATCTTATGTTAAGGATATGTAGTTTGCTAGGATTATAGTTGTTAATGTTAAACTTTGAAAAGTTGTGCTTGGTAGTTAGAACTTGATAGTTTGAGTTGTTCTTGTAGATTGTAACTTGATGATTATCCTTAGTTTTAAATTATGCAATTTGCATCTAACTCAATATAAGTTATATCCTATTTCACTTGAGAGCCAGTAACCCTTCCATTCTCAATATTGACACCTTTATTCTATGAGCATTGTGATTAAGACTTAAGATGACCATTACCTATATAATACAATAGGAGACCTTAACGAGTACCAAGATCTTTCATCATATACCCTAATAAGAGTTCTACTTTATTTACCAGAACCAGGTTATTCTGTAGAATCCCCTCAAGGCAATTACAGTATTAGTTTAATTCTTTTAAGTTGGGTAGTATGCCTCACAACCTAGTATCACATAGTCCTCTTGACATATTATTGAAGTGTAACTGAATGACATTAACTGTATGCTAGCATAAGAAGATATTATTTATCCAAATTGTAAGAACTTAGAGGCCCATACCCTATTTGGTCGACTAACGACTTAGACAAGGAGTTAGTATGACAACTATAGAGACTGTAGAGTCTTAACTTCCTTGTGAACTTGAATTATTATGTACCTTATTTCATCATGATCCAGCGTATTTATATTTTATGTATTACCTTGACTTATGCCGCTATTATAGTCTAGTTTTGCAAGTTTATTCTTTTATCAAGCTTGTTCACAACATATGTATTAGTGGATGGATACACTAATACATTTCAGAATCAGTGTATTAAGGTCTAGCTAACCTTAGTGGGCTTGGTTCGCCCTTCGCATAACTACTTTACGTGGATTGAGATATATAGCGACTAGTAGACGAATGTACTTGCCCTCTAGACATGTCTGAGCGTATCGTATCGGTTACATAACTGTACTGATATGAGCATGCAAATAAGAAATTATCAAATAGGATTTTAATCCACAACTGCCTTGACAATTCCTTTTGAATTCCTTAAACGCCTTGATCCCCATACTTCTATTCTATTACCTCCCCCTTGAACTCTTTATTATTGTTTTCTGTCTTCCCTTATTTCGGAAAGACGAAACCTCGTGCTTGGTATAAGTTTGATATACAGATAGTACTAGATATACCCCATAGGCCAACCGCATTACTTGATGATAATTTTCCGTAATTAAGGGCATATCATAGGTAATATGTTGGTGTTCAAACTTTTGAGGATCGAATAGCATGATTAAATAAGTTGAGGAATATTTTTCTTAAGTGTATAGCCTTATATGATAGATGGGTAAATTATAAGTTGGGTAGAAGTTGCATTGTCAACTTAAGAGAAATTTTTTTTAGATGGTGATCAAGCAAGATTAGATTGGGAGATTCAAGTCATTTTAATTTTGAAAATTTTTAAAAGAAGAATTAAGATGATGATGGTTTAATGAATTAAAAAAAACTTTGATATGGCGAACCAAACCTTTATACTTGGGCATATGATTTAAATTTTGAATATTGAAGGTTGAATCATCGATTTAAATCTTGAGAAAAATGAATGGAACTCTAAACATGAACATTGACGGATTGAATTCTAAAATTGATGATTTGAATTAAAAATTAAATTTTGATGGTTGGATTACCTATTTGAAATATTGAGGATATAAATTGAATTTAAAATTTTAAAGAATACAAAATTCATAAGTGAAATAGGAATAATTGTCACGCCCCAGTGTCATGCCCCGATCTCCCGCAGGCAAATCGGCCGTTCCCGCTAGGCGGGAATCACCCTCGCCAGCGCTCCCGCGGAACGATCGCTTAACCCATCCGGGCGTGATGCCGCACCAGCGTGATCCACGCCCGTGCAAGGCCATGGTTCATTGGCTGGCGGCAAGAGTTCTAAGCCACAGAGTCGCACAGATTGTCCGAGTGCAGCGGAGTCATGAACGCATAGGCGATCGGTAACAGGTTCACTGAGTCGACAAATATAGCGGAAGCATTGAAACAAGTAAAGTAATCTCTTTATTGATATGAACAAGTGTTACAGGCGGCGTATAGCCGAGATTACAAGTCGCTCAAGCCTCTCTCTCTGAAACAGTAAAAGCGTGCCAAGTGGCTACAACTGTGGAATGAATGTACAGGCGATGGTCAGGCGATGTTCACAACTTATGTCTTGTATATGTGCTTCAGTCCCGGACGCACCGTTGCTTCGGAGTGTTGTCCACGCCTTAGCACGTACGAAGGAGGCATCCGCACCGTACGAGGTTCTCCCGCACCCTGCATATCAAACTGGTGGATTATCAGTACATTGAATGCACTGGTGGGGAAGCTACTCGCCCGCTCGACAAATCCAAACACGTAATACAGGTTCCGTGCACAACTATTAAGTTATCTTTCTAGTTGCCTTAGGATCAGTTTCATGCAAACATTGAATAGCTTATCGTGTCGGGCAGTGCGCCGTGCGATGTTTGAGGAAACACGGCGAGACTTACCAACTTACCATTTCTCCTTCCCTGTCCAAGGCAAACATGATTAATTCAAGCACGGGCAAGCATAAACATTCAGGAGGCATAGCATATGCAAACAGGAGGGTTCTTATAACATGATCGTTCAGGTGTTAAGTTATTCATTGATGCTATGCAATGACTCGCACGCGGATAGCCGCTAAGCGAGGATGACTTGTTATCTTTTGTTTCACAGGCAAGCACGCAACAGGTTAAATACACACGATAAACACACGATGCATTGCAAGCATATACACATGATGATCACACGAGGTATTGCAAGCATATACACACGATGATCACTGGCTGATGCCATAATGGACTAGTCAAGGACGTGAATAACATGCAACGAGAAAACACGAGGAGCTCATAAAACACGATACGTTGCAAGTTACCCAGTCCGCACACGATTGACTATAAACACGAAGTCTGCCCGGATCGGATCGGTGCCAGTGCCCCAGCACCGTCCGCAGAACTTATATCCTTGTGCACAAGTTGTCCATGATCGAACACGATTGTTAATTTACACACGAGCACACGAGATTCATTTAGCTATCGGATATGCACAGTCTCCTGGGCTGCTGTAAGCCCGCACACGAGGGAGACTTGCAGGGAGATCCAAATACCTGAATGAGTCTTGCCACAGGAACATGATTCTTTTACTTGGCATGATACAGTCCCCTGGATCGGGAACTGCCTTGGTGACCTAACGGTCCCGAATACTTGCGGGTTCATTCAGGCACGGAACGACTACGTAGTAGTCTCCCGGGGTTTGGATGAAAACACGGTAACAATCAAGCAGACAAGCATGTGTTCTAAGGAACATAATCAGCACGTTTTGCTCGGGCCCAAAGGTAGTCCGAGAGATGAAACCGTTAAGGGACTTAGCATGCGAGGGTCTGAACATATATAAGCAGTATTTCATTTTCCATGTTCTAGCATAGCAATACAGGTTGGGATTATTCCCTTAGCTAGGTGCGTTGGATTTATTAGCATGCAGGGGTGAATCACCTAGCGACTAGCATAAATATTCCAGATTTTATGTGTGCTGGCTAAGCAAAGGCAAGTTCACCGTAGCCACCCACCTTAGCGATGATTCGCCTCGGTAGAGCGATACGTCTGAGCGAGCCTCTGAAAGTCCAAGCCGGATTCCTGTAGGGACAAGTCTGGATATCCTTTGCTTCTTGATTGAGGCAAAGCGGGTCGGGACAGCTGCATGATTGCCGTTTGAGACGGCAGTCCGCTTGAGCGGAACAGGGTGTTACATCCTACCCAACTTAGGAAAAGTCTCGTCCTCGAGACTTACTAAGGACAAGCAGTAATCTAGGGTTAAGGCAATCCTAGACAAGTCGTTTGTACTTGTTCATTTGGATATTCACTTGCACAAGCTTCGAAATTAGCATATCGCTTAGACTGGATCGTGCGCACTTTCGAAGTGCACTTCTAGCGTGAACACGTCAACCAGCTCAGTGATAGCGAAGTCTTAGCACTCGAGTTTTACCTTTTCTCAAGTCTTGGATGGTGCACTAGTTTAAGGCGTCCCTCGAATAGATACATTCAACCAAACTTAGGGTTAGTGAAAATTAGACAAGTTACTAGCGATACTCTCAAGGGTCCGCACAGGTTGGCACAAAGGCCACTCGCAGTATACAACCAGACAAGCAAGCATATCATTCAAAACGCATTTTGAAAGTATTTAGACTTATTGTTGGAACATCCCATCGAGGCATTGAGAGAGAGCGTGCACATAACCCACGAACGAGCTTTCGAATCAGAGATATCGAATTGAAGTCCAAAGGCGTAGAAGCCAGGCTCTGATACCAACCTGTCACGCCCCGATCTCCCGCAGACAAATCGGCCGTTCCCGCTAGGCGGGAATCATCCTCGCCAGCGCTCCCGCGGAACGATCGCTTAACCCATCCGGGCGTGATGTCGCACGAGCGTGATCCACGCCCGTGTAAGGCCATGGTTCATTGGCTGGCGGTAAGAGTTCTAAGCCACAGAGTCGCACAGATTGTCCGAGTGCAGCGGAGTCATGAACGCATAGGCGATCGGTAACAGGTTCACTGAGTCGACAAATATAGCGGAAGAATTGAAACAAGTAAAGTAATCTCTTTATTGATATGAACAAGTGTTACAGGCGGCGTATAGCCGAGATTACAAGTCGCTCAAGCCTCTCTCTCTGAAACAGTAAAAGTGTGCCAAGTGGCTACAACTGTGGAATGAATGTACAGGCGATGGTCAGACGATGTTCACAACTTATGTCTTGTATATGTGCTTCAGTCCCGGACGCACCGTTGCTTCGGAGTGTTGTCCACGCCTTAGCACGCACGAAGGAGGCGTCCGTACCGCATGAGGTTCTCCGCACCCTGCATATCAAACTGGTGGATTATCAGTACATTGAATGCACTGGTGGGGAAGCTACTCGCCCGCTCGACAAATCCAAACACGTAATACAGGTTCCGTGCACAACTATTAAGTTATCTTTCTAGTTGCCTTAGGATCAGTTTCATGCAAACATTGAATATCTTATCGTGTCGGGCAGTGCGCCGTGCGATGTTTGAGGAAACACGGCGAGACTTACCAACTTACCATTTCTCCTTCCCTGTCCAAGGCAAACATGATTAATTCAAGCACGGGCAAGCATAAACATTCAGGAGGCATAGCATATGCAAACAGGAGGGTTCTTATAACATGATCGTTCAGGTGTTAAGTTATTCATTGATGCTATGCAATGACTCGCACGTGGATAGCCGCTAAGCGAGGATGACTTGTTATCTTTTGTTTCACAGGCAAGCACGCAACAGGTTAAATACACACGATAAACACACGATGCATTGCAAGCATATACACACGATGATCACACGAGGCATTGCAAGCATATACACACGATGATCACTGGCTGATGCCATAATGGACTAGTCAAGGACGTGAATAACATGCAACGAGAAAACACGAGGAGCTCATAAAACACGATACGTTGCAAGTTACCCAGTCCGCACACGATTGACTATAAACACGAAGTCTGCCCGGATCGGATCGGTGCCAGTGCCCCAGCACCGTCCGCAGAACTTATATCCTTGTGCACAAGTTGTCCATGATCGAACACGATTGTTAATTTACACACGAGCACACGAGATTCATTTAGCTATCGGATATACACAATCTCCTGGGCTGCTGTAAGCCCGCACACGAGGGAGACTTGCAGGGAGATCCAAATACCTGAATGAGTCTTGCCACAGGAACATGATTCTTTTACTTGGCATGATACAGTCCCCTGGATCGGGAACTGCCTTGGTGACCTAACGGTCCCGAATACTTGCGGGTTCATTCAGGCACGGAACGACTACGTAGTAGTCTCCCGGGGTTTGGATGAAAACACGGTAACAATCAAGCAGACAAGCATGCGTTCTAAGGAACATAATCAGCACGTTTTGCTCGGGCCCAAAGGTAGTCCGAGAGATGAAACCGTTAAGGGACTTAGCATGCGAGGGTCTGAACATATATAAGCAGTATTTCATTTTCCATGTTCTAGCATAGCAATACAGGTTGGGATTATTCCCTTAGCTAGGTGCGTTGGATTTATTAGCATGCAGGGGTGAATCACCTAGCGACTAGCATAAATATTCCAGATTTTATGTGTGCTGGCTAAGCAAAGGCAAGTTCACCGTAGCCACCCACCTTAGCGATGATTCGCCTCGGTAGAGCGATACGTCTGAGCGAGCCTCTGAAAGTCCAAGCCGGATTCCTGTAGGGACAAGTCTGGATATCCTTTGCTTCTTGATTGAGGCAAAGCGGGTCGGGACAGCTGCACGATTGCCGTTTGAGACGGCAGTCCGCTTGAGCGAAATAGGGTGTTACACCCAGTCCCAAAATACACAGGACTAGGATACGTAAGCATGCCAGCCGTATGGATATGGCACTCCAATATATCAAAACCATAATACACGTATGCTGTAATATGAATAACAATTCACTAGTGGTATAAACCATCATAAATCACAGGGTATAATCTAATCTCATCCACAGAAAATCAAATATAATGAATAACCAATATTTATAACCAGATCTCAATATGAAGTATCTAAAGATGACAGTCAGATGGAAATAAATCCACTGTCAAATTAGAATAAAGAATAAATAAGAAAATATAATATAAATATAACCTCTAGCAATCACGAGGCTCAAAGAGAAGACCTCTTGCAATATAAGTATCCAGTCTGGATCTGCGCTCCTGCAAATACTCATGAACAATACACCTGGAAAGGGACCAGGTCCTCAGAGGGACATAATAAGATACATAGAAGCATGCCATAAAGTAAATACTGAATAAATAACTCCAGGGTGATCTAACCATCTAAGTAAAATACAACTTGAGGACAACTTTGGTACGTATGGGCAGGCGTAGGCATAACGTCCAACGTCCTCTAGAGTGTGGTATCTGTAACGTCCATCATTTCGAAGAATGAGGTATCTGTATATATATAACGTCTAACACTCTAAGGGACGTGGTATCTGCAATAATATATACGTCCGTATCACTCCGAAGAGTGCGTTATCTGCAATAAAGGATGTGGGTGTCCCATACGCCTATTAGTCGTCCTCCCCGTCCAATGATCTATGCATGTTGTATCCACAACATGCCTTAGCTACTAAGCCGAAGTGCAAGCATCAGCGTCGTAACTCTGGCTCATAGTCTATCGTTAGAACCATAGTCCAACCTTACAACCAAACAAAGACAAGGATTGGATTATCATATTACGACAGTCTACGCTCCGCCTACTAATAACTGCTAAGTCTTCTAATCATGCATCACTATTAGCAGTTATACCCTATCCGTTGTACGCCTACACGTATAGATGGCCAACCACATACGCAAGTCTGTGCCCTACATGTGACTCACAACACGTGTAAGAAATGTGTCAAGGCCTGGGAGTCATACCAATAACTCCACAACTCTAGGTGGGTTTACTAGACACTAGGTCAGACACAAGTCCTAACGTTAACGCCTCCGTTGACTGCACCCGAGTCTCTCTCGGACGCGCACAGTTTTATAATATAAACATGCAAATAATAATTAAATAATTTAAACAGTACAACAAGACAAGGTATACTTGCTTGGCAAGAGAGCTGCAGAGTGTAATATCCAGATGTCAAACACCAAGAGTCAGAAACTAGACCTCAGAATGGACGTCTCCGGATGCTGAAATAAATATCATCAATGTTCCCAGAATGAGCAAAATAGCTAGAAAGCACTCCCCTTTCGTCCAATTTGGACACAAGGATAAAATGGTAATTTTGGGTCAAAGTAGGCTCCACTGTGGGCCACTTTGCACCGAAAAGCGTGCCAAAGATAAATGTCTCTAAATAGGACAAATTATAGGTCAAACAAACTCTAAATGTCAGTATGAACTCAACGATATGTCCAAATATGGATTCTGATGAGCCGAACATAATTTTGCCCAAAAAGTCAACCGTGGGGCCCGCCAATTGGTGACTTGGTCAACTGTCTCAGAATTGCGTAAAAATTGGGTCACAGGACCAGTGCGATACAATGAGTCCAGTAGTGCAAGTTTCATCGCAATCTGACGAGCGTGCACAAAATGCGCACGACTTTCACAAAAGTTGCGACACGGGGTTTGTCCGCGGATACGGGCTGATTTCGGCGTGCACACTCGTCCGAATCAGTTTTCGTGAACTCTCACATGTCAGGGTACACTGTGCGCACTGATTGGTACACTTGGTACACGGTGGAACGGTCATGTTTGGCAGGGCGCGCTCTGTTTCACAACTTTTGGAAATTTAACACAATATTTTTTCGGAGTTTTCCAACGAATTTAATTCTACCTACAGCAGTTAATAATCTAATATTATTTAACAAAAATTAAACTAGGTCAAGTGGTCTATGCATACCAAAAAGAAAAATTAGATTCGGATCTCTGTGGTGGGAGATACGAATCCGGGAACATAGGTGATCACCGCAGTTTTCTGCGATACACAGAATTGGTCTTTTTTGCCAACTTTGACGCTATTTTTGCCTAGGGTTACGTGTTGTTCGAGATCTACTATCATACATATATTGAAGAGGGTTAAGGGGTGAGCATACCGGTAAAGATGGGGTAGCGTTTGGTTGAGCGAGGCGACGAGAAACTGCGCGGGAACTCAGGTACCTCGCTGCTAAATTCTGTAGTGCGCGGGATGCGCGGGGTCGCGGTCGTCGGGATTGGTTTGGGCGGTCTGGACGGCATTTCTGGCTGCGGTGGCGGCGCTCTCTAGGTCTAGATGGGAAGAGGAGGAGATTAGATGATCTAGGGTTAGGGTTTTGGGATGAATATATGATTATATAAGCAATGAGAGAGGGGGGTTCTCGCGGGTTCACGGTTAAGGGGGTTTGCTTCGTGAATGGGCCGCGGGTGTGCTCGTTGTTCAAAGGGGTGCAGGATTTGCTAGGGGGTGGCTGTGCTACAACGCATGGGTGTGGGTGACTCACTTGCTGCTGTTTCTAAAAGAATTAAGGGGCAGGCTTAATCCAGCGGGTAGGAATGGTAATAGGATCCAATAGTATATATATAAATTATATTTTTCTTTTCCTTTCTTTTCTTTTTCATTTCTTTTAAAAAATATATATGTATATATATATATATATATATATAATATATATATATATATATATATATATATATATATATATATATATATATATATATATATACGCCTAGAAAAATCTAAAATTTGTATTAATGCATACCATTAAGCTAGCAACTGTCCAAAGGGTCTCCTACATAAAATAAATTAGAAAAAATTCCTAATGGCTACATAAATCTCCTAAATGCACAAACACCTAAAATAAAAATTAAATAAATTCTTTTTCCTCTATTTAGCTCATAATTACTATATTTAAATTAATAATTAATTAAAAAAGAAAATTATGGTTTTTAGGATTTGGGGTTTTACAATAATATTGGATTAGAATTTTTTTTTTAAAAGGAGATTATGATAGTTGGAGATCGTGATGTGAAAATTTATGTGGGCTATTTAAAACTTGAAGATGTTATATAGATTTAGCTTAAATTTGGATGTGATTATTTAAAAAATCGAGAAGAGATTATAATATATTGATTAAACAGAGGTTACCTTAATTTTGAAAGTGATTGCGGTGGATTAGAATATATTTTAAATTTTGGAAGAGATTGTGATTGACTTGTCTTATATGCGAATATGAGAGAATTAACAAATTATGCCTTATTTTAATTTTGAGTATAAAATTATTTTTTTAGTTGGATAGATTGTAAACCCTCCCTCACCCAAAATTAGGCCTAGTTGGCTTAGATAGAGAGATTAGGACTAATTAGAAATCGAACACGGTATTTTGTTAATTATACAAGATTTATATCACTTAGCGCACCTTACCGTTGCTTCGATAATTGGAGCACTACATTAGCCATTGCCTTCCTACAAATTTCATAATCTTGTCCTAGACGTGACCGCCTACCATTCTGACCTTGTTGTAACTTATAATTATGCTCTCTTGTGCTTTATTTTAGTCGCACAATATTTATCGCGGACGTTTATATTTAATTCTATAATAATTCTAACTTTTTACCATTGTGCGTTCCAATCGAAATTGGAGACACAATCTTGACCCGTTTCGTGTAACCCAAATTAGGGTAATATTCTATTATGAGTCTCCTATATCCATGACACTTGTGTCCTACCAAATTTTATCCCCATGTACTTCTAATTAATTCTAAAATATCATGCATATTAATTTTAATTAATTTAAACCCAATTTCCATCTTTGTACAATTTTTTAATTGTTGGACACTTTTATGCAAAAGTGCAGTGAGGTGTCTACACCATTGGACAATACATGAAGAAATTCAACTTTTTTCTTCATAGAATTTTTTTTCATAATTTTCGGAATGTGCAATGCGCAACATCGCCCACTCATTTAAACCTAGCCTTGCATTTTAAGCAATGCAAATTATAGCCCTCCAAACATCCCCATGATAATTGAAAAATCATGGAGGTTAGGATGGAGGAAGGTACAGAATATGCTGCAATCTCTATCTTATACCATCCTTGACTTTCTATCGTGGCTTAGTTTTAATTTCGAGGACGAAATTTTTATAAGTCGGGTAGAATGTAAAACCCCTAATTCTAAAAACTATATTAATTAATTTTAATTAATTATTTAATTAAATTATAGTATTTATTAGCTTATTAGGAGAAATAGAATTTATGTGATTTTTATTTTTTGGTGTTTGTGAATTTAGGGGATTTTATGGAGCAATTATAATTTTATCCTAATTATTTTCATGTAAGAGACCCTGTGGGCAGTGATAGATTTATTGTATGCACTAATATAAATCTCTAGAATTATATATATATATATATATATATATATATATATATATATATATATATATATATATATATATATATATATATATATGTATATATATATATATAAAGTTTATTAACAGTAATGAATTGATTAATAAAAGAAAAAGAAACAAAGAATGAATGAAAATAGAAATTTAGAAAAGAATTAGAGAAAGAATGAAAAAAGAATATGAAAAAAGAGAAAGAAAAAGAAAATAAAAGGTTACTAAACCCTACCCAATAGCCCCTATACCCAAACCCATACCCTAAGACCCGCGACCCGCTAATAAGAAAACTAAGCAGCAGCATCGGCAAGGATTCCCTTCACCCGCGTGAACGAACCCCCCCCCCTTTCTTCTCTACTCTATATATATAACTCTATTTCCCAAACCCTAACCCTACTCTTATCTTCCCACCGGAGCACCTCCGCCCTCGCGTCCGCACGTCCACGTTGACGCCCGTGCACGAGACAGAGAACACAACGACTTAGCCCTGTTCGTGCCTCGTTTCCCGTGCCCTCGCTCGACCAAACTCGATCCCGTCTTCACTGGTATGATCCCGACCTATCCCTCTTCCAATCTCGTAGATTAGTTTCCATCGTGCAGTGTGCAAACCTAGGTAAAAATCGACTCCAAGTAGAGGAAAAACTATGACATTTAATCTCAGAAAATCTGTTGCAACCACCCCTATTTACGGACTCGTATCTTCCACCACAGAGATCCGAATTTAGTTTTTCTACTTGCGTATGCGGTTAGCCACCTATACGTGTAGGTCGTGCGACGGATAGGGTATAACTGCTAATAGTGATGCATGTTAAAAGACTTAGAAGTGATTAGTAGTCGGAGCATAGACTATGGTAGTACGAAGGTCCAATCCTTGTCCTTGTTTGGTTATAAGGTTGGACTATTGTTCTAACGATAGACTCTGAGCCAGAGTTACGACACCGATAATTGCACTCCATCTCGATGTAGTAGCTACAACGTATTATGGATACAACATGCATAGATCATTGGACGGGAAGGACGACTAGTAGGCGTATGGGACACCTACTTCCATTATACTGCTACCACACTCGACGGAGTGATATGGACGATATATACTATACTGCTGCCACGTTCTTCGGAGCGATATGGATGATATACTGTACTGCTGCCATTTTTTTCGGAGCGATATGGACGATATATTATACTGCGGCTATGCTCTTCGGAGCTGGATGTTATTATATTACAGAGCGCCCTCCTATGGGGGCATATGTGGCATATACTAGCCAGTTGTCACGATTGGTGAATTATGTCAGCATATGTTCTAGCCTACACTTTCCCATACACTCAAGTTGTCCTCAAATTGCATTCACTTAGATGGTTAGCTCACCCCTTTTTTTTATTCAGTATTTACTTTATGGCATGCTTCTATGTATCTTGTTATGTCCCTCTGAGGACCTGGTCCATTTCCAGGTGTCGATATTCATGAGTATTCATAGGAGCGCAGATCCGGACTGGTTACTTATATTTCGAGGAGGTCTTCTCTTCGAGTCTCAATGGTTGATAGTTATTGTACTTATATTGTATTTGTCTTATTTATTCTATATTCTAGTTGGTAGTGGATTTGTTTCCATCCGACTATCATCTTTAGATACTTTATATTGAGATCTAGTTTCATTGATATTGGTTATTTATTTCTATTTGATTTCTGTGGATGAGAATTAGTTATGCCCTATGACTTGTGATCAAGATATACCACTTATGAATTATTGTTCATGATATAGCGTACGCATGTGCTATGGTTTTCATATATTGGAGTTGCCATATACATGCGGCTAGCATGCTTACGTGTCCTAGTTCTACGTATTTTGAGACTGGGGCGTGACACCTACGATTTGCTACTCATTAACTTACTAGGGTTATCACAATCCTAATTACTATCACATGCAATTTGGAAATCCTATACAGCCACATGCCCTGCAGTCCCTTCGAATCAACCAAGTCGTACGGGATACATAAGAAAATTAACATATATAGATATTTTTACTTATAATGCAACACTCGACGGTGTACTGGAAGTGTCCCCCTTACGACGGAGAGCTCCAAATCCAGATGAACGCTGGGATATCGGGATTGCATATAGCCAAGAATTTTCCTAAATGATTCTAGGTGTAACGACCTGCTCCGCATCAATGCGGATAGCCGATTTAAATAATACAAGTGCGATGACCCGTCCTGTCACACCCCGGTCCCGTAAGGGCCGATCATCCTCGCTTGGTCCCTACGGAACCAATCGTCCTCGCTTGGGCGCGATGTCGTACAAGCCTAAGTTACGCTTGTACCAGGCATAGTACCTGCACAAGACACAAGTTAGGCAAAAATATACATATATAGAAGCGCATGATTCAAAATGCAGAGAACCAAAGTTGAACACATTTGATAGGAACACAAAATACTTTTTTTATTGAATACTTGAAGATTGGATTACAAAGTATTTGCTTGGCTGATTACAAAATATACCATAGATGGCTATATCCCTTTTTACAAACCCAAAACTAGCCATAACGTCCATACATCATGTCCCTTTAGTATGACCAACAATCAAAACAACTAGTAGAAGAAGAGCTTGCACACAGGAGTGGAAAGCTAAGGAAGCAGCACGAGCATGGTTCTGCTGGATGGATGCGCTAGTACTGGTTCAAAATGCTCGCCAAGCTCTCGCTACCAGAACCTGGAGATTTATCCACAAACATGGGTCAGTACTACAACATGTACTGGTGAGCGACCGTGGCCAAACTCACCTTGAAATCCATACTAAGTATAAAAGTGAAGCTAGCATTTCTATTATGTGATCTTTTTAGTTGTCTAGTTTTTTTAAAAATTCATGCAAGAAACATAAACGATAGATTGAAACATGCATATGATAATTTCTTACCCCAGCCGAATGGTTATCCCTGCAGTAGACACACAAGTTAGCAACAATTTACATATATGTATCTAGCTTATGTATCAATCTTGGTATCAAATATTAGGTATACAAGAAGGTAAAACCTAGCATGCGACCTAACTACATGATGGTCCATGGGTTGCCCCATGATTAGCAGCGGTGACTCAAGGTTTACCTCTGCACTAGCTTCCCTATATGTCAGCAGCTGTGACTCGAGGTTCAGCTCTTCACTAACACACACGAATACTAGCAGCTGTGACATCATGGTTCTACTCTTCACTAATAGACACATCAACCTACTTGATCACAAGGACCGTACCTCAGGGTGAAACAAAAATCTCTTCCGGACCGACCGATTCTCAGTGCCTCAGGAAATGTTCGAGAGACAAAACCTTGTGCACAAGCTTTCCGAGAGCAATACACGACATGGAACATCTAGCAGATAAGACACTACAATGCACAGTTCTGAACAACAAGCACACGATTTCTATATTCTTATTCTTATCCCACAAAGCATGTTTAAAACATAAAGACTTGCTATAGATCATGTTGTGCAACGTAGGAACGAGGGACATGCAACATAATTAGATAGTGAAGCAAAATTCTAACTTCAAGCATGCAGTTCATTTCTTTTAGCTTATCTTATTAGTAAGGTATCATTTGAAACATTGAGTATGCAATTTAAGTGAACTAGAGATTATTTTATTTGGCGTGCAGACTAAGGATTCATCGAAGGGCCGAAGCCACTCATTTAACGAATCAACGAGAGGATGGAAAAGCCTTATGCAACGATCACTCCTTGGTTATGCGTCCTAAAATTGCAACAATACTTGGTTAGCATCCTTCGATCTCTTTCTCTTGCGATTCAAAAAGAATGCACAAACGAGAAAAGCGAATCATGAAAACCAAGTCATCAAAAGCAAGACAAAAAGCATCCTTCGATCTCTTTCTCTTACGATTCGAAAAGAATGCACAAGCGAGAAAAACGAATCATGAAAACTAAGTCATCAAAAGCAAGACAAAACACAAAGCAATACAAAACCAAGCAGCAAAACAACCAATAAAAACTCTTGGACTCATTTCAATAGAAACCGTTCCATCAGTTTGAATGGTTTATTGCACTTCGTCCGTGTTGATTTGGCGGTAAGATTTCCCCGAGACTCAATTCTCAACCGAGTTAAAGTAACAAGTGTTCCATAATTAAACTGCTAGAAGCGGGATATTACATAATACCCCAATGAAAAGAAGTTTTGTCCTCGAAACTTAAAAGATCAAGGGGTTGAAGATCAAGGCATCAAGAGGTCAAGGAAATCAGACTCACCAATATCGTGCCCGCTCGTATCACACTCAATATTCAGCTGATACACTCTAGCCCTTCTCGTCTTATCATTTTGTCCATTAGCTTGAGCTGGCGCTGACACGAGATTCTGATTCTCATTTTGATCAGTATTGTCGTTGCGATGCAGTGCCAAAGCCTTAATAATTGGACAATCTCGGATCATATGACCTAGTTGTCCATATTTGAAGCACCCCTTATTAAAGTGACGACAAGATTCCTTAGTGTGACCCGAACGGCCACAAAAGCTGCACTCCTTCCCGCGGTACTCATCTGTATCGGCCTTCTTCTCAGTATCGGCCTTATTCTCACCGTTATGGTATATTTTAGTAGGAGAATTTTGAGGAGCCGGTGCCTTTTTCGGAGTACTTTATGGTATGAACTGCTCATTCCGTACCACTGCCTCAAAAGCTTATATGTATGATTTACACTCTCGGTTCATAACATCATTTCTCAGGTTGTCATTTAGGCCTCTAATGAACCAATGTGTACGGCCCCCCTCATTAGGAATAATTAAGCTAGCGAACTTAACAAGCTTGGAGAATTCTGACTCATAGTCTTCGACGGACATGCTCCCTTGCTTAATTTCGGTAAACTCATCTTCTTTTCTCTGTCTGACAGCTGGTGGAAGATATTGTGCAAGGAATGCATCCTTGAACATTCTCTAGGTGATCTTACCATCCTGATGCTTTGTGTCAAGATCTAGCTTCTTGATTTGCCACCAGTTGTGTGCACGTAACTGCAGCTACATGACTGCACACGCCACCCTCTTATTCATAGGTATCGAAGCAAACTCAAACAAGCCCTCTAACTTGGCAACCCAGTCCATCACCTTATTGGGCGGGGTCCTGCTTTCAAACTCCAGAGGGTTCAACTTCAGAAACTCTGCACCTCTAAAGGTAGACTTCCTAGCCGTCCGTTGAGGCTTATCAGTTTCTGCAAAGCCTGCTCTCTGAGGTGCAGTCGCGGCTGTCGCAGGTGTCACGACGGTTCTCGATGCACCACTGTGGGCTACCAGTGTTGTTACTATTTGTGTCATAGAGTCAAGATGCTGTTGTTATGCCAATGCTCTAGCATCAGCCCATTGCTGCTGAGCTTCGAACCATTCCTGTTGGGCCTCATGTCGATCATTCTGATTTTTGAACATAACAATAAGCCTATCGACTTGGTCATCGCTTACACTCGCTGTGCGCAATGTCCTTTGATTACCTGTTATAGTCGTCTTGCTGCAAAAAAGAGTACTTTGCATTAGTCTCATAACGTATTATGGACTTATTGCATGAGACATTAGATTTTTGTACTTATCAAGAGTGGAACATTAACACATTCGATTTACTTATATAGATTCGCAACTATTTTTGAAATTTGGGACTTTTAAAATCGCTTAAAAACTTATGCCATTCAAGAGTGGGACATTAACATCAGTTTAAAGGATTCATTGTACTTCGTCCGTGCTGATTTGGACGTAAGCTTTCCCCAAGACTCAATTCTCAACCGAGTCAAAGTAACAAGTGTTCCATAAGTAAACCGTTAGAAGGGGATATTACACGTCCTATTTTTCTCAGTGACCAGACTCGCTTGAGGTAAAGGTCTAACACCCCAACCCTAAAATATGTAGGACTAGGAATACGTAACATGCCAGCTATACATTCGACCAGACTCTGATCCGATTCGAATATGTATAAGCTGTATTATAATAGCCACTAACTAAATAATCAAGTAAATACAAATATTTATCCTTAATCCATAATGAACAGAATACAACAAGAATGAGCTACATGTGCTAAAGTCGGCTGTCCAGTAACACACAAGCTCGAATAGACTCGAGAAAGGAATATGAGTCTATAAAACTAGGCTACATCAACAGATGTATAAACAATATGAATAAATAACCATAACTTCGATAAAAATAATATAAGTACCTGGCACCCATGCCCGCATGACAAAGTAACACACATCAGCAGCACCAGGCAGGCTCCACAATGGTCTATGCTGCAAAATTGGCAAGAGACCAGGTCCTCAGAGGGACATAACAAGGTACAAGAAACAATATGCCAAAGTAAAATAATATAATGCCACATACTCAAGTGTAAACTACTGTAACCATCTAAGTGATATGCACGTAAGGATATCACTCGTACTCAGGCTGAAACCACTACAGGCTCAGTGTCGGGGAGCCCATAGCAGCAAGTAATATCACGTAGTCCAGTATATGTGCCAAAGATCCGAGACAGAGTCTAAGGCACCTACAGTAGTATAGTATATATATATAAATAATTAGCCTGTAGTATGGTGTGTCTCTCTCCACCCAATATAATCTCATATCTCATGTCCATGATGTCTCAAGTCCATAACATGCAAGATCATGACCTCTAGCTAGTACAACGAGTCATAATGATATCTATATAATATGCAAGTCTCATATCACAAATCCTATAAGCCTATACAAAATCACCATGAATAACTCAAGTAAGATTCTGTCACATAAAATAGTGTCAAGTGTCCTACGATATGACGTACTTAGTAAAGCAAGTACGCAAAAATAGGATCGTGGAATCAACTCTCTAAATGACGTTACACAACTCTGCGTACGACGTTGACACCCGCATCTTGTTCGGACGCTAAGCAATATCTCACGGTCCTAGGTTGAACAGATACATCACAAGAGTATATATATAGAAAAAATACAAGCAGATAATATAACAGGATCTACTATAAGTTTGGCAATATACACTTGTCTGAGTTCTGAACTCCCTCAACTGCTCCTGAAAAAGTAGAATATGTACGTATACCTCCGGATGCTGAAATAAACATCACCAATATTTTTAGAATACATAAAATATCTAGGATTGACTATCCATAAGTCTAATTTGGTCACAGAAAAAACTATAGTTTCGGGTCAAAATGGGGTCTACAAGTTGCATATTTCGCACCGAAAAGCCTGCCAGAGATAAAGTTATCCAAATTTTAGCAAACTTAGTGTCTACGAATCCAGAACGATGTCACGAACTCAACGGAGTATCCAAAATTAGATTTCGGTGAGCCGATCATGAAATTACCCGTCAAGTGGAACCCTAGGGCCCGCGAAACGGTGTTTCGTCAACGTTCTCAGAATTGAACCAAACTTGGGTCACAGGACCAGCGTAACGCTGCCAATGTGATGATATAAATTTTGTTACGAAATGACAAACACACACAAAGTTATGACAAGGTATCGGAATAGGTCGATACAATATTTTTTGACGGATACGCGTTGATTTCGGTGTGCACGCACATCCAAATCAAGTTCCAAAAAATCTCACACGTTCGCGTTGATGATATGAGCCTTTTGGTATAATCCTTATGCGATAAAGTTGCCTTGTTTAGCAGGACACACCCCGTATCAAGAAATTCTAAATTTAGAAAATATTAGCTTTTTTTAGGTTTTTGGAACAAAGGTTTGGTCAATAAAATCTATGAATTACTCTCAACTATATATACAAGAACGAAGGTGGTTATACCTTCTGTGAGTCAAAGAAAACGGTTCCTGAAATGGAGTTACGACGAGGGAGAAACAAATCTGCGAAGTTGGCACCATAAAACTGTAAGAATAATTTTAGTTTAAACGCACAATTTAGAGGCCTATTTTGATCTATAAATCAATTAAATTAACGGCTAAAATGGAGGTGAGTGACGATCTATATACCGAGATTGCGTTGGAACTTTTGGGTCGATGATCCAACAGTTGGATGGCCCAGAAAACATGCACAAAGTCGCTAAGATGAATCACGATTCTGGCTTCTATTCCACGCGCGTCCCGACGGGTTTGATTGAATAATGAAGAAATCTTCAGTTTCGAACATCGTGGAGACGATGACACGTTGTGGTAGCTCGCGGTGGAGTGCTGGACGCTCGTGGCAGGTGGACGCATCTCCGGCGCGAGGCTACGCACGACCAGGGTAGCGCTCGGTGGTCTGCGATTGCTGCTGCATGTGTCGCGAGTGCTAACGAAGCTTCTGCGCGTGGGTGAGCTCAGGCGCGCATGTGGTAGCCGCGCGGGCGGCGGTTGAAGTCGTCGATGGTGGCACTGAGATTAGAGGTGATGGTGGTGGTGGTTTGATGGTGATCGTGGCGGTGGCTTTTAAAAGAAAGGGAGTTTCAGTACTGAGGGGTCGTGGCTGTTTCAGAGGCTGGGGGGTCGGGGAGGGGTTATTGTAGCTGGGTGCGGGTATGGTTTTGATTTCGGGTGTGGGTGTGGGTTTGGGTTTTATTTTATTTTATTTTATTCTATTTTATTCTCTTATATATATATATATATAATTATAAAAATTATGTTTGCACAAGAATTAAATTGTATAGAAATTTTATAATACTTTAAAAATACTTTAACATTCAAAAAATTTAGTTTTCTGACTTATTTTAATTACTAAAATAAAACAATATTTATACAAGTTATCAATAAATATATATTTCTAATTATCTAAGTAGAATTTCCAAAATTTCTATAATTAAGTAAAAATAATAAAATTAAAAGATTAAAATTGAGGGGGTTTACAATCTACCCAACTTATAAAAATTTTGTCCTCGAAATTAAAAATAAACATGGTAGAAATTTTTTTAGTTAAGCAAGGTTGTACTTATTTATCAAAAGATGGTGGATGCAGTTACCAATGGGGATCCTAATTTGACGTCATATTCTAATAGCAAGGGTACACTTAGTTTCAGTCACTACTCAACTTATAAAAATTAAGTTGCTAGAAGGAACTTTAGTCATGGTCATATTTTTAAGGGTTTTAGAAAGTCTAACTTCAAGGAGGGATACGAGATGGTGAGAATTTTGTGACCGTTGTCACAGCCTATCAAAGAAAATCTATGTACTACCATGGCATTAATGAGTCAATAACTCTATAAAGAAAGTTTACCAGTCCTCCTTACTCCTAATTAGGTCATGAGTCTACAAGACAATAGGAAATATCATAGCCAAATACAACTAGGGTGAGATGGTATCGATTAATACTTTATCACATATCATGGATGCCGATGAACAGTTCAGCAATAAGTGTCAAAAGGTGATATAATTTTGTGTTGAGAGTACAAAGGCTCAACTTAATGCAACACAAGTATCATGGACGTAGGTTGGCATGAATGGACTACAGGTACATTAGTGGTTAAAGTAATTAGGTTGCCGATGTACAATTTTAATTTAACTGTGACAAAATTGAATATTAAAGTAAAGAGATAGGACACGGATGTTGTTGGGTCTATATGGAGCATGAGAGTGTATATTTGGGAGTAACCGATAGGTCATGCTTGAGTAGGTCTAGTCAGGCTTATGAATTTTAAGGTTGTCGGAAGAATTGAGTCGTTGTTGCATATTAAAATCGCCCGTAACGAAAAATAATATCTATGTGTCATTTGTATGTACAAATGCGTCGTAAATGTTGTACGACTAAAACGAAGTATGAGAAGATGAGTTTGTGAGTGATAGTCATGTCATAGGTATAGAGTGTCTAGTCTAGGTCAGATGGGTGGAAGTTGTTGGAAAGAAAAAGATAGTATTGTGCTCCAAATATCCGAGACACAACCAAGGTATTAAAGGATACAAAATTAAAGAGGTAATTCAATCTTTTTGGAATTAATCATATTCAATACCAAATAAATTCAAATTTACCCTAAAATTCAAAAATAACCCTACACTAAAACCTGGGGGCTATGATCTGCCCAACTTATAAAAATTAAGTTGCTATCCAAAACTAAAGTCATGGTCCTGCTAACAAGACTTCAGGAAGGGCCTATTGTAAACTCCCTCACCCAAAATAGGTATTTTATGTATATTTTATATTATTATATTTATTATAGATGTTGAATTTATTTAGAATATTCTCTTAGTTAATTAAAAAATAAATTTTTTTTAGTATATTTACTTATATAAATATTTATTTAGAATTATTTTAGTCTATTTTAGATTATTGGGATTTTCCCATAATTTTTAGTTAATTAAAAACTAGTAACACTAATTTTCTAGAACTTTAAAGAATTTATTTTATGTTCAAAATTAAATAAAAATATCCCAAACTTTTATTTTAGGTTCTAAATAATAAAATATATTTTCTATAATTTTTTGGGAATTTTCTGATTATTTTTAGCATTTATTTTGAGTTAATTATCAAAAACTGAATTAAAAACTATTTTCTAAAAAGAAAACCCAAAAAGAAATTATTTCTGCCCAGTCAGCAAACAGGAGGCCCACCTGTCAGCCGCCCGCAGCAAACAGTGCCGGGCCCGCCTGTCAGTGACTGCGGGGCGGGCAGCGTTGGATGGCTGCCACGTGTCAAGATCTGAGCCGCGACTGCTTTCTCTCTCCTCTATATATATATTAGTTTAAGTTTATTTCTAGGGTTTTTCTTCAGCCGAATTTTGGAGAATTGCCATATAGGGTTCCTTCATCTTCCAGAAGCCATTGTGCATAGCTTCGGACTCCAAATGAAGCCTAGTTTTTTGTGTTAGAAAGATATTGAGGTTAGCTTTCTGATTATATAATTTATTTTACGAAATTATTATTATTAAATTCTGGAAAATTCGTAGAACACAGCATGTCCGAAAATAGACGTATTTCGATATTTTCTTGATCCCGGGAGAACCAGGAATCAGAATCACGAACCGTTTAAAGTTTCGGAAAGCTAATGTCGAGATCATTGACATATATTTTTCCAAAATTTATTTCAAAGTATTTTTGTATTGTTAATTCTGTAGAACTTCTAGGGTAAAATTTAACCATCGGTGCACGATACGAAACTTGTATGTGCCATAATTTCCAAACGAATTTGAATTCGGACGAGCCATAAATTTTAGCATGTTTTTGACGCTGAAATCTACAGGAATTCATGCATGAAATTCAAGTTTGTGTCAGTTGACTTTTTGGTCAACAGATCGCCTCGATTTGTGTGCCATGAGTCTCGAGTCGATAAAATTTAATTCCTTTGGACAAAATTTAGGCATTAACCTAAAAATCAGAATAATAAGATTAAAATAGGATTTTAGAGTAATTATTACAGAATTAAATAAATTAAAATAAATTATCTTTTGACGTGATGAATTTGTAATACATAGGCTATTTGGACTGTGACTTGGACTCTGATTCATACCAGCAGCAGGACCCCAGGCAAGATACCTTGCCAAGTTGTTTACAGTATTTTACATGCTTAGTATATTTCTGTATAATTATTTCATTCTATTTATTTATTGCATGTGTAGTTCCTTCAGTCATTACTATATATTAGATATGTTAACACACACTTGACACTTAGTATCATAGAGGACAATCATTAGGCGTATGGGCTTTTAACCACTCTGGCAACACCGTAGTCACTAGCACGCACTATGGTGGGTCATGTCCGATGGTCGCTACCCCCGAGGTATGACGGCTGATGATGTCCACTGACGAGCGTGAGGTTGTGAGGATTAGATCGAGTAGCCTACCCTTGCCCATACGTCGAAAAGTTGTCCTCATTTGCATTCATATAGATTGTCTTGTACAGCGTACTTATTTATTTTCAAATTATATGCATGTCTACTGTATTCAAGTTGGCTCGTATTTTCTGTATCTTGTTACGTCCCTCTGAGGACCTGGTCCGCTGCCAGGTGTACCTGTTCTTGAGTATTTGCAGGAGCGCAGATTTGGATGGCTATAGATGCTTCGTGGACGTCTTCTCTCGAGCCGTGATTGATAGCTGGTACTTATATTGTTTAATGATGTTGTACTTATATTGTATTTACTTTCTCATTTGAGTTGGTAGTGGATTTGTTTTCATCCAACTATCATCCTTAGATACTCCTTATTGAGATCTAGTTTCATAGACATTGGTTATTTTATTCATATTTGATTTTTGTGGATGAGATCTAGATTATACCCTGTGACTTGTGACATATGTTTATACCACTTGTGGATTTGATATTCATATTACAGCGTACGTGTGGATTTGGTTTCCATATATTGGAGTTGCCATATCCATGCGGCAGGCATGCTTACGTGTCCTAGTCCTACGTATTTTTGGGACTGGGACGTGACATGTTTTTGTGGTGGCCCATGCAGGTCTAGAGCATATTGTCTCGGTTACGTTATTGTACCGAACAAGCCTGCACCTAGGAATATAGTATAGGATCTCATCCATAATTGACTATGATTCGCTCTCCTTCCAATCCATTCCATCTGGATAATTGCATCCTGCTTGATTCCTGTACTTTCCTAATAGTTCTTTGAGTATAGCCTTCTGCTAGAATATAGGAACCCCTATTATTAGAATGATAAATATGGTAGCACACCTATTAAGAATACAACGGGGATATAGACACCACTAAGTTTAGAATATCTAGTGAACCCTAGAATTTCTTTTCTATAGATTGGTTTACCATTATCCCTTGATGTATTATGAAGACTTGAGAGTAGTATAGACACTACTAGAGTTAGTTAGAAGTTTTACCATAATGTTTGAACCTAGTATAGAGGATACCCTAATAAGTACCAAGACCCCTTCTCGTAGACCTTACCAGGAGTTTCTACGGTATGCTTAAGATAATTACAGTACTAGTTTATTGTTATAAGTTGGGTAGTATACCTCACAACATAGTATCACATAGTCTTTTGCCCTATTATTGAAGTGTAGCTGAATGATATTAACTGTGTGCTAGCATAAGAAGATAATGTTTCATCAGACTGTAGAACTTAGAGGCTATACCCCTACTTTGTCGACCATCGACTTAGACAAGGAATTAGTATGACAAATATAGAGTTTGTGGAGTCTTATCTTTTGTGAACTTGAATTGTTATGTACCTTCTTTCATCATAATCCAGCGTATTTATGTTTGTTGTACTACTTTGACTTATTCTGCTATTATAGCCTAGTTTTTGCAAGCTTATTCTTTTATCGAGCTTGCTCATGGCATATGTATTATTGGGTGCACACAATGATACAAATTGCCTAGTCAGAATCGGTGTATTAAGGTCTAGCTAACCTTAGTGCGCTTGGTTCGCTCTTCGCATGACTACTTTACGTGGATTGAGATATATGGTAGTAGACAGATATACTTGCCCCTAGATATGTCTGACACATCGTATCGGTTACATAACTGTACTGATACGAGCAGGTAAATAGGAAATTACCAAAAATAGGATTTTAATCCACAACTGTCCTGACAACTCTCTTTTCGATTCTTTAACCTCTTTGAACCTCGTACTTGTATTCGGTTACCTTCACCTTGAGTTCTTTACTATTTCTCTCCGTCTTCCCCTATTTCGGAAAGACGAAACCTCGTGCTGGTATAAGTTGACACTGATAGTACTAGATATACCCCATAAGGCTAATCACATGACTTAGTGACACTTTTTTATAATTGATTAAGGGTATATCATAGGTGATATGTTTGGTGTTAAAACTTTGATAATTGAATAGCATGAGTAAATAAATTAAGGAATATTTTTCTTAAAGTATATAGCCTTCTGTGATAGATGGGTAAATTCTAAGTTGGGTAGCAGTGCATTGGCAACTCGAGAGGAATTTCTTTTAGATTGTGATCGAGTAAGATTAGATTGGGAAAGGTTCAAGCCATTTAATTTTGAGAATTTTAGAAGAATGACTAAGATTATGAGGATTAATGAATTTTAAAAATCTTGATATTGAGGACCCAATATTTATACCTTAAGTACATAATTTAAATTTTTGAGTATTGAAGGTAAAATCATCAATTTGAATTTGAAGGATAAATATATAATTTCAGACTTGAACATTGGTGGACTGCATTTAAATTATTTTTCAATTTGATGATTTAAATAAAAAAAATTGATGATTGGACTACCTATTTGAAATATTGAGGATGTGAATGGAATTTAAAAAGTTGAAAAAAAAAATTATAAGTGAAAATAGGAATAATATTGGACTCGAATTACTTCTAGAGGAGATTATGATACTTGGAGATCGTGAGGTAAAATTTGATATGGGTTATTTAAATCTTAAAGATATTATATGGATTCAATTTAAATTTGGATATTGATGAGTTGGAAAAGTGAGAAGAGATTACAATAGGTTAAATTTTGATTTGAACAATGATTATCTTAATTTTGAAATGATCGCGATAGATTTGAATAGATTTTGTTATTTAAAATTTTGGAAGAGATTGCGATTGACGTACCTTATGTATGAATGTGAAGGATTTAACAAATTATGCCTTATTTTAATTTCGAGGACAAAATTATTTTAAGTTGGGTAGATTGTAAACTCCCTCACCCAAAATAGGTATTTTATGTATATTTTATATTATTATATTTATTATAGATGTTGAATTTATTTAGAATATTCTCTTAGTTAATTAAAAAATAAAATTTTTTTAGTATATTTACTTATATAAATATTTATTTAGAATTATTTTAGTCTATTTTAGATTATTGGGATTTTTCTATAATTTTTAGTTAATTAAAAACTAGTAACACTAATTTTCTAGAACTTTGAAGAATTTATTTTATATTCAAACTTAAATAAAAATATCCCAAACTTTTATTTTAGGTTCTAAATAATAAAATATATTTTCTATAATTTTTTGGGAATTTTCTGATTATTTTTAGCATTTATTTTGAGTTAATTATCAAAAACTGAATTAAAAACTATTTTCTGAAAAAGAAAACCCAAAAAGAAATTATTTCTGCCCAGTCAGCAAACAGGGGGCCCACCTGTCAGCCGCCCGCAGCAAACAGTGCCGGGCCCGCCTGTCAGTGACTGCGGGGCGGGCAGCGTTGGATGGCTGCCACGTGTCAAGATCTGAGCCGCGACTGCTTTCTCTCTCCTCTATATATATATTAGTTTAAGTTTATTTCTAGGGTTTTTCTTCAGCCGAATTTTGGAGAATTGCCATCTAGGGTTCCTTCATCTTCCAGAAGCCATTGCGCATAGCTCCGGACTCCAAATGAGGCCTAGTTTTTTTGTGTTAGAAAGATATTGAGGTTAGCTTTCTGATTATATAATTTTTTTTACGAAATTATTATTATTAAATTCTGGAAAATTCGTAGAACACAGCATGTCCGAAAATAGACGTGTTTCGATGTTTTCTTAATCCCGGGAGAACCAGGAATCAGAATCACGAACCGTTTAAAGTTTCGGAAAGCTAATGTCGAGATCATTGACATATATTTTTCCCAAAATTTATTTCGAAGTATTTTTATATTGTTAATTCTGTAGAACTTCTAAGGTAAAATTTAACCATCGGTGCACGATACGAAACTTGTATGTGCCATAATTTCCAAACGAATTTGAATTCGGACGAGCCGTAAATTTCAGCATGTTTTTGACGCTGAAATCTATAGGAATTCATGCATGAAAGTCAAGTTTGTGTCAGTTGACTTTTCGGTCAACAGATTGCCTCGATTTGCGTGCCATGAGTCTCGAGTCGATAAAATTCAATTCCTTTGGACAAAATTTAGGCATTAACCTAAAAATCAGAATAATAAGATTAAAATAGGATTTTAGAGTAATTATTACAGAATTAAATAAATTAAAATAAATTATCTTTTGACGTGATGAATTTGTAATACATAGGCTATTTGGACTGTGACTTGGACTCTGATTCATACCAGCAGCAGGACCCCAGGCAAGATACCTTACCAAGTTGTTTACAGTATTTTACATGCTTAGTATATTTCTGTATAATTATTTCATTCTGTTTATTTATTGCATGTGTAGTTCCTTCAGTCATTACTATATATTAGATATGTTGACACACACTTGACACTTAGTATCATAGAGGACAATCATTAGGCGTATGGGCTTTTAACCACTCTGGTAACACCGTAGTCACTAGCACGCACTATGGTGGGTCGTGTCCGATGGTCGCTACCCCCGAGGTATGTCGATTGATGGAGTCCGAGGGTCGCTACCCCCGAGGTATGACGGCTGATGTTGTCCACTGACGAGCGTGAGGTTGTGAGGATTAGATCGAGTAGCCTACCCTTGCCCATACGTCAAAAAGTTGTCCTCATTTGCATTCATATAGATTGTCTTGTACAGCGTACTTATTTATTTTCAAATTATATGTATGTCTACTGTATTCAAGTTGGCTCGTATTTTCTGTATCTTGTTACGTCCCTCTGAGGACCTGGTCCGCTGCCAGGTGTACCTGTTCTTGAGTATTTGCAGGAGCGCAGATTTGGATGGCTATAGATGCTTCGTGGACGTCTTCTCTCGAGCCGTGATTGATAGCTGGTACTTATATTGTTTAATGATGTTGTACTTATATTGTATTTACTTTCTCATTTGAGTTGGTAGTGGATTTGTTTCCATCCAACTATCATCCTTAGATACTCCTTATTGAGATCTAGTTTCATAGACATTGGTTATTTTATTCATATTTGATTTTCGTGGATGAGATCTAGATTATACCCTGTAACTTGTGACATATGTTTATACCACTTGTGGATTTGATATTCATATTACAGCGTACATGTGGATTTGGTTTCCATATATTGGAGTTGCCATATCCATGCGGCTGGCATGCTTACGTGTCCTAGTCCTACGTATTTTTGGGACTGGGACGTGACATGTTTTTGTGGTGGCCCATGCAGGTCTAGAGCATATTGTCTCGGTTACGTTATTGTACCGAACAAGCCTGCACCTAGGAATAGAGTATAGGATCTCATCCATAATTGACTATGATTCGCTCTCCTTCCAATCTATTCCATCTGGATAATTGCATCCCGCTTGATTCCTGTACTTCCCTAATAGTTCTTTGAGTATAGCCTTCTGCTAGAATATAGGAACCCCTATTATTAGAATGATAAATATGGTAGCACACCTATTAAGAATACAACGGGAATATAGACACCACTAAGTTTAGAATATCTAGTGAACCCTAGAATTTCTTTTCTATAGATTGGTTTACCATTATCCCTTGATGTATTATGAAGACTTGAGAGTAGTATAGACACTACTAGAGTTAGTTAGAAGTTTTACCATAATGTTTGAACCTAGTATAGAGGATACCCTAATAAGTACCAAGACCCCTTCTCGTAGACCTTAACAGGAGTTTCTACGGTATGCTTAAGATAATTACAGTACTAGTTTATTGTTATAAGTTGGGTAGTATACCTCACAACATAGTATCACATAGTCTTTTGCCCTATTATTGAAGTGTAGCTGAATGACATTAACTGTGTGCTAGCATAAGAAGATAATATTTTATCAGACTGTAGAACTTAGAGGCTATACCCCTACTTTGTCGACCATCGACTTAGACAAGGAATTAGTATGACAAATGTAGAGTTTGTGGAGTCTTATCTTTTGTGAACTTGAATTGTTATGTACCTTCTTTCATCATAATCCAGCGTATTTATGTTTGTTGTACTACCTTGACTTATGCTGCTATTATAGCCTAGTTTTTGCAAGCTTATTCTTTTATCGAGCTTGCTCATGGCATATGTATTATTGGGTGCACACAATGATACAATTGCCTAGTCAGAATCGGTGTATTAAGGTCTAGCTAACCTTAGTGCGCTTGGTTCGCTCTTCGCATGACTACTTTACGTGGATTGAGATATATGGTAGTAGACAGATATACTTGCCCCTAGATATGTCTGACACATCGTATCGGTTACATAACTGTACTGATACGAGCAGGTAAATAGGAAATTACCAAAAATAGGATTTCAATCCACAACTGTCCTGACAACTCTCTTTTCGATTCTTTAACCTCTTTGAACCTCGTACTTGTATTCGGTTACCTTCACCTTGAGTTCTTTATTATTTTTCTCCGTCTTCCCCTATTTCGGAAAGACGAAACCTCGTGCTGGTATAAGTTGACACTGATAGTACTAGATATACCCCATAAGGCTAATCACATGACTTAGTGACACTTTTTTATAATTGATTAAGGGTATATCATAGGTGATATGTTTGGTGTTAAAACTTTGATAATTGAATAGCATGAGTAAATAAATTAAGGAATATTTTTCTTAAAGTATATAGCCTTCTGTGATAGATGGGTAAATTCTAAGTTGGGTAGCAGTGCATTGGCAACTCGAGAGGAATTTCTTTTAGATTGTGATCGAGTAAGATTAGATTGGGAGAGGTTCAAGCCATTTAATTTTGAGAATTTTAGAAGAATGACTAAGATTATGAGGATTAATGAATTTTAAAAATCTTGATATTGAGGACCCAATATTTATACCTTAAGTACATAATTTAAATTTTTGAGTATTGAAGGTAAAATCATCAATTTGAATTTGAAGGATAAATATATAATTTCAGACTTGAACATTGGTGGACTGCATTTAAATTATTTTTTAATTTGATGATTTAAATAAAAAAAAATTGATGATTGGACTACCTATTTGAAATATTGAGGATGTGAATGGAATTTAAAAAGTTGAAAAAAAAATTATAAGTGAAAATAGGAATAATATTGGACTCGAATTACTTCTAGAGGAGATTATGATACTTGGAGATCGTGAGGTAAAATTTGATATGGGTTATTTAAATCTTGAAGATATTATATGGATTCAATTTAAATTTGGATATTGATGAGTTGGAAAAGTGAGAAGAGATTACAATAGGTTGAATTTTGATTTGAACAATGATTATCTTAATTTTGAAATGATCGCGATAGATTTGAATAGATTTTGTTATTTAAAATTTTGGAAGAGATTGCGATTGACGTACCTTATGTATGAATGTGAAGGATTTAATAAATTATGCCTTATTTTAATTTCGAGGACGAAATTATTTTAAGTTGGGTAGATTGTAAACTCCCTCACCCAAAATAGGTATTTTATGTATATTTTATAGTATTATATTTATTATAGATGTTGAATTTATTTAGAATATTCTCTTAGTTAAATAAAAAATAAATTTTTTTTAGTATATTTACTTATATAAATATTTATTTAGAATTATTTTAGTCTATTTTAGATTATTGGGATTTTTCCATAATTTTTAGTTAATTAAAAACTAGTAACACTAATTTTCTAGGACTTTGAAGAATTTATTTTATGTTCAAACTTAAATAAAAATATCCCAAACTTTTATTTTAGGTTTTAAATAATAAAATATATTTTCTATAATTTTTTGGGAATTTTTTGATTATTTTAGCATTTATTTTGAGTTAATTATCAAAAACTGAATTAAAAACTATTTTCTGAAAAAGAAAACCCAAAAAGAAATTATTTCTGCCCAGTCAGCAAACAGGGGGCCCACCTGTCAGCCGCCCGCAGCAAACAGTGCCGGGCCCGCCTGTCAGTGACTGCGGGACGGGCAGCGTTGGATGGCTGCCACGTGTCAAGATCTGAGCCGCGACTGCTTTCTCTCTCCTCTCTATATATATTAGTTTAAGTTTATTTCTAGGGTTTTTCTTCAGCCGAATTTTGGAGAATTGCCATCTAGGGTTCCTTCATCTTCCAGAAGCCATTGCGCATAGCTCCGGACTCCAAATGAGGCCTAGTTTTTTGTGTTAGAAAGATATTGAGGTTAGCTTTCTGATTATATAATTTTTTTTACGAAATTATTATTATTAAATTCTGGAAAATTCGTAGAACACAGCATGTCCGAAAATAGACGTGTTTGGATGTTTTCTTGATCCCGGGAGAACCAGGAATCAGAATCACGAACCGTTTAAAGTTTCGGAAAGCTAATGTCGAGATCATTGACATATAATTTTCCCAAAATTTATTTCGAAGTATTTTTATATTGTTAATTCTGTAGAACTTCTAAGGTAAAATTTAACCATCGGTGCACGATACGAAACTTATATGTGCCATAATTTCCAAACGAATTTGAATTCGGACGAGCCGTAAATTTTAGCATGTTTTTGACGCTGAAATCTATAGGAATTCATGCATGAAAGTCAAGTTTGTGTCAGTTGACTTTTCGGTCAACAGATTGCCTCGATTTGCGTGCCATGAGTCTCGAGTCGATAAAATTCAATTCCTTTGGACAAAATTTAGGCATTAACCTAAAAATCAGAATAATAAGATTAAAATAGGATTTTAGAGTAATTATTACAAAATTAAATAAATTAAAATAAATTATCTTTTGACGTGATGAATTTGTAATACATAGGCTATTTGGACTGTGACTTGGACTCTGATTCATACCAGCAGTAGGACCCCAGGCAAGATACCTTGCCAAGTTGTTTACAGTATTTTACATGCTTAGTATATTTCTGTATAATTATTTCATTCTATTTATTTATTGCATGTGTAGTTCCTTCAGTCATTACTATATATTAGATATGTTGACACACACTTGACACTTAGTATCATAGAGGACAATCATTAGACGTATGGGCTTTTAACCACTCTGGTAACACCGTAGTCACTAGCACGCACTATGGTGGGTCGTGTCCGATGGTCGCTACCCCCCGAGGTATGTCGATTGATGGAGTCCGAGGGTCGCTACCCCCGAGGTATGACGGCTGATGTTGTCCACTGACGAGCGTGAGGTTGTGAGGATTAGATCGAGTAGCCTACCCTTGCCCATACGTCGAAAAGTTATTCTCATTTGCATTCATATAGATTGTCTTGTACAGCGTACTTATTTATTTTCAAATTATATGCATGTCTACTGTATTCAAGTTGGCTCGTATTTTCTGTATCTTGTTACGTCCCTCTGAGGACCTGGTCCGCTGCCAGGTGTACCTGTTCTTGAGTATTTGTAGGAGCGCAGATTTGGATGGCTATAGATGCTTCGTGGACGTCTTCTCTCGAGCCGTGATTGATAGCTGGTACTTATATTGTTTAATGATGTTGTACTTATATTGTATTTACTTTCTCATTTGAGTTGGTAGTGGATTTGTTTCCATCCAACTATCATCCTTAGATACTCCTTATTGAGATCTAGTTTCATAGACATTGGTTATTTTATTCATATTTGATTTTCGTGGATGAGATCTAGATTATACCCTGTGACTTGTGACATATGTTTATACCACTTGTGGATTTGATATTCATATTACAGCGTACGTGTGGATTTGGTTTCCATATATTGGAGTTGCCATATCCATGCGGCTGGCATGCTTACGTGTCCTAGTCCTACGTATTTTTGGGACTGGGACGTGACATGTTTTTGTGGTGGCCCATGCAGGTCTAGAGCATATTGTCTCGGTTACGTTATTGTACCGAACAAGCCTGCACCTAGGAATAGAGTATAGGATCTCATCCATAATTGACTATGATTCGCTCTCCTTCCAATCCATTCCATCTGGATAATTGCATCCTGCTTGATTCCTGTACTTCCCTAATAGTTCTTTGAGTATAGCCTTCTGCTAGAATATAGGAACCCCTATTATTAGAATGATAAATATGGTAGCACACCTATTAAGAATATTGCTCCTATATAGTTCATGTCTTCAACAAAACATAAGAAAGGGTTTGGTCGGGTATAACTAGGGCAAGGTGGTATAGAGACTTTGATCATTGTATGTCATTGATGACGAAGGGACTAATCGAGGGAATCACGAAAGAAAAAAAATCTACAGACCAAGACAAAAGAAGTTTATAATAAGTCTAGGGAGTATGGTCACTGTATTGAATAAGGTACGATTAGACAAGTATCTTGAAGAATCAAGTCACAGTGACTAGATCAGGAAATTAGAAATAGAAAAGAACTGATACCTATAGAGAGATGGATATTAACACCATGAAGAGGGTACTAACTAAAAGATAAATTTTCTACTAGGGCACGACTGGGAATGGAAGAAGGATCCACTCAGTTTGTTATAATTAGAAGGATCGTTGTTGCAAAAGCACGAGGCTATATATGCAAAAAAGATAAGAATTTGATAGAAATGATAGGAATGCAGTCGATGGAGTAATACAACTAATCCTTAAACTCAATACTATATTCATATAAGTTATATTCTATATAACCTCTCTCATACTATTGATAATCTACTTCTGGCTATAGGTAAAGAATATACGATCCTTACAACTTCGTCTTCCTCGCATATTCTTAACTTAGTAAGTAAGGGTCTAAACTAAGCATGTACTTAAGTCTATCACTCATGGCATACTATTTGCTAAGGACACTCTTCAATACTCTTCTAATCTTCAATTGGAATACCTACCCGTACAACTTACTCCATTCTATTATCTATCTTTCTGAACTGTTGTTTGTCTAGTCTATGCTATCTAAAATCTATCTTCCTTATGAGAATCTTCCGACTAGGATACTACCCTATTACATAAGCATGATGTCTTGGTTATCTTGAGGGAAAATTTTTCGAACTCTATGAGATGATAAGATTTCTAAAATTCATTGACTATGGTAGATTAGAAATAGGTTCTCATCACCTACTACTAAGGATAGGTCCAGCAAGCTCATACCCTTATTAGTTAAAATCTAAATTCCTAGCCCTAATCAGTTTATGTATAAATCTACAATATTCAGCTATCATTCCTATAAGACTCCTATCTTCCATTTACACTTCGCTACCATGTGTAAATCTATACTCTAAAGGTCTTGTGACAATCCTCTATAGAATAACCATCAAGTCAGTATGTGATTCTGAACCTGTGTTTAATTTCTTGAAGTTCAGAGACTGATCGACAATTTTTACTCGCACTAAGTTCTCTAAATTTTAAAAGCATTACAATTTATAAATACTAAAATTATTATCCCTTAAGTCCATATCATAATCCCTTCTCCTTGGATTATGCGACCATAATATCTTTCCCTTATCATTTGTTTCCTACCCGTTTTTATCATTTTAGTATGTTAATCTTGTTTTCAACTTTAAGCTTCACCAATCATGACCCAGTACTTTCCGTTTTATAGTATAGATCTTCTAGGCAACTACCGAGTGATAAAATTTTCAGTCCTTCTTAGATCCTTCTCTTAATTTAAAATACACAAGGTCATGTACTCCTCCTGAATCTCTTCTTGTTACTATTTTACCTTCTTCACCTTGAGCCTGAGATTTCTTATTGTTTATTCCATGTATACCTTCATCCAAACTACATGGTTACCATCTTGTTATAGCTTATCATCTATTATAGGTAATTCATTATATCTAACTCAAGACTATAATATCTATCAAAACTCTCACCCTTCATCATATTTGCTCTATCACATATACTAGCCTATCTACCCAAGTAATCACGGGTGGAACTCATTTGTTCAATTAACACTGACAACCCAAATAATCAAGTACATCTAGTTTGATTTTCGAAAGCTATACTTTAGTACTCTAGTTATCTAATTACTCAAACATTTGGTCTAGCAATCTACCTATCTATTTAGTCCAGACCTATAGTCATCAATAATTTAAGGGGTCATAAGATCTAGTTTTGATACTAAAAGTCATAAGGCAACTAGAGTTTTAACCACTATGGCCTACTACGTAAGGTTCCAATTTCTTAAGGTCATAATACAATTCCTTGTATCACCATCATGGGCCACATCTAACCCCTAGCATCTAGCTATGTATTTCATAAAGTATTCCAGTGCATTAGAATCAAACCATCTTTCTAACTTATAATACTTTCAAATTACTGCTACCTTAAGCAAAGGTAAGATTTTATTAGTTCTAGGCCTCTAATACTATATTCAATTCTCATGCTAACAATCTATACTAGCTCTAACATATATGAATAACCTATCTACCTACCCAACTAAGGGTAACCATCTTCTCAAAAATTTATATCCAACATGTCTTCTTCCGCCTTGACAAGGATCTGCTTCTTGGAGGAAAACCGCGCACGAACGTCCATCTCTCTGAAATAGGGAGAGATAATAAATAATAATAAAGATGTCGAAGAGAATAAAAGAGTACACTTATGAAGTTCAAGGGCGATAATCAAATGCTAAGGAATTTTTAAATCAATTGTGGATTGAGATACTAATACTTCTAATCTTGATTACAGGCTCGCTCGATACCGAAAAGTAACCGAAACGATTTAATCAGACCTGCATGGGCCACCACAAAATATGTAATGCTCCTGTCCCAAAATACGTAGGACTAGGAATACGTAACATGCCAGCTACACATTCGACCAGACTCTGATCCGATTTGAATACGTATAAGCTGTATTATACTGGTCACTAACTAAATAATCAAGTAAATACAAATATCTATCCTCAATCCACAATGAACATAATACAACAAGAATGAGCTATATGTGCTAAAGTCGATCGCCCAGTAACACACAAGCTCGAATAGACTCGAGAAAGGAATATGAGTCTATAAAACTAGGCTACATCATCAGACGAATAAATAATATGAATAAATAACCATAACTCTGGTAGAAATGATATATGTACCTGGCATCCATTTTTGCATGACAAATTAACACACATCAGCATCTCCAGGCATGATCCACAATGGTCCATGCTACAAAACTGGCAAGGGACCATGTCCTCAGATGGACGTAACAAGGTACAAGAAACATCATGCCAAAGTAAAACAGTATAATGCCACATACTCAAGGGTAAACTACTGTAACCATCTAAGTGATATATACGTGAGGACATCACTCGTACTCAGGCTGAAACCACTACAGGCTCAGTATCGGGGAGCCCATAGCAGCAAGTAATATCACGTAGTCCAGTATATATGCCAAAGATCTGAGACAGAGTCTAAGGCACCTCCAGTAGTATAGTATATATATAAATAATTAGCTTGTAGTATATTGTATCTTTCCCCACCTAATATAACCTCATATCTCATGTCCACGATGTCTCATGTCCATAACATGCAAGATCATGACCTCTAGCTAGTACAACGAGTCATAATGATATCTATATAATATGCAAGTCTCATATCACGAATCCTGTAAGCCTATACAGAATCACCATGAATAACTCAAGAAAGATTCTGTCACATAAAATAGTGTCAAGTGTCCTACGGTATGACGTACTTAGTAAAGCAAGCACGCAAAAATAGGATCGTGAAATCAACTCTCTAAATGACGTTACACAACTCCGCGTACGGCTTGACACTCGAATCTTGTTCGGATGCTAAGCAACGCCTTACGGTCCTAGGTTGAACAGATATATTACAAGAGTATATATATAGAAGAAATACAAGTAGATAATATAACATGATCTACTGCAAGTTTGGTAATGTACACTTGCCTGAGTTCTGAACTCCGTCAACTGCTCCTGGGAAAGTAAAATCTGTACGTACACATCCGAATGCTGAAACAAATATCACCAATATTTTCAGAATACATGAAATAGCTAGGATTGACTACCCATAAGTTCAATTTGGTCACATGACAAAAATAATAATTTTGGGTCAAAACGGGGTCCACAAGTGGCCCATTTCGTACCAAAAAGCGTGCTAGAGACAAAGTTCTTCAAATTTTAGCAAACTTAGTATCTATGTGTCCAAAACGATGTCACAAACTCAACGAAGTGTCCGAAATTAGATTCCGGTGAGCCGGTCACGAACACCCGTCAAGTGGAACCGTAGGGCCCGCGAAACGATATTTGGTCAACGTTCTCAGAATCGAACCAAACTTGGGTCACAGGACCAGCGTAATGCTGCAAATCTGATGATACAAGTTTTATTACGAAACGACAAGCATGCACACACAAAGTTATGACAATGTGTCAGAATATGTCGATATGCTATTTTTTGACGGATAAGCGGTGTGCACGCACATCCAAATCAAGTTCTGTAAAATTTTACACGTTTGCGTTGACGATACGCGCCTTTCGATGTAATCCTCACACGACAAAGTCGCTCATTTGGCGGGACACACCCCGTATCTAGAAATTCTAAATTTAGAAAATATTAACTTTTTCCAAGTTTTTGGAACAAAGGTTTAGTCAATAAAGTCTACGAATTACTCTCAACTATTTATACAAGCATGAAGGTGGTTATACCTTTTATGAGTCAGAGAAAATGGTTCCTGAAACGGAGTTAGGACGAGGGAGAAACAAATTCGCGAATTTGGCACCATAAAACTGTAAGAATAATTTTAGTTTAAACGCACAACTTGGAGACCTGTTTTGATCTATAAATCAATTGAATTAATGGCTGGAAATGGAGAAGAGTGAAGATCTATATACCGAGATTGTGTTGGAAGTTTTGGGTCGACAATCCAACAGTTGGATGGCCCAAAAATTATGCGCAAAGTCGCTAAGACGAATCACGATAATGGCTTCTATTCCACGCGCGTCTCGACGAGTTTGATTGAATAATGAAGAAATCGTCAATTTTGAACATCATGGAGACGACGACACGTTGTGGTAGCTCGCGGTGGAGTGCTGGACGCCCGTGGCAGGTTGACGCATCTCCGGCGCGAGGCTACGCACGACCAGGGTGGCGCTCGGTGGTGTGTGACTGATGCTGCATGTGTCGCGGCTGCTAGCGAAGCTTCTGCGCGTGGGTGAGCTCAGGTGCGCAGGTGGTAGCCACGCGGGCGACGGTTGAAGTCGTCGATGGTGGCGCTCGGATTGGAGGTGATGGCGGTGGTGGTTTGATGGTGATGGTGGCGGTGGCTTTTAAAAGAAGATGGGGTTTCGGTACTGAGGGGTCACGGCTATTTCAGAAGCTGGGGGGTCGGGGAGGGGTTACTGTAGCTGGGTGCGGGTATGGGTTTTGATTTCGGGTGTGGGTGTGGGTTTGGGTTTGGGTTTGGGTTTTGTTTTATTTTATTTTGTTTTCTTTTCTTTTATTCTCTTATATATATATATATATATATATATATATATATATATATATATATATATATATATATATATATAAAATTATAATTATAAAAATTATGTTTGCACAAGAATTAAATGGTAGGGAAATTTTATAATACTTTAAAAAATACTTTTACATTCAAAAATCTGACTTGTTTTAATTACTAAAATAAAATAATATTTATACAAGTTATCAATAAATATATAATTCTAATTAGCTAAGTAGAATTTCCAAAATTCCTATAATTAAGTAAAAATAAATAAATTAAAAGATTAAAATTGAGGGGGTTTACAAAAGGAATTCATACTTGGCCTTCAGGAGTTCATATTTAGACTTTCAAAGGCGTGCTCGAAGTATTGCTTGACCGATGCGAATCATCGCTAATGTGGGTGGCTATGATGAACTTGTCTTTGCCTAGCCGGCACACATAAAACTTGGACGATACATGCTAGTCGCTAGAAAAATCTATTGATGCATGCTAATAAAAGAAGTGAACGCACCTAGCTAAGGGAATAATTCCATCTTGTATTGCTTGTCTAGAACATGGAAAAGAAGTAACTTGATAGATTTTCTTATGTGCTGCTCTATATGTCTTCACACGGTTTTTTAATACTCGCACTAATCCGTAGACTCGTACTAGTATAAAGGCTTATGTTTCTACTATTTCAATGCTTGCTTGCTTTATATGCTAACTAGTACCCGCTCATCTCATTTCAATGCTCGTCACGTAGGACATACTATATTTCAATGCTTGTCTCATAGATTCGTGCCACATCCTGGAATACGACACGGAACGGATTCACTTCGTTTGGCTAGAAAACTATCAAGTAGTTGTTTCGTGCAAGTTTGAACAATAAAGTATTTGGGATCGTTAGGTCACCAAGGCAGTTCCCGAACTAGGGGACTACAACACAATAAGTTAAGTGAGAGCTATGATCAGACAACTCGGGGAGCAACATTCGTTCAGGACTAGATCAGGTGGCTCTGGGAGCCAAGAGCCAATATGTTTAATTGTGAACATTGGAGAAAGATTTGTGTTTGTGAACATGGAATAAGATTTGAGTTTGTGATCATGGATAAGGATTTGAACGAGTTTGTGATATGTGATTTGGAAGACTAAGTTCGTTTGGTCACGAACAACCTGTGCACAAGGTATTTTTGTGGTTCCTGCTGACGGTACACCGGGGCCGATCTGATCCGGACGAAATATTTCGATAGAAGTTTGTTTCGAGCGAGATGGTGTAATGGCTATATGGTACCTAGCATTGAAGTCATCCGTTCAGAGGCTATTGTGGTGCCCTATTTTCCCTATTCAGGGAGCGCGGCTATGAAATACTTTCGGTATCGCTCGATCAGGATAGATTGAATCAAGATCTTTTCCTCATTATGGATTGGCTTCTTCGGAATCGATTTTCATATTCAGTGGACCGTGTCCCAAGGACGGACTAAGTGACAGAGTCAAGAGGGACCTCTACGCTGCAAGTTTTCTTGCCTAGTTTTTGCTGTCGTATTGTTGCTTTTGTGCTTTCGAGTTGATTTTCGAGTTTGTATTTTTTTGAACGATTTTGATGGGTTTTATTGCTTTCGTTCGTTGAACTATGCTTTTGTTTCGATCTTAAAAAAGAGGAGTGGAGGTATTGATCAGCTATTTGTGGCAATATAGGTGATCGCGCAGTAGCATCGTGCGAGCGGAGTCTCTTGAAGCACCTTTTTCCTTTTCTCTCTCCACCAACTTGTGAGTGGCTATACTTCGATTAGTTGATCCTTCTTCCAAGTCTTCACACCAAATAATCTTACTCTCTTGATTGTTCCGATCCAACGATACCATAATAACTAAAAGATGTCAAGATAAAAATAGAATAGACTTGAATTACTTTATGCTTGTCAATCAACTTGTAAACGGGTACCTTGTTGCATGCTAGTTCGCTTAGAATATTCTTTCATCATATTTTAACTCTAGCTAAAACATATTTTTCTATTATTGTGCTATGTATAGAACACACTTGACTATGGAATAAACTGATCAGGAAGACTATGCAAAACAGATCATACAATGTTACTTGTCTCGTGCTTATGTTGCCTTGAACTGCATTATTTGATAACTTAGTTTAGACTTCGCTTGGTCATGGACAACTTGTGCATAAGGTCTTAGTTCCCACGGATGATCGCTGGGGTACTGGCACCGATCCGATCCGGACGAAACTCCCTGATAGTCGCCTGCTTCGGACGGGATGGCATGTAACGCCCCTGTTCCTTGTGTTGCATGCCATTCCATCCTGAGACTATAACTCGTCCACTATGTCATCGTGCCAGTGACTCCCCTCGTATATTTAAACTGTGCAAGCTAACTATGTCTTCGTGGCAGGGATGGACATGGTAAGTTTTGTGCAGGTAGTTCAGACGGGCTGGTAAAGTCACCAAGTGGTAGCATATTTATTTCAGTAAATTTTTATATCCATTGCTTGCTTGTCACTTGAACTAAGACAAGATAGAAAGACCACTTAATAACTTGCATACTTCACATAAATAACGTATTAATTGGTATAGTTGGGTTAGCTTGCCTTTACCAGTGTATTTTGATGTACTGACCCTCGTTGCAACAGGTTCTCCATGCCAAGGCGATCCTACAGGGAGTTAAGGCGACTTCCCAATCCAGTCCACCTATCGGCGCGACCTGTTCGTGCCTTTTTGAAGCGTGATTGAAGTTCCAGGATCTCGTGCACATATCCTATGCAGCTCCGTTGCAAGGCGATAGCTTCGCTCGAATGTGTCTATAGCTTTTGAAGTTTCAGTAAAAGAATGTAATATATTGGACGGCTATCTAATTTTGTGTCCCCTTTTGTAAGCCCATGCGGCAACATTTTGTACTTGTTCAAGAGTTTGTAAATGATGTTCAATATCAATAAAAAAAGCTTTTTCTTGTTTCAATATTATGTTCAATTATCTACGTACTCTGAATACGTGCTCGTTATATCAAATACCTTGGCCTTGTGCGTTGCGCAACCTAGGCATGCACGACATCACGTCCGGGGAACGACTATCGATTCCACATAATAGTTTTATAACACTCCTCTCTCTCTCTCTCTCTCTCTCTCTCTCTATATATATATATATATATATATATATATATATGAGAGAGAGAGAGGATATTGCACCAAGGCTTGTTGTATCATTTATTGCACAAAGCAAATCCAGCCACATATTTTTTTGAAATGTGTGGTTATAAAGTATGTTGACGTGGCAGTAACTTTATGGAATAATTTATAACCACATATTTCAAAAAAAATGGCTGGTTGAGATTGCTTGGTGCATTAGTACTTGGTGCAATATCCCGTCCATATATCTTTATATATATATATATATATATATATATATATATATATATATATATATATATAGTGACACACCTTGCTTTCTTCGTATCACTTCATATATTGTCTTTGCAGAACGAAGGTTTATATATATATATATATATATATATATATATATATATATATATATATATTGTGGTTGTCCTCTGGTGACACACCTTGCTTTCTTCGTGGCACTTCATATATTGTCTTTGCAGAACGAAGGTATGGCGCATTCAAGTTCAAATGTGGGGACAAAAGGGGGCGGGCACTGATCGTTCGCAAGAGGGAACATAGATGTCTGCGGCAGCAGGGGAAGCAGCCCTTAGTTCAGAGCTCAATAGGATCAATGCAAAAAATAAAGGTTGCTGAGGAAGCACATTTACCAAGTCAGGTAGAGCTAGTCGAAGGACATCACTCGATCTATGCAAACTCGTAGACAAGTTGAAGAGGCATCTAAGGGAAGCAGAGTTGGATCTTTGAAGAAGTGTACTCTCAATTATACTTAGAAGAAGAGTAAAGCACAGACGTTGGACGATAACTCGTGCTTCTCTGTATTGCAAAACTTGAAATCCGAAGTTGCAGATCTTACGGAGGCTAATCCTGCTTGAAAAAAGATGCTACAGGAGGAATATGATATATATACTTGAAGAGTAGAGAACCTCCCTAGTCGGTATCTAGTATAACTTAGCATGTTGAGTCTGTTGTATGGTGTATGATCTGAAAGAGTAAAAGTTGTGAGATTTCAGTTGCGATAGAGTTGTAACTTTTCATTATCATTAATAAAATTATATTTTCCATATATATATATATATATATATATATATATATATATATATATAGCCTAGGGAAAATAGAAAGAAAGAAAAAAGTATCCTAGGAAAAATAGAAAGACCATATAATATATTTTACATGTTCTCACAAGATTACTGTTTTGGTTTAGGTGAGTCGACTAGAGACATCTCACCAGTGCATTTTACAATATGTTGACCCCCTCCTCCACGGATAGTCGACGTTGTCGATGGTACGTCGTTGATAAACAGTATTTTTGTAGTGTCATACATTGATAATGCTGAAAAATTGCATCTGCATCTGGAGTTCCTTGTGGAGGAGAATTCCGAAGTTATTTCGACAAACTTAGATATATACATTCACATTAATTAATTTGTTTGTATAATTTATAGGGATGGTTTTGGACCTAGGTTCTTATGTTTTACTTTCGGTAAGTAACTCCTCAAACTTTGTTCTTGTGATTGTTGTTATTAGGCTATTTTCAATGGAGATTTCTAAAATTGAGTTTCTATCATACTTGGTACTTTAAGGAAACTTTTATCCTAGTTGGCCGAATTTCTACATAGAAATTGCACCAAAAACATACTCTTTAATGGTTTTCAATTTCTATTCTACGTGGAAGAAAATAAAAGGGTCAATTTAATAATTTAGTTTGAAAGTATGAAGAGATGAATAATTTCTACGAGAGGTCCTTACAGAAATCCTCCATCCTAACATCAGCATCAGCGCTGCACGTAGAAAATTGGGATAGATTGAGAGAAGTTTTTTTCTTCTTAAAACTACGAGATAGAAACCTCCATTGGAGATGTTTTTAGAATACCGGTTATGAGAGGCCCAATTTTGAGTGGTTTTAAGTTACGACTTTTAAATCAATCCAATTCATGCTTTGTAACGAGCGGTTTTGAAAGACTTTTACAAGAATAAATGAAATAAAATTAATAAAACCGTTCAAACAAAATCCACCGATTTGGGATATTTATAAAGCCAAAAAAAATTATATTACGCCGATTTTAGGGGGTTTTTGAGCCGACCAAAACCAGTGCCTCATAAAAATTACAAAGCAGGTTTTCATAAATGATCGGTTCAAAAACACTCAAAAATCGATGAAAATACCGTTACCAAGCAGACCCATAGGATTGCAATTGATAGCATGGGCATACACAAAACCACAGGTTGTCTCTGACTCTCGTCATCTCATAGAGCTAGCCAAGCTCGAGCATGAAATTGTTGAACTAGCTAGCGCGAGCTTGAAAACAATGTCAAGCTCGGGCTCAATTAATAGGCACGCAAGCAGGAGTTGCTCTGTTGGCTCCAAGGAAAATGGCACTTAACTTGATCCTTTTGAGATTTCAGTTAGTTTCCTATAATTAATCCAAATAAATAAAAGTAATCTCAACTTATGTAAATACTATAGGTTTGTTGAAGTTTAGTTATGGACTAAATAAAATCACCATAACAGAAAGATGAGAATAAGATCAAGTGATCATAACTGATCTATCAAATTTTCTTTGCTCTATCACTTATAAATAGCTGGAGAAAGAGCACGTTGAACTCTCAGTTTTCTTTAGTGGGGCATTAGAGTTATGAAAATGAATGAGTCCTCCTTTCCCAGAGATCATCAATGGCTGCTTGCTGCAGCCTTCTTGCTCTCTCTCTGCGTGTTGGCACGTTCCATGGAAGTCACTCACGATGGCCGCGCCATCAAAATCGACGGCAAGCGCAAGCTCATCCTCTCCGGTTCCATTCACTACCCGCGATCGACACCAGAAGTACGTAAAATGAAGATATTTGTAGTTTGTTTTATTTTTTATTTATTTATCTTCATTTCTTTGTTCTAGTAATTTCAGATGTGTTTGGATTATGTATATATGTAGTTTCCAACATTTTTGAAATATCTCTTTCACAAAATTTAATTAGTGTGACATGTATTTCTCTAGCTTAAATACTTAAGCAGTTGGTTTCAATGTGAAAAACAAGTTTCTGAAGAAGAAAAATTACTGATACATTTAGTTTATTTGTACTTGTAGTAGTAGATCATAATTTATATTATGAAAGAAAGGTATATCTGAAGTTATTCCTGGCAAACCTAAAAAAAAAATCTATATTTTTCATGTATTAAGTGACAATGTACTGCACATATTTTGATATTATAATTATTTTGTTTATTGGTCTTCAGATGTGGCCTGATCTGATTAAGAAGTCTAAAGAAGGCGGCCTCAATGCAATAGAGACCTATGTTTTCTGGAATGCTCATGAGCCTCGCAGGAGAGAGGTTGTCGATTCGTTCAAAAATTATAATTTTGTTATGTATATATATTTGATCTTCATGTAACATAATATGTGTAGAATACTAATGTTTACGTTTTTTTTTTTGGTTCATTTCAGTACAACTTTGATGGTAATCTCGATCTTATTAGATTTATCAAGGAAATCCAGAATGCAGGAATGTATGCTATTCTTCGCATTGGCCCGTATGTTTGTGCTGAATGGAATTATGGGTACGAATTATATATTTTATTCTTGATACAACAAAATTCATGTTTTTTCCATTCATTTTTTTTTTAACAATCCTAACTACTTACTCATTTATATTGTTAGAGGACTTCCTGTTTGGTTGCTTGAAATCCCAGGGATGGATATGAGGACTGACAACCAACCTTTTAAGGTTTGCAAGTTTATATGTTACATTTCATTCTTTCTTTTTTTTGTTAGATAATACTAAGTATTTATTATCTAAATTTTATTTCATAATTGTCTTATAGGATGAAATGCAAAATTTCACTACCTTGATCGTTGACATGGTTAAGCAAGAGAGACTACTGGCACCACAAGGAGGGCCTATTATCATAACTCAAGTATATTTATTAGATCTTCATTTTGATTAATTAGATATCAATTTTCTTATAATTTTGTAATTAAATTAATTATTCAATCCTTATTTTTAGGTTGAAAATGAGTATGGCAATTTTAAAAAAGAGTATGGAGAGCCCGGTAAAAGATACATTAACTGGGCTGCACAAATGGCAGATTCTCTTAAAGTTGGCGTGCCATGGATTATGTGCAACCAAGATAATGCACCCCAACCTATGGTATAATTATATTCCTTTTTTTTAATAATATTTGATAACATAAAATTTTTCTCAAAAATAAAATTATTTAAACTAAATTTCTGTAATGTTTATGAACTAGATTAACACTTGCAATGGTTTCTATTGCAATGGATTCAAACCTAACAACAAGAATAGTCCGAAGATGTGGACCGAGAATTGGACTGGATGGTAAGAACTCTATCGGATTCTTCACTTACGAAAATATCAATAAGAATATTTTTATCAGCTTATAATATATTCAACTTTTAATGTTTTAAGGTTTAAAGCTTGGAACAAACCTGATGAACATAGACCAACTGAAGATCTTGCTTACTCAGTAGCTCGCTTCTTCCAATCCAATGGAACATTCCAAAACTACTATATGGTTAGTAAATTACACTAAAAATATATAAATTTATTATCGAAAAATTCATTTAAACCTTTCAACTTTACTACTAACTTATTTGTACAATCAGTATCATGGAGGAACCAATTTCGGTCGTACATCAGGAGGTCCATACATCGTAACATCCTATGATTACGATGCTCCTCTCGATGAATATGGTATGCTAATCATATATATATATATATATATATATATATATATATATATATATATATATATATATATATATATATATACAGATTTTTATTTTTACTGTTTTTGTATTTGAATTTGAAGTAAAGATCTAAAATAACATTCATATTTGCTCCTTAGGAAATATAAGGCAACCTAAATGGGGACATTTGAAGGATCTTCATACGGCTCTTAAGACAATGGAGGATGCTCTTCTTCATGGAGATGTTAAGTGGACTGATCTAGGAAATCAGTTATCGGTATGACACAAAAAAAATTCGTTAAGAAAAAAAATCAAGTATTTAAATGGTACTAATGATCGGTAATAATTATATTGTAGGTCACAAAGTTTTCTGGTGAAGGAATTATCCCTGCCTGCTTCTTGACCAACAAGAACAATCAAGCAAACGCAGATGCCACAATAGAATTTGAAGGGAGCAAGTACTTCGTTCCAGCATGGTCAATGAGTTTCCTTCCTAATTGTACTAAGGAAGTGTACAACACTGCCAAGGTAACTTACTCATATCTAATTTCTTTTCTTACAATTTGTTTACTTAAAAGTTCATGCTATATTTTACTAGAGATGTACATTTTACAGGTTAATGTTCAAACTACAATCATGAAGAAGAGGGCTGAGGAAAACCCTGCAATACTGAAATGGTCTTGGCAGTCCGAAACAATGGAGGATCCTCTCAAGGGCTTGGGGGGTTTCTTGACTGAGAATCAACTTCTCAATCAAGTAAGAACCGGTCTCGATGCTAGTGACTACTTGTGGTACATGACCAGGTATTGAAATTATCCTTTCTTGCTTTAATCTGTTCTTTTAACTATAGAACATTGAAATGTATGACTAAAACTTGAGGTGTTCGTACTTTTCGCAGCGTTGAACATAAGAATAACGAGAACATGACACTTCGTATCAAAACAGAGGGTCAAGTTCTTCATGCTTTTGTCAACGGGCATCTTATTGGTAATATATATATTCATAACTGATATCCCTTGTATTTTCAAAATCTATAACTTTGGTATTTATTTTGAAAAGTTTGGTATTTGTTAGGATCCCGGTATTCTAGTGCCGAACCAAATTATTCCTTCGTATTTGAGGGTCCTGCTTCAATGAAAGAGGGAAATAATTTTATTTCCTTGCTCAGTGTAACTGTTGGCTTAAAGGTTCTGAATTTACCTGTACCTGTAAAATTTCAACTTATATTGTTATATGTTTTTATTCATCGTATTATTGTTGTGTTTCCGAGCAGCACTATGGCCATAAATACGAGCTTACGCCTGCTGGAATTGTAGATGGTCCTGTCCAGTTGATCGGATCAAACTCTACCTTGGACTTGTCGAAGAATAAATGGTCATACAAGGTATTGTGAATCTAATATTATGTTTTTCCCACATTCGTATCATTATTTTTATTATTCATCAGTTACAAAGTTACAAGAGTATATTTTTCATGTAGGTTGGTCTTGATGGTCTTCAGAAAGGACTATATCATGAGAGTGATAAGTGGACTTCTGGTGACAATGTTCCTACAAATAAGCCCTTTACTTGGTATCAGGTATTTATTCAGTATCTAAAGAATATATATTGGTATCAGCTATTTATTCAGGTTTTGTGTTTTAGACCAATTTTGAAGCTCCTCTCGGATCGGAGCCTGTCGTCGTTGATCTGCTTGGCATGGGAAAAGGCGAGGCATGGGTGAACGGCCAGAGCCTCGGCCGCTACTGGCCGAGCTTCATCGCATCCAAGGATGGCTGCAGCAAATGTGACTACAGAGGGGATTTCAAGAATGGCAAGTGCTTGACTGGTTGCGGGGAGCCATCTCAAAGATGGTAAAGATGATCTAGTTTATATTGATCAGTACAATAGTTTCTAAGTAATAGGTACTAAAAACATTTGAAATTTTTTTCAAGGTATCATGTCCCTAGATCATTCCTCAAGGCTGGTGAGCCCAATGTTCTGACATTGTTCGAGGAAGCTGGCGGCGATCCTTCGAAAGTCAACTTCCAGACTGTCGTGGCCGAGAAGGTATGTGGGAAGGTGCCCGAGGGCAAGAACCTGACCCTGTCGTGCCAGGGGCACGGTCGAACGATCGCAGGGGTTGAATTTGCGAGCTTCGGTGACCACCCAGAAGGATCTTGTGGCTCGTTCAAGAAGGTCGGGTGCGACACGGAGAATGTTGTGTCTGCAGTCGAGAAGGCGTGTCTGGGGAAGGAGCTCTGCTCTCTGGAGGCTAGCGAGAACTTCTTCGGGGACTGCCACGATTGCGATGATCTTGTCAAGATTCTAGCTGTTCAAGCTACTTGTTCATAAGCTTGAAATAGTTTTTTTCCCAGATAATAAGAGATTTAGGTTATAGTATGTAGATGGAATAATGTGAATTCATCTACTTTTATGAAAGTTACATTGCTCATGTAACTCTTGATTATTTAGATAGTCTCTTCCAGATAATAAAGATTTTTTTTCATATTAAACTTTCACCATTCTTAGCTCATTTTTCTTAATTTGTGCATAACTGTTTCTTTGTATATATTCTGGATTATTAGTCACTAGAACCTTATCTAATTTTCTACACTTAATCACTGGTCTGAGTTAATTTCTTTCTCTATTACTATTAATTTCATGCTACTAGAAACAGAGCAGTAACAGATCTTAACCAAGTGACATTTAAGAAATTAGTGAAGAACTTGGGTCAGCAACACTTCATAATGTTGAAAAGAATGTCCATTTTAAAGGCTTATTGCAATATAGTTGTACATGGTGTTCAGCAAGTCAACCTGATGGCCATAGTGAATTAAATATTTTGCAGAAACCTTCTAAAATAAGTTAAAAATTAGAAAAACAGATGATAGGTTATGCTCAGCCAACAAATTCTACTTTCCAGATAGCAAAGAAGTACAACGTTAAGAGGTTGCTTCCTCACAAGAAGAGCTTGTTGCAGTGGACATTTACACAGTTCCAATGCCTGGATTCCACCAGCCGAGAACTACATATATTGTTGGTGTTGGGTGAGGTTCCTCCCTGTGTGGAGAACACTGCCATCCGTGTGTCGAAGAAACTCGAAAAGTCGAAGGCAATGAAAGGAGTTCGTTTGGAGTTGTGCTTTGTATTGTATCAGAACAGTATCAGAGGGGGTTGTATACCAACGACATATTGTCGATACGGTTTTGTTCCATCAATACAAATTGACTCGTAAGAATGCCGACGACATATTGCTGGTATGCCGTTGGGTGTGGGCTGAGCCAATTTTCAACATCTAATTAGGCACGCTGGTTCGATTTGAACTGCCATGATTGCTCAATGATTAGGGTGACTCAAATATGGATATTCTAACCCTAAATACGGTAACCATTCACCAAAGTAGAGATTGATTGAGCTACAACTTTCAAAGAAGAGGGAGAGGAGACTCGAAGATTGCAGGTTGAATTGAATAGAGATTGTTTCAAGAAGATCCACATCGGTTCGTTCTTATGATCTCGTCTTCGGTAATTTTTTATTCTCATTGTAATCTACTTCAATTCAAGTTTGAGTACTTGTGGTAATCTGTGTTAGATCTATAGTGTCCTGGACGGTGCACTATGTGTGGGCTTGTGGCTAGTTTGACTCGGTCGGAAGTGAGTATTAGAAAAACCTTTCGGCATCTAATCGATCGTGACGAATGCATAGAGAACCTTTCATATTCATAAATTGACTTCTGTTGGAATGAGTCATAAATGCAGTGGATTGTGTCTTGGTGAACGTATAAGCGTCTCTTTTCATACATTTTTATTGTAGTTTTTAGTGGACGTTTTTGCTGCTTAGTTTTAATGAATGCACTTTCATGTTGTTTTCGATGCTTGTTTCTATTGTCCATTTTCATAGATTTCTGCATTTATTTCAGAATTCTGAAAGAAATGAATGATAGAAGAAGCATATTGATCCGATGTTGATACCATTGCAGGAGGACGTGTAATTGATGTTTGATCATTGTGAAACGATTCCCCTTCTCTCGACGAATTCTCTAATTCCTTTTTTTTTTATTTTACTGATTATAAACTGTAAATTGTACTGTAGTCCCTAATAGTAGTCCCTAATAGAAAGATAAATTAATAAATTATATGCTTACTGACACCATTTTTTTGTGTACTTACACCATAGAGTACCAACAAAAGACATATCTAAAAGGAACATTGGCACTTAAGAAATGCAAATAAGATATCCTACCATACCTGTTATTGACATTTGGGTAAAAATAAAACAGATTTGTATGCTACCTTTCCTGCATGCAAGGTCAGCCCAGGAGCTTAGATTGTCCTAGCCGAAGCTAATTTTAATTTTTTCTTTGACCAGGACTCTTGTGAGGCGACCCCGGCCTCTTGCAGGTCACGTTGGGCCTGGAGGTTTAGGCTGAAGAGATTGCCCAAATCCGAAGTCTTGTTAAGCTTACCTCTGCATAGGGACAACTGCTTCTATGCGGTCTTACACTACTTCACCACTAAACAGTAAAAACGATGCTACATGGACCGTGTTTTTGGCCCGCGGTCACGGACTGCGGTCCAAAAATCGCGGGAAACATATCATTTTCCAAACAGTAAACATCACACCAAGTGTACACAGAAACAGGATACAGAGTTTCAAATTTCCATGGGCACTTCTCCCTTCAGGTACTTTCATTGGTCCACCACCATTGAACATTGCAGTCCGAATGAACACAACGTATGATGGAGAATCCCAAAAGGTGGCATGTCCAAGTTCAGTGTTGGTGGTGGGCATGCCACTAAAGATGATGCTTCCTATCCTTGTCTTCTCCTCCCCTTTCTTGTGTTTGGTTTCGATGCTGACACTCCAAAACACACTAGGATCTCGTATTCATGTCGACATTGGAAAAAGTACCTATATGTCCTCCTCCGACACGGGCTCGACACTGAACATGGCAAGGGATTTCCAATGTACCAATATGTCCTCCTCTGACACGGGCTCGACACTGAACATGGCGATTTGACATAGAAGGCCGAAGTTTAACAAAATATTCTTATTTCTTATCTGTTTACAACCACCACCAAATGTACTCTTAGTTCTTCAGTACTATTAGTTCCCCTTCCTATGCTTTACCCTCTTCTTTCGGTTTAGAGAAATGAGATGCTACCTATTCCCGTTTTCTAATGCCTTATCCAATTCTAAGTCTAAAATTGGTAGAATGGATCCTCTGACTCAGTTTCCCCCGACACCGTAGTTTGTAGTCACGTACTCTAATCCGCTAAGCTACAAGTTCCACCTTGTCTCTATTGGATATATTTCTAGGAGTACCCTCAAAGAGGAACCTCTCCTCGACCATTTCGATCGGCTGTTTGAATCGTCTTCTTTTATTCGATTTTGATAAAAATCATGTACTCTGTAATGCTAATAAAATCCATATCCTTCTTTAACACTTCACATATCAAACTTAAATATGCCCACAAAGCAGTCATTTGTTGGATACACTACAAGTGGATACAGGAACAAAGAATTTACAAATACCAAACATTTATAAGCTGTGTAGATTCTCTGCACCAGCTGGCTATATGGAAAAAAAAAAATTCCTCGGATATACAAAATTCAAGATGACCTAATAGATCATGATGTTATTCAAGAGGTTAAACAACGAAATCGTGGAGACCGATTAGGTTAGCTGGAGGGAGGTTTTGTTCTTTCTTGTACTGTAGTTGTTGATGATCAGCGGTTGAAAGCATCACTGGTGGTTAGATGACATTAGGAAGTAGGAATCTCATCTTCGAACTTCGTTTGACAACATAATGTCTTCATTCATCCAAGTATCTCTAGTTATGGGAATATATGAGCAGTTTCTCCTGCACATGGATCAAAATAATGTTGTCACAGCTGGCTCAGGAGATGGCTCAAGGATGATTTTTTTTTTTTTTCTGATTAGCTGACATAAAGATCACATGGAGAAATAAAAATGTGAAATGCAGATAACATCTCAGGAACCATGTAAATTTGAAACTCTACAACTCAATTTTACTTGCCAGGTGTTCAAAGACGAGTTTGCATTTTGTCCAAAAAAAACAACACTGAAGTTCTTACTTAATTTTATCGGAATTGAAGAAATCAATACATCTAACACTTATTCAATTCTAATATTGTCAAATATATTACGTATTTCTAGTTACTTATGTGAAGTATAAAACTTTGCACCAAATCCTTGAGGTTTCAAGCTTAAGACGTGTGAATACAGAGGTGAGGAAATTCACATGCTTAATCTAGTGACCAAGGTTAAAAATATTTGTTTTAGTTTTAGTATAAGTCCCATTTATGAGTTTCAGGATCGGTAGTTGGCATGCGACTTCATAGTTTCAGATTTGGGCAATTTTTTGAATTGTACATTAAAGTAAGATATTTTTTTATGTATTGCTTGTGTACATTGTTTATGAATTTTGCTGTTAATTTCCATGAAGAAATAGTTGACATCACAATGTCTGTTATTTCTTACTAATTTCTTTTATTATCATAATGACAAAGGACCAAAAATTGATCTTTATGTTTAAAGTGAATCAGAATTTAACTTTTGGCTTCATCATTAATGAGCATTATTAATCCCTGAACTTTCCTCCCAAGATTTTATGTAATGCATGGATGTAAAGGTGGTAAATTATGTTACTTCTGCTGAAGTGTGCTTGCACATTTGGATGAAATTGAAGTAAAACTACTGAACAAGCTTAGATACTTGCTCAAACGCAAATTGCTCTAAAATGGCATTAAAAAAAATTCAGAACAGAAGGTGCAGTAGAATCTTATAGATGACTTTTTTTGTTTTATTTTAACAAACCCAAGTGCAGCACCCAACTTAATCAACTCCCAAGTTTCCACACCTTGTGTCTAACAAACCAACAGCTTACGTAGAACAAGAATATGAAATCATTTCATCTTCTACTTTCAGAACTGCCAGCATTATATCCATAAATGGAGAAGATGGAGAATTTAAGAACTTACCAGACCCAAAATTCAGGTAGGTCTTGCCTTTCCTTCATACTCAGCAAGCAATATAAAAAGTTCCTCATCAGTTACCGCCCCTAGCTCCATGGTTCGTTCCAAAGCAGTTAGCCCTCCGCCATCTTTAACTGATGGTTGCGCTCCTCTGGATCAGTATAAAGTCAATTAAAAGGTGTTCTAAGTCGGTTAAAGTTTTGAAAGTCATCGTCTCCAAATCCTTAGAAAGTGGTTCTGGACCTGATACGTTCAATGAATGTTGTTTCCAGAATCAAAAGTAATGCTATATTCAATATATGGTAAACAGGCATTCTCTCAAATGTCAACTTTGTGCAATTCAGAAATTTTCTTAGTCTAAAAGCTAGTCATTGGAAGTTTCCAGATGAGTTGATATTCTTCAATTGTATTCACATAGAATGACAGCATGCAGACACATGCTTGCTTGACGATAAACATATTAACAAGCATTTATTGCAAATATTCTCAATTGATACTGTAGAGTTATGTGTTAAGTTTAGTTTAGTCCCACATCGGATAGACTAATAGTGAGAGGGGTTAGTCTCTCCTATATAATGTACTCCCCTCTCTTCTTAATAAAATTAATCAATTATTCCCATCCTACATGGTACCAGAGCCAAAACTCTGACTCTCTCTCCCCTCCCACTTCTCTCTCAAACCCTACCGCCACCCCGTCTCTGCCTCCCCACCCCTGCCGCAGCCACCCCCCCCCCGCCCCAGCCGCCACCACCACCCTGCCGCAGCACGCCTCCTTGCCACCCCCCTCCACAGTCCCAGTGCCCCCCCTACCCTCTGCCCGGCAGGCCCCCACTGCTCCGCCTCGCGCGTCCGCCTCTGCCCCATCTCCGGCCGCCCGCCTCTGCCTCCGCCTCCATCTGCTGCCCCCTTGCCGTAGCCCCCCCCCCCCTCCCGACCCCGCCCTCCCAGCCTCCAGCCCAAAACCCTAACCCTAACATGCAGCCGCCGTCCCTCCTTCCTGTCTAAACCTTAAACCTAAAAAAAATCGTATATCGGCGGTCAGAGAGTAGACAATGATTTGTTTGCTAAACCTCTGTTCCTAGATTACGACTTCAGGAGTTAACAAAGAGTAGACAAGTTGCTTGTTTACGTGGAGTTTTGTTTCCTTCCTACCCCGATATACACATCAGGATCTACACAGACAGTAACCTGGGTTGCTTCTCTGTCCTGGCTTGTGTGACCCCATACGATCTCTACTTTCCATGCGCGTGCCGGTTCTGGCCATGTTGATAATGCATTGGTAAAGTTGATGTGATTATTGGGGTTGAGAAGATCCAGCGACGGTCGAATCAAGTGCATTACAGGATGACAAGCACTGAGGCGACTAGCAGTGCTACTACTACCGATGTCGGGAACGCATTTGCGGGACCAACAGTGTCACACCCAGTACCGGAATACGGAGACGGACATGGCCAGTTCCCCCGTACAAGGTATAGAACGTCGTACGACGGTCATGGCTGTAACTAGACAAGGGGGTGCATACTACAAGCAAGTCACTTAGAGTCACACAACACATCTATTGTCTCAATAAGTCAACTAAGAACAGTAAACATAGAACATATATGATAAGGAAGTAAGGCATCCCAAACGCCCTTCCACAACATTCAGAAAACTAGCTGTGTAAAAATAAGAAAGCTGGCAGAGTAGCAAAAGTACATGACCGTGATCAGCTGCAGTCTGATTAATTATAATCATATAAAGAAACTAAATGTCCAGATTTACGGCAAACAAGTGCCGGTGGCTAAATGTCCAAAATAAGTAAAATGTGCAATAACGAGCAGCAAAAAAGAAACCCACTCGTTTCCCTCAGTGGCCATCCGTCTGGTGCATGCCATTGTTCAGGGGGGAGTATGCTTGATCCTCGGATGCTGGCGCTAAACCTGGCCATGCAAAACAGTGGGATTAGACCCCAAATAGCAAGTACCACAAAGGATAATAAAACCAGGTTATGAAATAGATACATATATATAGTTCTATCTCGTAGTTTCGGTTCATAGTCTATCGTGACACAATATTCTAACCCTACAACCAAACAAGGACAAGGGTTAGACCATCGCACCATGATAGTCCATGTCCCTAGACTATTTGACAACAGATACAATACACAAACAAGCTCAGTTACATAATCGGTCAATCACTTGTACGGCTTACTAGGTGGAGTTTGGGTTATCCTAGAGGTATTATGCATATAATAGGAATCCTCAGATCCAATCATGTTCTAGCAGGGACTAGCCGAGCCATGAATCGTCGCATAGCACATAGTAGTATGCACCGGTCTCTAATAAGGTCACCGTGCTAAGATCGCATAGAACACATAGTATAATATAATAGTCAGATATTTCCATCCACTAATGAGGATTTAAACAATATCTATGGGGGGCAGCCTTCACTCTCCATATAATGATTGAGGGGGGCTAGTTAAGCACGATCTCGGAATTCCGTCCCTCCCAATGCTCTATATGTTTTAGTTGCCTAATTAACCATACGGTTACCTGGAATCACATGACGTGGTCACATGTTATTCCCCTTATATGTCGTACCGTAGTACGGGCACGCTAGATACGAATCCACTTTATCACTTTGCAGTTTAATTTGGATTCACCCTAGCGTGATGCAACAGTCAAACGAATCCTAGCCACGCTTGGTTATTGACCAACTATCATGTTCATGCTGGAGGAATTTATTACATCACATGTCGCTTAGCACGTAGGCACACCTCAGTGTGAAACATGTAACATAATCACGTAGAAATACTTAGCACGTAGGAACACATAGCACGTAGTAAGTGTATCAGCACGGATACCAATAGTAAAGTTACCAATCATTGGTAAATTATATGGGCTAGCACATAGTCAGGTCTAACACATGGTTACGTAGCTCACATACATTAGCAACCATTAAAATCACGCATGGAATCACAAAAGTTCCATAAAGCATTAAAACCAAGGAAATCAATAAAACGTGCACATAGGCCGCATGAGGATCATGGACGCATAGAGTCGCCGCATAGGAAGTCGGTCGCATATGGGTCGGTGCCGCATGGGCTTAGGGCAAAGTCCACTCCTTGGGACAAGTGTTGAGTGACGTGCATTTAAAATGTGTCAGTGAAGTGACATAAAATGATTGATGTGACAAGCCATAAAGTGTGTCAAAGAGAAAAGACAACCATGAAAAGATGTGCCAAGGTTTCAGAGAATGCATCCAAGGGAAAGTGGCCGCATACTCTATTTGCCGCATATGCCTGCTTACCGTATATTGCTCTTTGGACTTGGCGAATTTCTCATTCGTTCAGCGAGTGAAAATACAAGGAGTTCAAGGATTAGCTCCAGAACACTGGTGGACGCATGCTGGTCAGTATGCGGCAAATAGCTCAGGCCGCATAGCACTCTTTGCCGCATTGCACTCTTTGTCGCATAAATCTCTGGCCACATGAAGACTTCGTCTTCTCCAAACAGCATGTTCGGCCATGGCGAAAAGCTCCAAAATTTCAAAAATTATTTTCTTCATAAAATCTCATTTTAACTCCGAATCAAGTGAAACAAAAACCAAAATGTTCGAAATGAAGTGCTCCATCAACCCCAAAAACTGGTTTCTAAAATACCATGTTTTAATAGATCAAAACCACCAAAAACTCAAGGAACTCATGAAAATCCTAAACTTCAAATGTAGATCTACTCAAATCCACCCATTAAAACCGAAAACTCCAAGTACTAAAAGTGTTTAGAATCATAATGTACACATATTAGACTAATAAAATGCAAGAAAAAAGCAAGAATAAAATCAAGAGATTTCTTCATGTACTGCAAGGTGTACTTGACTAAATGAAGGAAGGGAAAAAAATAAGAATGAGGGAAGAGAGAAAGAAGTTAACTTATATAGTTAGGGTTTGAGATTTAGACCATGGGTTCACTCATGACCAAACCAACCCATCAATTAAACCGTGAGTTTAATTGAACCAAAGAATGGGTCTAGTCTCCATGACATGCAACCTAATTACCATGCAAGCAACAAATAATATAAGCAGAAAAACTAATATGTTCCAAATACGTATATCGGGAACGGGGAGTGACAAACGAACATTGGCATGACAATTTCTTCGATTCGACTCGTCGATCGACAGTTGGACGGACCAGATAGTTACTCAACATGACGGAAGAAGGTTGAGAAAACACTTCGGAGAATGCGATTGTCCAAGCATCTGACTGACAACCCTCCGAAGACGATTGATCCCACATTTGAGCAGTGAAAGACGGATTATAATCGACTGTTTACACAGTTGATGAACTCAATGGAACCATCGGTGAGGACATAGTTCAGAACACGGACACGGTAAAGGAGTTATGGGAGGTCCTAGCGACGGCGTTTAATGAAAAACGTGACTTGTCTCGTATCAACGACTCGGTCGTCGGCGTCTACCGGACAGAACATGACGACAAGTCTCATAAGGACCACTTCCGGGCCTTTAAGGCTATGGTCGATGAAATTGACCGTGTATTACCTCTGACGACGGATATCAATGAAATCAACTTTAGCAACTTCATGTCATGGTATATCTTGCCTCTCTCCGTCATGATGCAGCATCACCTCGCTCTCAGATCATTGCTGGAGCCGAGGTTCCATCTCTAATGATAGCTCATTTTCGTGTCCTACGGACAGTAAAGGTCGTCGAGACCTCTCCAAGTGATGCTCATGCTGATCGATCTGCTCTTGGTGCTGCTCGTACTTGATTTCGTGGTAGTCGTGGTGGATGACGTGGTGGCTGAAATATTGGTAGTGATGGTGGACGAGGCATTGGCGATCGTGATGGAGGTCAACCGCGCACCTGCTTCAACTGTAGTCTACAGGATCATTTCCAGTGGCAGTGTCCTAAAGCTCCTGCCGTCAATGTTACCTCAGATACTCCTGATTTTGGCGGCTGATCCGTACAAATGACTGATGAAGCATATGCAGACTTTGTTGAGTTTCAAGCTCAACGTCGAAGTGGAGCCTTTACTTCTGGGTCCACCGCAGGATACTCAGCGGCATGTGTGATACAATCAAAGCAGTGAGTCCTTGATTCTGGTGCGCCTGCTTACTTGACAGGCGACGCAGGTATGAGACAAAATTATGTACCGGTTGGTCGTATGTCAAATATTACATGTGCCAATGGTGGTTCGCTGACAGTCCGTGAAAAATGATTTGTCCGTCTTTCTTTGGGACGGTCACTATATTCTGTATTACATACACCTGGAAACCCATTCAGCTTACTCTCAATTAGTCGGATTACTTGCGATATGCATTGCTCGGTAACATTCTTTCCTGATAGTTGTGTTTTTCAGGACCTAAAGACTGGAAAGACTATCAGTAAGGGGCATGTGGCTGGAGGTTTATACTTGTTTGACAAAACTTCATCTGTTGCCTGTGCTGGTATAAAACTTGATCATTTTGAGTTAACTGACGATTAGAACATCCATCTGTCCAAGTACTCCAGAAAATGTACCTATCTTTAGATGTTTTATGTTCTTTTCATTGTGAGTCATGTAGTTTGGTTAAGCATCACCGAATTTCCTATCCGGTCAGTCAGAATAAAATTGCTTCCACTTCCTTCGAGTTGGTGCATTACGATATATAGGGACCTTGCCCGGTTGAATCTATGATGGGATTCAAGTACGTTGTTACCTTTGTTTATGACTACTCACGTCACTTTTGTTTATCTAACGAAAAATTGTTCCGAATTATTTAACATTTGGTGTAATTTTTATCCGGAAATCAAAACACAATTTTGTGTTCTAATTAAATTCGTTTGCAATGACAATGGTCGTGAGTATATGTCTCGTAAGAATGTTTCACATCTGTCTCGGAATGACATCATCCACCAAACTCCTTGTCCTTATACACCACAACAGAATAGTTTGGTTGAGCGCAAGAATCGTCATCTCTTAGAAACAATGCGTGCTCTTATGTTCCAAGCACGTTGTCACACACCATATTTTGTGGCCCTACCAATATCCGGGAAGCTTTCAGAATTCTGCACATGGAGGAATACACTTTCCATTTTAGTTATTTGGCATTAATAATAACGTATGGAATATTCTTAGGATATAGAATAATTTCTAGCATATTTTCGAGAATAATTCCTAGAATATTCCCATTCCAGAAGGTTCCTGTAAGTCCTTAGAGGTACGGGGGAGACTTATTTGCTCCTCACCACTGAAAACTTGTAAGCTGTTCTAATAGCAATAAAGAAGTCTTCAAGTTTCTATCTTGCTCCACTATTCTCTATTTTTCTTAGCGATCTAGCTAAGTTCGGTCGGGAAGGCTTGCATGGGTCTTCCAGGAGGAAGCTTGTGCGCCGCACGGGTCGTAGTGAAGAAAAAATTACTAAGTCCGTGACAAGTGGTATCAGAGCGAAGGTCGATCGTAGCCATGTAGACATCCGAGACTGTCAACGACCAGCGTCCCGCATCGCCCAAGAGGAACACCAGAAGGGACAGAAGCAAGGAGCCGATGTTGGAGCCGGCCCTTGGTGATCTGATGTCCCGCCTGGAACTCTTGTAGCAGGGCATGATGGGCGTAGAGGCGCAAGTGGAGAAAAATCAAACGGCCTACGAAGAGTTCTCTCATGGTTTGGAGAGTTTTGTCGCCAACGCCATGACGTTGTTCCGAGAGAAACTTCGCGAGATGCAAGCTGGGTTCGAGGAGGAACGCCAGGCTATGAGGACGGAGATTGCTAAACTACGCGAAAAACTCAAGACTAAAGCCGCTATTTTTGAGAAAGTCATCGCCAATGGTGGGTCTTCGAGTAGGGAGACGGCACCTAAGGTGAAATACTTAGAGCCAAAATCCTTCAATGGCACTCGAGACGCTAATGAAGTGGATAATTTCCTATAGAACATCGAGCGGTACCTTAAGGCGATTCGTATCGAGGACGAAGCCGATAAAGTAAATACAGCGTCCCTTTATTTTACTGATGATGTTATGCTTTGGTGGCGTCGTAGGTGCATTGAAAAGGAGAAAGGTTTGTGCTCAATCGAGACTTGGGAGGATCTCAAGAAGGAGATCAAGTCTCAATTCTATCCAAAAAACGTTGAGTTCGAGGCAAGGAGGAGCTTGCGTCAACTCAAGCACACTGGGTCGATCAAGGAGTATGTTGCGGAGTTCACTCGTCTCATGCTTGCCATATCCAACATGGACGAAGACGACCGCCTATTCTTCTTCCTTGATGGTCTGCAACCGTAGGCGGCCCAAGAGTTGCAGAAGCAACATGTCCAAGACCTGAATACGGCCGTCTCAACGGCTGAGAAGCTAATGGAGTATCGACGGAACGATACGTCCAAGCCCAAGACAAATACCACCACCAAGGGCAATGGTGGGGGAGAGAAGAAAGGCAACGGAAAGGAGGCCCCGTCGAAGGACAAGCAATTTGCGAAGCCCCAGACGGAGCGCAAAATAGAATGCTTCATGTGCGGAGGAAATCACTTTGCCCACGACTGCAAGAACAAAGGCAAGCGGGTAAACACGGTCCAAGGCGAGGAGGCCGAGGATGAAGGACCAATGCTGGGGGCTCAGATGGGAGCCCTACGCTTGCTCAATGCCTTGAAGAGCAAATCCGTCTTGACCAAAGTCCCGAATCGAGAACTTATGTACGTGGACGTGAAGATCAATGGTCAGAGTACGAGGGCGATGGTTGACACTGGGGTAATACACAACTTCGTCTTAGACGCGGAGGTTCAGCACTTGGGTCTGGTGCTAGAGAAGGACTCAAGCAAGATGAAGGCAGTCAACTCAATGGCTCATCCCGTGCAGGGGGTGGCCAAGGGTGTGAAGATAAAGGTAGGAGACTGGACGGGAGTCACCAGTCTCATGGCCGCACCTCTCGACGACTTCAAGATGATCCTATGGATGGACTTCCTAACTTCGGCAAAAGCAGTTCCAATGCCACATTTGGGAGTCGTCGGGATCATGGAGGGCTCGCCGTGCATGGTGAATGTTGCACGAGGCGAGTCCGCGAAGGTGAAAGCCCTCTCCGATATCCAACTCTACAAGGGTGTGAAGCACGGAGAGACGACATACCTAGCGGTGCTCAAGACGGCGGAGGCACCCGTGCATAGGGATCTTCCGCCTGAGTTCAGCAACGTCCTCATGGAGTTTGGGGATGTCATGCCGCAAGAGCTTCCAAAGAGGGTACCTCCGCGGAGGGAGGTGGACCACGCCATCGAGTTAGAGCCGGGCACAAAACCGCCCGGGATGGTCCCATACCGCATGGCCCCGCCAGAGCTCGAGGAGTTGAAGACACAACTGAAGGAGCTGCTCGATGCTGGATTCATTAGGCCGTCTAAGGCCCCATTCGGCACACCAATGCTGTTTCAGAAGAAGAAGGATGGAAGCCTTCGTTTGTGCATTAACTATCGTGCACTTAACAAGGTGACCATAAAAAAAATACCCTATCCCGTTGGTAGCAGACTTGTTCGATCAGTTGGGAGGTACGAGGTACTTCTCCAAGCTGGATCTGCGCTCGGAATATTATCAGGTGCGGATAACCGAAGGAGATGAGGCCAAGACCTCATGCGTCAGGAGGTATGTAGCTTATGAATCTTTAGTTATGCTTTTTGGTCTAACAAATGCTCTTGCGACGTTTTGCACTTTGATGAACAAGCTCTTCCACCCCTTTCTTGATCGGTTTGTCGTGGTGTATCTCGACGATATCGTCGTGTACTCAAACACAATGGAGGAGCACATCGAGCACTTAAAGGCGGTTTTCCAGGTGCTAAGGGAGAACCAACTCTTCGTCAAGCGGGAGAAATATTCCTTTGCTTAAGAAGAAGTGCCTTTCTTGGGACATTGGATCGGACGTAGCAAGAAATGGATGGACGAGACGAAGGTCCAGGCCATACGGGAGTGGGAAGCTCCCACCAGGCCGATAGAGCTATGATCATTCTTAGGCCTGGCGAACTACTATCAGCGGTCCATCCGAGGATACTCCGCCATAGCCGTACCACTCACAGACCTATTGCTGAAGGATCGCGCATGGAGCTGGAAGTCCAAATTCGATGAGGCATTTGATGCACTAAACAGGACAGTGGCGAAGGAATCGATCTTATCATTGTCGGACTACTCCAAACCATTCGAGGCGAATATTGACGCATCCGACTTCGCCATTAGAGGGGTGTTGGCGCAAGGACATCCTGTTGCATTTGAGAGCCGCAAGTTGAATGACACAGAGCGGCGCTACACTGTGCAAGAAAATGAGATGACCGCAGTGGTACATTGCTTGCGGACGTGACGTCACTATCTCCTTGGCACCAAGTTCGTAGTGATGACAGACAATGTCGCCACGAGCTACTTCCAGACGAAGAAGCTGTCCCCCAAGCAAGCGAGATGGCAAGACTTTTTGGCCGAGTTTGACATAAAGTTGTGATACAAGCCGGGCAAGAAGAACCATGTGGCCGATGCACTCATCAGGAAGGCCGAGCTAGCAACGGTGTACTTGCTCAAGGTTGACATACTTGAGCGTGTCAAGATGGATATGGTCGAGGACCTATTGACACAAACTTTGGTGAAACTCGCTCGAGAAGGTAAGACGCGAATGTTTTGGCTGAAGGACGGGCTTCTCAACACAAAGGGCGACAAGGTAGTTGTGCCGAAATGGGGTCGCTTGCGAAGGCAGCTACTCGAGGTATGCCACGACACCAAGTGGGTTGGACATCCGGGTCAGAAGAGAATATTGGGATTATTGGAGGCCGCCTACTATTGGCCTCACATGTGCGAGAACGTGGAGGACTACGTGCGCACTTGTCTTGTGTGCCAGCAAGACAAGGTGGACCATCAGCGGCTCGAAGGCCTGCTTGAGCCTCTTCCAGTGCTGAGTCGGCCATGGGAGAACATCTCAATGGACTTCATCTTTGTCTTTCCTAAGGTGTGGACACTTGGGTCTATCCTTGTAGTGGTAGACCGATTCTCCAAGTATAAGACCTTCATAGCTGCACCAACGGACTGCACTGCAGAGGAGGCCGCGCGCTTGTTCATTTCCCATGTGATAAAGTTTTGGGGCATCCCAGAAAGCATTATCAGCGACCGAGACCCTCGTCTCACGAAAAAGTTTTGGACGGAGGTGTTCAAGATCCTTGGGTCGGACCTACACTTCTCGACCAGTTTCCACCCGCAGACGGACGGACAGACGGAGCGGGTCAATTTCCTATTCGAGGAGTATTTGTGGCACTTTGTGAGTGCCAACCAACGGGATTGAGTGAGTCATCCCACAGTAGCCCGTTTGAGTTGGTAATGGGTCGACAACCGCTCGCCCCGCACACGTTGAGTACGGGGACGTCGAAAAAAAGTTCCGCGGCTCACCGGTTTGCCTCGGACTTCAGGAAAAAGGCGGATATTGCCAAGGCATTTCTGGAGAAGGCCGCACACAAGATGAAGAAATGGGTCGATGTCAAGCGAAGGCCTGTTGAGTACAAGAAAGGGACTTGGTGATGGTCAAGCTTTAACCGCAGCAGTTCAAGGTGTTCCACAAGGTGCACAAGGGACTGATTCGCAAGTATGAAGGCCCCTTCCCAGTCCTTAAGAAGGTAGGCAAAGTTGCCTACAAGCTCGAGCTCCCCGTCAAGTTGAAGATCCACCCCATCTTCCATGCAAGCTGCCTTAAGCCTTATCATTCAAATTTGGAGGACCCTCAGCGAGGAGTTTCGAAGCGGTCCACGACGACCATGACTACGTCGTTCGACAAAGAAGTGGACGTTGTGCTTGACTCAAGGACCACTCGCCGACGAGGTGTTTCCCCATATGTGGAGTATCTCATCAAGTGGAAAGGAATGCCGCACGGCGAATCCAGCTGGGAACATGCTGACACGTTGCATCAGTTCGAGGACCAGATCCAAGTGTTCCTCAGCGGACGTGTGTGACGGAAACGTCAACACATTAGATGGGGGAGAATGTCACGCACCATATTTTGTGGCCCCATCAAGATCCGGAAAGCTTCTAGAATTCTGCACAAGGAGGAATACACTTTCCATTCTAGAGGCTTCCTTTTTAGTTATTTGGCATTAATAATAATGTATGAAATATTCTTAGGATATAGAATAATTCCTAGTATATTTTCGAGAATAATTCCTGGAATATTTTTATTCCAGAAGGTTCCTGTAAGCCCTTTAAGCAATATAAATTGGGGGGAGACTCATTTCCTCCTCACCATTGAAAACTTCTAAGCTTTTTGATTAGCAATAAAGAATTCTTCAAGTTTCTATCTTGCTCCACTATTCTCTATTTTTCTTAACGATCTAACTAAAGTTCGGTCGGAAAGGCTTGCACCGGTCTTCGAGGAGGAAGCTTGTGCGCAGCGTGGGTCGTATTAAAAAAAATCACTAAGTCCGTGATAACTCAAAAAAAATTTTGATCGGATGTCATTTTTACGGCTTGCTATCTAATTAATCGCATGTTGTCGTCTTTTCTCAATGTCGATACTCCCTTCTCTCGGTTATATCCCAAACGAGAGCCATTTTCTCTACCTCTCCGAATCTTTGGTTGCTTGTATTATGTTAGGGATACCCAACCAACTCTTTCTAATTAGATCCAAAGGCTATTCAATGTATTTTTCTTGGGTATCCTAAGGATCAGAAAGGGTATTGGTATTTTTTCCAGTCTTGAAGAGGTATTTTTCTCTCGGGATGTTACCTTTGTTGAAACTGAGTTTCCTCCACTTCCACAAACTACTGATTCGGCTTCGCAAGTTTACCCAGAAGAGGATTTCTTGTTGTTTTCTGTTCAAACACAACAGTCCCCCGTAAGGGTGCCCTCTCCTACTGAGCCAATCTCTCGGTCCGACGGTCAGCAAACACCGGCTCCGTCGGTACTAACATCGCCGGAACGAATTTTGTTGATAGTGCCCGCGGACACAGTGCCCTCATCCTCCTCTAGCTCCAATAATTTGCTTTCGTCTAATCCGCCAGCTCGACCTCGTCGTACATGTCGTGATCCCTTGTATGTTGACAATTACAAAGGGCTTGTGAGCCACACACAATCATTGGTGGCTACTATTGATGGAATTCAGATTCCCAATACTACAGAGGGTCTTAACATTCCGGCTGGCGTGCTGCTATGGAAGAGGAGATGAAAGCACTTCGAAAAAATCATACATGGAACTTGGTTGATTTACCTCATGGTAAGAAGGCAGTAGGTTGCAAATGGGTGTTCAATATTAAGGTAAAACCGGATGACACTCTTGATCGCCTGAAGGCTCGTCTGATGGCAAAAGAATATTCTCAGACCTATGGTGAGAATTATTTTTAGACATTCTCCCCGGTTGCTTGGATGATCTCTGTGTGCGTACTCTTGGCCTTGGTTGTTCGCTATGACTAGCCGTTGCTACAGCTGGATATCAAGAATGTATTTTTTCATGGAGATCTTGACGAAGAAGTGTATGTGGTGCTGCAACCTCCCTGGTTCGTTGCAAGGGAGGATAAAGTATCATCTGTGGAAGGCTCTTTTATGGTCTCAAACAATCCCCTCGTGCATGGTTTGATCATTTCATAAATGTGGTTACTCAGTTTGGCATGTGTCAATCGAAGAAGGATCATTCAATATTCTACCGTCAGACATCAGCTGGAAGGATACTACTTTGTGTCTATGTGGACGATATTGTGATCACAGGAGACGACAGTCAGGACATTGCAGTACTAAAGAAGTTTCTAGAAGAATAATTTCAAATCAAGGATTTGGGATCGTTGAGCTATTTTTGGGCGTAGAAGTCACACGACGTAAGAGGGACATTGTAATGTCTCAGAGAAAGTATGTGCTAGACATCCTAAATGATGCAGGAATGATGCAAACTAAGGGAGCAACCTCGTCCATGGACCCAGGGATCAAGTTACTTCCCGACGAGGGGGCACTGATGACCAATCCAGATCAATATCATCGAGTAGTTGGAAAACTCAACTACTTGGCCGTTATGACTCGTCCAAGCATTTTCTTTGCCGTCAGTGTTGCAAGTAGATTCATGTCTTCTCCACGAGTTCCACATTGGGAAGCAGTTCTCAAAATTCTGCGCTATATAGTTCAGAATCCGGGGAAAAAATCGGATGGAGAATAAGGGGCATACTTATGTTGAGTGTTATACCGATGCTGACTGGGGTGCCAGTCTTACGGATAGACGGTCTACATCTGGCTACTCGGTCTTCATTGACGGGAACTTAGTATTGTGGAAGAGCAAGAAGCAGAGTGTGGTCGTACGATCAAGCTCGAAAGTAGAATATCGGATCATTGCTCATGGCATAGCAGAAGTACTATATCTGCAACATCTTCTACAGGAACTGGAAGAAGAAGCAAGATATAAAGCAGCAGATATATGGTCTGCTATTCATATTGCTACTAATATTGTATTTCATGAAAGGACAAAACACATTGAAATCGATATTCACTTTGTCCGTAATGAGTATCAGAAAGGGATGATAAAGTTGCACCACGTGAGGACCGACGATCAGATAGCTGATATATTTACAAAGTCTCTTCTAGGTCCTCGGATTCAATTTCTCTGTAACAAGCTGGGCATGATTGACATCTATGTTCCAGCTTGAGGGAGGGTGTTGAGTTATGTGTTAAGTTTAGTTTAGTCCCACATCGGGTAGACTAATAGTGAGAGGGAGGGGTTAGCCTCTCCTATAATATGTACTCCCCTCTCTTCTTAATAAAATTAATCTATTATTCCCATCCTACAGATAGGTTGTATGGGTCCACGGAATGCCATAATCTGAATATAAACTATGGTTAATGGCATTTCCTTTAGTTGATTCAGAACAAAATTAACATGTTCCTAGACATTTGTTTTATATAGCAATGAATATCCTTATAAAACATCTTCTATCGTGCAGTAGTGTTCTATACTCAAATACTTATCCATAAGGTGTCATTGCAGCACAGAATGTCTTTCCAATTATGCAGTTAAGACACCCACAGCATCAAGTGATAATGGACAACAGCAGCTATCAAATTCAACGTGCTAAGTTTTTGTTAATTATAACTGAAATATTAGCTATTGGAAACTTGTACTGTCCTTACAACATGCATCAGCAACATCTAGATTCTAAAGGTCGACTAAAATAACATCCCAAGATGCCTTGTATAAATTTCTGCTATGCTCTGAAATGATTGATTGCTATAAAAACTTGAATACTCTTGTTGATCCAATTTCTCAACAGATTTAATGTCAAGTACTTCATTAGGAATCCTTTCTTTAACTTCCACTAGACCTTGTCTAACATAACACGGTATACATGTCAAATTTGGTTCATGATGCTTGTATAAACAATAAGAGCTTTATCAGATATCTACTTAGGCTATGCATAAACTGAAATATATTAAAAAATTGGGCAAAACGACCATTTCATGTTCCAACAGAACACTTGAGCAAGTAAATATATTCAGAATTGGGACAAACTAGGGAGAGGTCAAGCTTGTTAAGGCGGAGCAAAGCGATGATGCGGCAGGGCTCAAAAGGCCTAGGCGGGGCCTCAAGACTAAAATTAGGGGTGTTTAGTAGATAAGTTAAGGCAAGTTTGTGGTTCATGACTGTCTTGTGGCTTGGGACTCTAATCGTATGAAAATCTTGTTAAGCATGTACACATAATTGCAAATATGAAGTGTTCAATCAAAAAACAACAATACTATTTAGGATCTTTATAGTCATAAATCAATACTTAATACATTATAATTAAAGTTTTAAAATATACAAAATAAGGGAAATTGTTTAAAAATTCTAAAGGTGTGAGGAGCCGAGGGAAACACACTTATGGAATGAGAACAAAAATATGTAAGAGAGAGAGAGAGAGAGAGAGAGAGAGAGAGAGAGAGAGAGAGACTTAGTATATAAATCAATAACCATCGGAGTACCGGAAGTCAATGGCCAACATCATGATCCTAGGGTCTAGCAAGATGAGAATAAACAGAGAGAGAAAGAGAAAGTCGGCGTGGAAGAAAGACCAAGGGAGATAAATTACCTGATGACACCGGCAGTGATTGACATGATTTGTTGGATTAGGATAGACACAATAGGGAAGGTAATTGAGAGGAGAAAAAAAGTGTTGTTCCTTTCCTTTTCTCTAGTATTTATATTAAATTATTAATAATATCACCCTATGCCAGATTTAAAAATCAAAACTAAATTGTCCTTGGTTGGGTCATTTTTAAGTCAAGGCAGGTTAAAGCGCTTGAGGCAACCTTAGACAGCCCGAGGTGACTAGAGACGCCATCTCTAAATCTTGCCACCTAAATACTATTTGCCTAGGCGTTAGAAGTCCGAAATGCCTAGCTGGCGAGGCGGATGCCTTTTAAAACATTGGAAGAGGTATGTGGTCTTCAAGAGCCCTAGTGATATGCCTATATGCCTGGAGTGGCAGGAACACCTAGTCACCATCTTCAACTCCCTCTCCTTCCAATGCTTATTAGCTTGCCTCTTCAGCCCATTCTTAGACATTTTTACCTCTCGACACTTCACTTCAATCTTCTTGACGAGTAGTACATGCCGACATTTGGACACATCACCACCCACATTCGAAGGACACTTTTATGACATTTCAAATTATAAGCTCAAGATTTATCTCAATTCCACTATAGAAAAAAAAAAAAAAAAAGATCCACAGAAAAGTGGACAATTTAATATGGAAGCTATCAGATCTAGATTTTTGGCAAACAAATATGTAATGCATTTCAATGTACTTCTAATCATGCAGATTATTCTTAATTTCGCAACTTTTGAGAACACATTAATATGCTACACATGCCAAGTTTATTGCTAAGGTTCCCGTTCCGAAGAACTCTGGACACGCAGATACTTATACCCGTGTAAAATTGTCCAAGTATCACTTATTTCAAGACTGTCTCCAGTAGTTTACTTGCTATTACATTTGCTCTGGAGAAAAACAAGTGGTGCTAATTTAGTCTAGGGCTTTTAGCATACATCCTTGTGTAACTCCGATATTATAAAGAAATCCTTGCTTTCTATATTTATATAATATTCAACCTGTATCGACCGGAACTGATACCAAAACTGCAAACTACAGAAACAGACTGATTCACACCCACAGAAACTGCCTGAAACTGCCAAAACATACTCAAAGGAAGGGTCCGAAACTGATACTACCTGAAACAGTACAGCAAACCTTGATAATATCTTCCTATCTATTGCAGAAAAAGTTTGATAAGTTTTCTTTGCACTAGAGGTCCATAAATATCTTATTCATGCATTAGAATCAAAGGGATGAAATAAGTTTCATTAACCATCTCCAAAAACCATTTCGTTGAAGAGAGCCTTCCTCTGTCTCTTCCAACTCTCAACTGAATCCCCAGTGAAAAACTCTTATCTTCTTATGTGGGGGATGATGTGCTACAATTAAATATAAACGGAGTAGTCTGAATGATAAAATTGGGCACAATCTTTTGAAGCATCCATAGTGCTTGTTGTCTAGAAACAGAAAACTGTAAAAGAGAATCTTGAAATAGTTGGTAAAGTAGGGCATGTAGGAAATTCTGGATAGGGTAAGGACTTCCTAAACATTGGCAAAAATGGAGGATAAAAAAAAATAAAAAATAAAAAAACCTTTTTCCTTGCAACTAAATCCCAGAGATTTATATTCACTGCCATGAAGTTGCTTTTAATTCTTTCTACATGGCACTTAACACATACTATCTAACATTCTCTGTTAACAGTGTTTTATTCCATTTGATGTATCAAAATGTTAAATTAAAACAATACTTTTGGCTGTTGTATCATTGGTTTCTGACTTCCTATCATAAACAGATTTGATTGGAACTGATTCTTATTGCAACAGTTTCCACCTTATGGTTTCTTTGTAAGAGGAACCCTCCAGTTTGAAATATTTTCGCCAGCGTTTTGAATTAAATGTGTTTTGCAAGTAACACACAGAAAAATGATATTCAAACACTATCAAATAAATGAATAACCTGAAACTAGTATTTTGTTTTATACAGTTATACCAAAATGAAAAGTTACATAACTTGTGAATAGTATCCTATCGCAAAGCTACATTACCATCCAGCTGAAAGAAATTTCCTGGTGAAATCCTTGGGGACTTGTAACCTCACAATAGTGATCCTCATCCACTGGCATCATCTAAAATCTCAATCTTACTTACTCGACATCTCATTTACTCATTATTTACATATTTTAATCCTTTTGAGGCTAAAATTACTCTTCAAGGTCCTCCTCTCAGTGGTTCTGCAACAAATTATTGTTGGTCAAACATTTTATTACCAAGTCTTAAGATTTATTAACGGTCAATTTGGAAAAGTATAATCATATAATAATGATAATAAATTTAATATTATTATAAACATGATGCATAATGCTCTCTGCTATTACTCATTCTTTCAAAAAGATGCTATATAAACTGTCTTCTAAACATAAACCTAGGAGTAATATCTTACTCACAGTTAGTGATACTTCAATACTTGCATAATCACTATTCAGTACAAATACATTTCCTTTTAGATAATATTCAGTTCAAATACTTTGCACTCAACATTTTTCTTATATAGAACTTGATTTAAGGTTGCATACAATACAAGTGAATAATAATATAAACTATTTAAGTTTGTCTATAAAGCAATCTAGCTATTTATTTTACCATCAAGTCCAAAATCTTATCACTTTAAAAGCTTGTTAAGTTTATTTCAGCGAACTAGGTAGCAATAAAATAGATTACCATAAGGTCCCAACTAGCAAGCTAAATATGCATCCATGACATAGTTTGATTAGCAGTAAAATAACAATAATATCTACGGTGGTTCCCCAAAAACTGTAAAATCAAGATTAATAGTATTAAATCTTAAATTGTGAATTCTGGAAGTTTCTCATGAGATAGGTAAAGTAGATTACGACAAGGTCCGAAGCTAACTTATGCAATCCATGAGTCTGATTAGCACTTAGCAGTAATATAACATATATCCATGGTGGTTCCAAATAAAATGTAGAAAGAAAAAAAATGATATAAAAAGCTATATATATTCATATTTTCACCTCCTGATGAGAAACTTAGCAAGGGTATTATTCTTGACGAAGATACAGTGATGTAGAGGAGTCCTTCCATGGAAATCCTGTCTATTTATGTCAGCGCCAAACTGCAGCAACAGCTCCAGCATCACAGGGTCACCAACGTGACATGCTAAGTGCAAAAGAGTACAACCTTGCAGACAAGTCTCTGGTTCACCAGGTACTTTAATATTCTGACAGATTGCTGGGTCAAACTGCTTACTCTCTGCAGAACTACTGTCTTCAGGGCTTGGTGTATCATCAACGTGATAACAATCACTATTCACCTCATCATAACTTGTGTTTCGATTTACGTCGGATACCACAAGGAGACGATATGTTGCTTGTATATTATTAGTTTTGACGGCCTCCCAGATACGTACAGTAAGAAGTGGAAGATCAGGATCAGTAGATTCTCTAACAACTAGAAACTTCTCCACATACTGCAAAGAAAGACCAGAGGAAATGATTATTATGTTCCAAGTTTGTATATTAACTCTTGGACAAGTACAATAATGTAACTAGATAACCATACGAATCTAGAGAAAAGAAAAGCAAATCCAAGACCAGTAACTGAAGCCCGTGCAAAAAATAGAGTAAAATCACCAAAAAATACCACCATTTTAGATATAGATTTTCCTCCCATGATCCTCAATGTCAAGAAACAAATTACAAGAAGACATTATTTATTTTGTCATATATATATATATATATATATATATATATATATATCACCTCTCTCTCTCTCTCTCTCTCTCTCTCTCTCTATATATATATATATATATAGAGAGAGAGAGAGAGAGAGGTGATATATATATATATATATATATATATATATATATATATATATATATCACCTCTAGCTCAAGTGGCTAAGGTGGAAGCATTCTCCCCAATTGCCTAGGTTAGAGCGGCGGGCTGGCGGGCGGGTGAGGGTAGCATTATTCCTTTTATTTAATAAAAAAATGGTGGGAGTGGAGCTATGAGCCAACGGGCTGGTGGAGCAAGCCTTCGGGCTAGGCAGAGCGGGCCTACAGATCGAGTTTATATATATATATGTATATATATATAAGGATGTTTTCAGCCGGCACTAATTCGTAGGGCTCCCCCCTTCTCCCCTGATTTGCTGGGCTCGGCCTCTGGCCACTGGCCGACCATGTCGGCGGAGGATGAACCCCCTCTCCTCTCCCCCCTCTTCTGTTGGTGGCCACCGCGTTTTCGTTTCCTCCAGCTAAGGTGGGCGTCCCTTGGGCTTTTTCGACGCTTCGGTATGGCGCTCGGCATCTAGGTCGGACCATGGCGTCAGCTCGGTCTCCTCACAGCCTCCACCCCTTCATCCTCCGGCGGCCCCCCTTCTTTTGGTCTCCCCCGTCCAATCACCGGAGCTCCCCCGCTATGATCCCTCAGATCCCGTGGCCATCCAGACCTCGCCCCCGCCCCTTGCGGCCAGGCTTCATGTTTCCTACGCCCAAGCTCTCTCCGGTCCCCCTATGGCTCTGGTGATGTCGATCCCAGACCGGGAATCGACGATTTTCAGGGGCGAGCCGACAGTCTCATTCACGGCCGAGGACGAGTCCCTCTTCCTCTCCCACCTCCGCTTTGCCTTTGTGGAAAAAAATTTGCATAGTAGACCATCGATTGTCGCTATCCGGAAAGCACTCGAGGAGTTCGGCTTTACTGGGCATGTCCGCGTTGGAGTTATTGACCACAAGCACCTTCTCATATAACCACGGACCTAGGAGGATTTCCTTCGTCTCCGCACAAAATCGTTGTGGTTTATCGCTGAGGCCCCGATGCGGATATTCTGCTGGACAGTGAATTTCAGCCCTCATCACGAATCTGCCCTAGCTCCGGTTTGGGTAAACCTTTCGGCCTTGCGCTACCACCTATTTGATAGGGCAGTTCTATTTTGTATCGCTAAATGTATTAGGGTCCCTCTGAAGATAGACAAGCCTTCAACTAACCGTACCAGACCTAGTGTGGAACGCATCTACGTCGAGGCCGACTTGAGCAAGTTGTTACCGCAAAGGTTGCGTGTGAACTTACCGATGGACAGAAGCTACTAGCAGCCTATTGTTTATGAAGATCCCCATCGTACTGCCTATCTTGCAAACACCAAGGCCACAATTCAGCTGTGTGCAAACGCTCCGCCAAGTCCATCCCCCTAGTCAACGATTTCTCTGATGGTAACACATCTATTAGACCTCTTAATTCATTTTCTTCTACTCATGTTCCTCTTCAAGGCCCTACTCATCCTTCTCAGGTCCCCATTCCCTCTAGCCCTCCCCCCTATAGCCCTAGGACCCTTAGCTCTGCCATGGTTGCCCCTGAGCTGCCTCTTGCTACTCAGGGCTCTCATCCCCCCGGATCCCCTGCTCATGTGCCCACTGTCTGCCCTCTTGCCACTTCACCCCCGATCTCAACCCCCCTCGTCCCCAGACCACTACCCCGGCCACCCCCATTGCCCCCTATCCCCGGCCAAGGGTCCCCATCCCTCCCGCATTGCCGATTTCGGGTTCCCGTTGTGCATATGCTTCTGCTCCCGCCTCCTCCAGAGGCGCATCCAGCTTTGCGTCCGTCGCGGAGGGCCTGTCCCTCCCTCCATCCTTGGGGATACGACGGGCCCCTCTTCCTGGTCAGTCCGATCATTCCCGATAGGTTGACGAGGTGGACAAAGCCGAGGAGGCACACTCATAGTCTTGTGGAGCTGTTGTTGTTTCAGTGGGTTGCGACACAGGATTACAGGTATCTTATGGAGATCTCTCAGTTCAGAGGAGGGTCTCGGAGCACGCACAGAAGGAGTTTAACCCTGCCTGTGTGCATGGGAATTTCAAAAATACAGACCACATCCTCATTTCTCCTAAGCCTCCAACCACTCTTTGCAACATGAAGATGGAGAGAGATTTCGATGGACTTTTGTTCTTAAGCCCTCTGTTATCCAGGGTGCTGGCTCTACCCCGGAAGATCCCCCTTATGATGTAGGGAAGGTTTCCCGGGAGTCTGGGGCTGTTAGGATGCTTGGTGGGGCAGTGTAGGAAAGGGGAGATCCGGAGTGTGCGGAGCAAAGTAAGCTGGTCTCAGCGGTGCAGGGCGAGGAGCAAAGTCCGCTGGTCTCAGCGGTGCAGGGCGAGGTAGTCAGCAAGATCAGGAGGACCAAGAATCCTCATCACAGCAACTCATGAATATGAGGTCATCCTCTTCCCGCTCTAAAAAAAGCCTGCCAAATTCCGATATTAGAATAGAAGATATACCCGTCAAGGTTCTTATCATCAGTAAGTTTCTACGTACCTTATGTCGTCCGAAGTGTCTTGTAATCCTCTTGCAAGTTATCACTAAAAGTTTGTTTGTTAATATATATATATATATATATATATAATATATATATATATATATATATATATATGAAAAAGTAAGTAATTTTTATTGATGTATGGATAAAATACAGTGTAAGAAATGCATCCCTACGAAGCATGGTGCCACTTTAACTTAGGTGATTATACCCCAGAATACATCCTTTTGTTGCATCCTAGTAAAACTATCAGCCTTTTTCTTGCAGTTCCAAAGCAACACTTGCACATCCTTTTTGATACTTTGTCGTAGCCATTGACTTCTAACCCCACCTTTATTGAAAATTATAGTATTCCTCTCTTGCCATAAGTACCATATGGTAGCATCGAGAGCATGTCTCTCCACAATATACTCCTTGGAACCTTTCTTACTCTTATCCTGGATAGCAGGATAGTATCCATGAGATTATTAGTCGAAGTCACCCCTGGGGACCATGCTACTGGTCCCCAAAACTCTATGCAGTTTACTCACTTCCAAAAAAAAAGTGTTGAATAGTCTCCTCTTCCCTCTTACATAAAGTACAAGTGCTCTCTGCAATAGTACCAAACGACAACAGTTTATCCATGGTGAAAAGTCTACCCATGATGGCCCTACAAGTGCAATAGGACATCTTGCCACAGTACCCAGAATACCACAACACGTCATGCCACTCCACTACAGTACAGCGGCCTCTAGAGAGTACATAAACCGATTTAAGGTAAAAGATCCGGTGTTATAGAGATTCCATACCCAATAAACCTCAGGCCTGTCATTTACTATTAGAATCCCTCCTACCTCCTCCTGCAAAGGGGTAGTGATTCTTTGTTGTTGAGGGGTTCTATTATCCATCATTAAGAATGTGGGTAAGTTGTCAATCTCCATTGTGCATAGTAAAGGCTTGCCATCCAAACCTAAGCCTACCCTGTGCCCACCACTTATCAAACCATAGGGAAGTGACTCTATCATTAACAAAAGCCCTTGAGATAGCTGGCAGGAGAGCATCTCTAATATGTACAAGATCGTGCCAAGTAGTAGATGCATTATTATCCACCTGAATGGATCAGAAGTTGCAACCCTCAAGTACTTATTCTTCATCCACAAGCTCCATCTACTTTCAGTCGTCAGAAGATTCCATGCTCTTTATTTGCAGACTGGACATGATATCATTGAGATTTCTCAGACCAAGCCTCCTTGAGGTATAGCAAGTTAAGACCACTTGATAGGATGTCTAGAGTTTCCCCATATGAAATTAGCACATAAAGTGTGTATTTTCTTGATCACTGACTGAGGAACTTTCAACACTTGAAGCCAGAACATAACAATATTAGTGATAACAGACTTCACCAGTTCTAGTCTCCCAGCATATGAAAGCAATTTACCTCTCCATCCCTTCAGCTTCTTCCTGCACTTCTCTATTAATTTAGAGCTCCCCACAGAGTGAATAGCTCTATTGGACAAAGAAATTCCAAGATAGGTCACTGGCATTAAGCCTTCCTCCATTCCTAGCAACTGTCTGATTATAGACTTGTTCTGGCAGTGTTTACTAAAAAACACCTTGCTCTTCAAAGCATTTAAAGCTAGCCCTGCCATCTCTTTAGAGAAGCAAAGCTCCCTAATAGCAACTATTGATTCCAAATTAGAAGCAAATATGAGCACATCATCAACATAAAGCAGGTGAGAAATCTTAGGATGGATTGCCTTATGCAAAGGAGTCAATCTACCTGCTGCAACTTCAACTTCCAGCCTTGTAGACATGTATTCCATAGCAACTGCAAACAGATACGGAAATAAAGGGTCCCCTTGTCTCAGACCACTATTTGTGAATGAAACCCCTGGGCTATCCATCAATAAGTATGGAGAATGGTGGAGTAGAAATACATTCTCTAATGAGATTAACCCAATGCAAATTCAACCCCATACAAGCTAGACTATGACAAATGAAGTTTCTATTAACTGTATCATAGGCCTTTCTCCGGTCTATCTTTATGCAGCATTTACCACTCCCTCTCTTGTCAAAAGCTCTAATCAATTCATGAGCCAATAATAATATTGTCTTCATACTTCTGCCCTTGATGAAAGCATATAGATTTTCAGAAATATGATTCATGAAGATCCCCTCCAGCCTCTTGTACATTATCTTAGTAATGACTTTATACATAAAGTTGCAACATGAAATGGGTCTAAAGTCTTGTACTCTAGCAGCCCTTTCAACCTTTGGGATAAGAGTAATAAAGGTATGATTAACTTGTCTCAAAAGTTTACCTTTCCTAAAGAAAACAGTGATGGCAGGCACAAAGTCCTCCTTGAGTAGATCCCAATGGAGTTTGAAGAATTTAGCTGAGAAGCCATCAGGCCCAGGTGCTCTCTTAATATCAGCCTCCATAATGATACCTTTACCTCTTCTTTACTCACATCTTGCATCAATGTGTGATTAGCATATCCAGTAATGAGCCTTCTAGGGATCAGCAGAGGGAAATCACTCCTATAGTACTGCTGATTGTACAAATCTTCATAATATAGGATACTTTCCTCAGTAACCAGATCATCATTAATTGCAGCCCAGAAGTGTCAATGAACAATTTACTATTCATTGATTTCCTTGCCTTGATAATTGTAGAAAAATCTACTGCAATTATCCCCTTCATTAAGCCAATGACACTTAGCCCTCTAAGCTAGGTTTATCTCCTCCTGTAGTACTAAAGCAGAATAACTGGAGAGCTTTCTCCTCCTCATCGATAAGCTCAGGGTTGAGAGGATCCTCCTGCAACTTAGACTGAATAGCAGAAAGAGCTTCTTTGCTGCATCTAAGTGAAGGAGGTTTCCTCTGACTCTAGTCTTTGATGGAATTTGATGCTTTTGAGCTTTATCACCAGCCTATACATAGGGGAACCACTTAACATTCATAGTTGTATCAGCATCCTTTATACCCTTCCATCAAATGTTAATGATTAGCATTATCAGAAAGGAAATTGTTAAGAGTATTAGTCATGGGCTTTAGTCCCACATCGGGTAGAGAATAAGAAGGAGGCTAGTCCTCCTCCTATATATATATGTAATCCTTCATTCAATAATAGCCAACCCATTATTCCCATTCTACATGGTATCAGAGCCAAGACTCTAACCCCCCCCCCCCCCCTCTCAAGCCTCTCTCTCTCTCTCTCTCGCATGACAGGGCATTGTTGCGGCTGCCCCCCTCTCCCGCGGCTACTTCCCAGGCAAACCCCCCTACACTGTCCAGATTCATCCCCCCCCCCCCCCAAACTGTCCAGATTCGTCCCCCCCACCACTGTCCAGATTCGTTCCCCCGTCCATGTCCCACAAAACCTAACTCTAACCATGCATACCTAGCCGCCATTTAACCCAAAACACTAACCCTATCCGTCTTTCCAAAAAAACAGATCTAAAAAACAGAACAAAGGTCTGGAAAAAAAAAGTTTGTGTTGAGATCTACAGAGGATAAACTATGATTGTTTGCTTGAACCTCTGAAGCTCAACATCGACATCAGGAGTTAACAAGGAGCAAACAAGTTGCTTGTTTGCGTGAATCTTTGTTTCTTTTCTGGCCCGACATTCACATCGGGATCTAACAAAGAGCAACCTGGGTTATGTAAATCTCTGTCCTGGCTTGTGTGATCCATAATCTCTGCCAATATTGTGCATGCCTATTCCGGTGGAGTTGATTGCGTATAGACAAGGTTGATGTGAAATTGTGAATATCGGGTCTGGACGATCATCGACAGTCGACTCAAGAACCTGAAGATGACGAACACTACGGCGAATAGCAGTAGCACCAGTATCCAAAACACATAGGTGGGAACACTGATCACTGGTATAACGGTATCTTCGATTCGACTGGTCGATCGGAGATTGGATGGTCCAGAAAGCTACCCTACGTGACGCAAGAAGGTTGAAAAGACGCTTCGGGGAATGCGATTGTCCAAACATCTGACTGACAACCCTCCGAAGGAGACTGATCCCACCTATGAGCAGTGGGAGACTGACGATAGTAGACTATTTACCCAATTGATGAATTTGATGGAACCATCAGTGGAGAACATGGTTCAAACACGAATTCAATAAAGGAGTTATTAGAGGTTCTTACGACTGCGTTTGATGACAAACGCGATTTGTCTCGCATCTATGACTCAGTTGTTGGCGTCTACCAGACTGATCAGAAAGACATCACATAATGACAACTTTCGTGCCTTAAAGGCACTAACTGATGAGGTTTATAGTGTGTTACACCTAACGACGGATATCAACGAGACAAGAACTCAACATCAACAGCTCTATGTCATGGCATACCTTGCCTCTCTCCATCCTGATGTAGACTCTACAGGTCTCAGATCATTGCTGGGACAGGTTCCGTTTTTTATGGAAGCCCACTTTCGTGTCCTACGGACAGCGAAAATAGTTGAGACTACTATGGGTGATGCTCTTGCTCATCGGTCTGCCCTGAGTGCTACTTGTGGTGGATTCTGTGGAGGTCGTGGTGGACGAAATGGTGGTTGTGATGGTGGACGAGACAATGGCAGTCGTGATGGAGGAAGACCGCGCACATGTTTCAACTGTGGTCAACAAGGCTATTTTCAGTAACAATGTCCTAAAGCTCCCGCCGTTAATATTGCATCAGATAATCCTAATAATGACAGGATATCAGTGCAGATGACGGCATAAGCCTATGTCGAATTCGTTGACTTCCAAGCTCAGCGTTGTAGTGAAGCCTCCATATCTAAATCCACAGCCGGGTACTCAGCGGCGTATGTAATCAGGTCGAAGCAGTGGATGATCGACTTGGGTGCATCTGGTCACATGACAGATGATGCAGATATGTTGTGTGATTACATATATGTCGGTCGTGTATTAAATATTACTTTTGCGAATGGCAATTCTCTAAGAGTTCGTGGAAAAGGAAGCACCCGTCTTTCTCCTGATCTGTCACTAAAATCAATTTTATACACACCTGACAATCCATTCAGTCTCTTGTCCATTAGTAGAATTACTCGTGACTTGCAATGCGTGGTAACATTTTTTTTCTGATGGTTATATTTTTCAGTACCTGAAAGCTGGAAGGACTATCGGTAGGGGCATATTGCTGAAGGCTTGCACCTGTTTGACATGAATTCTTCTGTTGCCTATGCCAGCGTGAAACTTCATCCATTTGAGTTGCACTATCGGTTATGTCACCCATCTGTCTAAGCTCTCCAAAAAATGTGTCCATCTTTAGAATTTCAAGTTCATTTTTTATTGTGAGTCTTGTAGTTTGACAAAATATCACCAAGTACCCTATCAGGTTAGTCTAAAAAAGTGGTATATGCTCTTTTTGAGCTAGCACTCTGATGTATGGGGGCTTTGTCCTATTGAATCTGTGATGGATTTCAAGTATTTTGTTTTCTTTGTTGATGAATACTCACTTGTCACATTTGTCTACTCAATAAAAAAATTGCTCCGAATTATTTGGTATTTGGTGCAATTTTTATGCAGAAATTCAAATCTAATTTGGGGTTCCTATTAAGTGTTTTCGAAGTGACAATGGTCGTGAATATTTATCTCCTGATTTTAATTCACATATGGCTAAACATAGCATCATCCACCAAACTGACTTTACACACCACAACAGAATGGTGTGGCTGAAAGCAAGAATTGTCACCTTTTGGAAACAATGCATGCTCTTATGTTTCATACACGTACTCCCAGAAAATTTTGGTCTGATGCATCCTAACTGCATGCTATCTGATCAATCGCATGCAATCTTTTATTTTCAATAGCAATACTCCATTTTCTCGGTTATATCCTAATCATGTGACATTTCCTCTACCTCTCAAATTTTTTTGCTGCTTTTGTTACGTTCGGGATACTCGACCTACTCTTTCTAAATTGGATCCGAAGGCAATCAAGTATATTTTTCTTTGGCATCCTAAGGATCAGATAGTGTATCGTTATTTTTTTCCAACCTTGAAGAGGTATTTTATGTCTCGGGATGTTATCTTTGTTGAAATCGAGTTTCTCCACTCCCATCATCTAGAGATTATGATCCAAAAGTTTATCCAGATGAAAATTTTATGTTATATCAAGTTCAAACACAGCAACCCCCTCTAAGGGTGGGCATCCCATGTCGAGCCAGTTTCCCGGTCTAACTGTCCGCAAACACTGGCTTAGTCAGAACTGGCATCGCCAATCTCACCAGCTCCGCCAAAACAAGCATCATCAATGGTGCTCACAGCAGTAGAGCCATCGTCCTCCTCCAGCTCCACTGATTCTCCATCGTCTGATATACTGGCTCGTCCCCGTCGTATATGTCGCGACCATCCTTTGTATGTTGACAACTACAGAGGCTCGCGAGTCAAACTCAGTGCTTGATGGCTACTATTGACGGGATTCAGATTCCCAATTATGCAGAGGATGGACTCAAACATCCTGATTGACGTGCCGCTATGGAAGAAGAAATGTGAACGCTTTGGAAGAACCATACTTGGGACTTGGTGGATTTGCCTACGGGTAAAAAGGCAGTAGGATGCAAATGGGTTTTCACAATCAAGGTGAAACCAGATAGCACTCTTGATCGTCTGAAAGCTCGACTGGTGGCTAAAGAATATTCTCAAACATACGATGAAGATAATTTTGAGACATTCTCCCCAGTTGCCAGAATGACTTCTGTGCGAGTGTTTATAGCTTCTTCTTAAAGAAGATCTGCTTTACCGTGGAGTGGGTGGCGTTCACCGTCCCGTGGGTTCGCTATGTATGGGCCCGCGATTGATTGGCAAAGGCGAGCGAAGGGAGTAGTGGGCCGTTGGAGGAAACGAAACGGTAAGCTCTCTGCTCTATTTGCTTGCAATGCGTTGCCTATCAAAGTAGGCGAAGGCGTGTAGCGTGACTAATAGGATAGATTAAGAAAACAGCAGCAGCAGCGTTGAAGACGAGTTCGACCAATGCCAGTTGACAGCAAATGCACCCAAATCAAAGACTCTGAAATGTGAAACAGTAATATCTTTTACGATACCTGGTATGGCGAGAGAAAACCAGCGAGCGAAGTGAGTCGAAGTGAGTTAACCGTCCGCTATGATTGGCCCCTTCTGCAGTTGGATGTGAATAATGCATTTCTTTATAGGGACCTTGAAGAAGAGGTGTATGTGGTGCAACCTTCTGGGTTCGTTGCAAGAGAGGGTAAAGTATACTATCCGCGGAAGGTCCTCTACTGTCTCAAACAATCACCTCGTGCTTGGTTTGGTCGATTTATACATGTCGTTACTTAGTTTGGCATGTGTCAATCGAAGAAGGATCATTCAGTATTTTATCGAAAGACATCAGTTAGAAGGATACTACTTGGTGTCTACGTTGATGACATTGTGATTATGGAAGATGACATACAGAGTATTGCAGGGCTGAATAAGTTTCTGGGTGAACATTTCAGACAAAGAATATAAGATCGTTAAAGTACTTCTTGGGCATTGAAGTCACACGGGGAAGTGGAACATTGTAATGTCTCAGAGAAAGTATGTGCTGGACATCCTAACCGATGCAGGAATAATGCAAGCAAAGAGAGCAACCTCGCCCAAGGATCCAGAGGTAAAGTTACTCCCCGATGAGGGGATACTGATGACCAATCCGGATCAGTATCGTCGAGTGGTTGAAAAACTCAATTACTTGGCGGTCATGACTCGCCTAGACATTTCCTTTGCCGTAAGTGTCACGAGTAGATTTATGGCTTCTCCACGAGTTCCACATTCGCAAGCAGTTCTCAGAATCCTGCGCTATCTAGCCCATAATCCAGGTAAAGAAATTCGGATGGAGAATCAGGGACATACTCATCTTGAGTGTTTTACATATGCGGATTTGGATGCAAATCTTACTGATCGACGGTCTACATCCGGCTACTCAGTATTAATTGGTGGAAACTTAGTATCGTGGAAGAGCAAGAAGCAAAGTGTGGTCTCGCGATCAAGTTCAGAAGCAAAATATCGAACAATTGCTCATGGCACCGCAAAAATGTTATATCTGAAGCATCTTCTACAAGAGCTGGAAGAAGAAGCAAGACTGAAAACAATAGATATGCGGTGTGATATTCAGTCCGCTATCCAGATTGCTACCGATCTCATATTTCATGAACGGACGAAACACATTGAGATTGACATTCATTTTGTCTGTGATGAATATCAGAAGGGGAAGATCACATTTCACCATGTGAGAACTGGATATCAGATAGCTGATATATTTACAAAGTCCCTTTTGGGTTCTCGTGTTCAGTTTTTTTCTAACAAGCTGGACATGATTGACGTATATGCTCCAGCTTGAGGGAGAATATTAAAGAGTATTATGTTGAGAGTATTAGTCATGGGCTTTAGTCCCACATCGGGTAGAGAATAAGGAGGAGGCTAGTCCACCTCCTATATATATGTAATCCTTCATTCAATAATACCCAACCCCTTATTCCCATTCTACAGAAATTATCTAGGCCTCCTGTCAAGTTCTAATAAATCCATAAGTAGACTATGATCACTGGATGCAGAGCTAAGGTAGTGAGCATAAACAACTAGAAGTTGATTTATTCAGTGTATATTACCAAATCATCTATCTAGTTTACATAGGATCCTGTTACCAGTAGACTTATTACCATGACCATGTATTACCCAGTGAATCTAGCTCTTTCAGCCCAGGCATTCAACAAACAACTATTAAACTCCTCCTCCAAAATCATCTCTAGAACTTGGTTACCTCCAATTTTCTCAGAGTTATATATGATGCAATTAAAGTCCTCAAGTACCAACAAAGGAATATTAATCACTTAAGCAATAGTTTCCAATTCATTCCATAAATATCTTCTATCTGTATGAATCTTAGAGCTATAGACTACTGAGACAGTCATGTTAAGACCCTCTTGATTCTTAGGTATAACAGATAGACATTGATCTGTGCTGTGAAGTACATAACATCCTATCGAGTGGTATCCCAACCAATCCATATCCTACATTTAACATTAGTTGTGTAAGAAAACACGTTTCCACTTACTAGACAACTTAGCTTTATATCTCTCCTCTTTCTGCTGCTTCATTTTAGTTTCTACAAACCCAAAGAATATAATGTTATTACTTATTCTCTGAGCAATCTTTTACATCCTTCAATCTAATAATGGAATTAAACCCTCTTACAAACCACACAATGATCTTCATGATAATTAGGTGGGGTAATAGGGTCACGCAGCTTTCTTCTATTGAAGTGCTGAGTCACAGGAGGCACCTTCTCAGTATTGGCCTCTTGTGCTTTTGCAGAAGCCAGCAATTTGCCCCATGCTGGGTTAGAAATAGTGCATTTGTCCCCCTCCTTTGTGAGCTCCTCCGGAGTGAGTAGCAGAGGGCTCACTGCCACTCAAATATTTGGCCAAGGATGGTGACTCAACCCTTGAAGGGAGCTCTTGATCCTGAGAAGTGTTCTCCAAGTTGACTTCTGCATATGAAACTTCTATGTTCTTCCTCCTCTGATACTTTAGCATCCTGAGCTTGAAGTCTATATATTACATAAAGAATTGTTTATATTGTGTTTATATGGAACTTTGTCGGTTTTATGACAATTCCGAGAAATTGGATCTGTGTTATGAGTGATGAGGTGGTCCCACCTTAAGTGGAGGAGAAGATATTGTTATTCCCAAGGTTAATTAACCATGAAGAAAGTCTATTGACTTATGGTGTTCCCAAGGTTAATGAACCTTGGAGTATTCACTGTCTTTTGAAGTTCCCAAGGTTAATGAACCTTGGATGATACAATCTTGAAGGAGAAGCCACTACCTCATGAAGCTATATACGGAGGTTGTATGAGGGATGTTTTGGTGCTCCTTCCTAGTGATGTTCCTTCGGGTTATGCTTCTTCTCGGGTGCTTCTTCTTGGTGGTGAATTGTCACTACCACATTTCTAGAGTAGGAGCATTGTTGTCATTTACAATATATATATATTGTGTTTATAGTTACATAATATGTATAATATGTTGTATTATTAGTATTAATGATATGGGTTAGTGGACTAGACTTGATGTGACCATTAGACTCAACCTTAGACTAGACATTTTTGGACCCACTAGTTAATCCCCTTTTTATTTAATTAGAAATTTGTTAAACCCTCACTTGGAATGAAAACCCCACTTATTGGAAAACACTCCATCGCAAATGGGACTTTATGCATTAGCTAGCCCTAGGTCCTCATGTGACCGGCCCTATATAGGAGAGGGGGAGCCTCCCTCCAGTGCATTTATTTGTTCATGAAATCCTAGATTTAATTCTTCCCCAAACCCCTTCATTCCTCCACCAAATTTCACAAATTAAACCCCCATCCATCTCATTTTTCTCATTTAAGAAGCCTAGAAGTTTAGGTCACAAGAAGCATTGGAGAAGAAGAGGCTTGGCTAAAGAACTCTTGACTTTGCATTGGGAATCCATCTCCCAAGAGGTAAAATTCTGAAATCTCTCTTTTAAATTCCGTTTTATTGGTTTTGTTGACCATTAGGAGCCCACCCATGGTTTAGGAATAGCCACAAGGGGAGAGAATGAGTCTCTATTGGTTTCCATGGTATTTCTTCATGAAGTCATGTACACATTTGGGGTTTTGTGTTTAAGAATGATTTTTTTCCTCTATTGTTCATTACAACTATTCATATTAGATATATATAAATATATTTGATATGTGTATATGCCATTAGTTGTATATTTGGGGGTTTGGCATGTAGGTTGATAGTGTATCAATGATACTATAGGGAGTATCCTATTGTGCGCTCATAGTGTTTGAAAAAAAAATGACTATTAGAGTGTGTGTTGTACATTCTACATTATTGGTGATATATATGTATATATGTATATGTATTAATGTGTGTGTGTGTATATATATATATATATATATATATATATATATATATATATATATATATATATATAGTGTGTGTGTGTGTGTTTGTGCACACACAAGGGTGTCGAGTTCTGTGAGGTATCAAGTGCACATTTGGGTTGTGCACATTGCAGTGCACAGCTGAGGGGTTAGTAGCTGTTAGCATAGCTGCTTGCATCTGGCAGCATGAGAAGGGGGGGATCCAGATCCTTTGAGTGTCAATTAATATCCTATATAGATGGATTCAGTTGGAACTTGAGTGTACACACTCAATTGCACAGTCCACAACCCAGGTCAGAGGCCAGTGTGTGTGTGTGTGTGTGTGTGTGTGTGTGTGTGTGTGTTTTACCTGGCAGGAGGGCACACAAGTGGGTACTGCTCAGTAGTGATATGTATCAGAGATGGGGGCTCGGGTCAAGAGCAGTATCAGAGGTTGCAATGTTGCAACTGTGTGAGGAGAATTTGGATACTCGAGTAATAGAATATGGGTGTTGTGACTGTGTATCAATGATACAAGAGTATCAGTTGCATTGGAGGAGATATGGTAGTAAATATTAGTATCTGGTGTTAGTGTTAACATCGAGTGTTTACAAGAGTTCAGGTATTAGTAGCATCAGTGAGTGTATCAGGTATGATGCAGGCCTGTTTATACTCAACAGAGTAGAGAGGTAGCAGTGAGCCTTTGTGCTCGGGATCACTGCAGTAAGTGCAGTGGGTACTTGGGCTTGGGTATGGCAATGTGATAAGGGAGCATTAAGTGGTGTTGTACCTTGGAGTGGCCTTCAAGAGTGCATCAGTTTGTGTCGGTGCAGGGTTAGCTTCCTAGCGTTTCACGACTGATACTCGAGTATCAGTTCAGATACAGTTGACCGAGTTTAGGTAGATGAGAGTCAAGTGTAAGGATCCAGGGGTAAGTTAAGGGTGTTCAGGTGTTGTATGGTGAGTAACCAAGTGTATCAGTTAGTGTATGATACAAGTTTGAGAGGGAGGGCATGAAAGTATCTGTGTGGGTGTTGGTTGTGTCTGGAGTGTGGGGGACATGGAGGAGTGAAAGGAAGGGTGCTGTGATTGTGTGCACACATCTGTGCACTGGGCTAGTTGCAGTTAAGGTGACTGGAGTTAGTGCCCAGCATTGGTACAAGGCATAAGTTAAGGTATGTTATATATAGTTAAGTATAGAAACTAAGGTATTAGCATCAAGATAGTACTGAGTTGATGAGTAGTAGGTTGAGGTATACACTAAGGTAATGTTATAATAGTTAAGGTTATGTATTAAGATACTAACTAGAATCTGTATAAGAGTTGTTATACACGAATAGCATATAGTATATGATAGTAACTAATTTTAGCTAGATATTGAATAATATAGACTAGATACCCTAGTATGATATAGGACTTAGAAAACGTAGGTATTGACCTAATTGACTTCCAAGATTTAGCTATGGACCTAGAAATGGCCTAACATCCTTATTTCAACCTAGTTAATCACTTTTATCATTCCAAGCACCAATTAACACTAATATTTTATATTTAGGTCATTGTGACTTCCTTTTTGGATCGTGATCCTCACACTTTACTCAGGACCACAGGCGAGTACATTCTCTGACAGTTTTCATTATTTTGATCATTATTATGATTCTAGTTGTATTGTATACTTGATTCAGACACAGCGGATACACGGGCTAGTATCATAGATACCTGTCATGAGGAGTCGTGATTGGAATCCATCGTACTAGCTGGGGAAGGAAAAATATTAGCAAGTTATGTGATCATACCCCACCTTACATGCATCATAGCTCATCCCTCATATCACGTAGGGCGTAGCGTGACCATTTACATGCCTCATAGCCTGTTATATATGATTAGCCTAACTTTTGCTCGCATCATAGCTAACTAGATGGTTAGTCTGACCTCACATGTATCATAGTTAATCATATATAACAAGCCTGATCTAGTCCCAAGCCGATCAAATAGCAAACTGATATTTCACGACACTTAGCCAGTATTTTTATTCTTGCTCCAGTACATTCATTTCTAGCATTCACCCATATCTGTTTCACTGCTAGTTAGTTATATATGATGATTACATGTCTCTCCAGTATTCCTTATCTTCCAGTATTTCTTCCATTATGTATTTTCTTACACTGTTTAATAGTTTTTATCAATATAATTGAAATTGCTGTTAGTGTTTGTGCTTCGCTCCAATCCTGACTGGATAACATTTTTCAGAGGATCTTGAGGATTTCTGTTCTACCCATTATGGTCCAGGAGTAGATGGTGATTACATCCCGGAGATTCCAGATGAGCCACTCCACATAGAGAAGACACCACCCGCAGTTGTTTAGGCAGCAATTAGCCTAGTTTATTTATGTATTTGATTGTTCTAACTTTGAGACTTTAGTTGTATTTATGTTAAGATAGCTAGACTATAGACTTATTATTATTTTGAGTTGTGTTCTGGACTTATGTCAGAACTTCTTTATATCTTTTCATATCTTATTGTGCCATTTACCTTCTTTAGAGTTATTGTGATTGAGTATCTTATGAATTGATGATCATATGCATATTCATTGTCCTCCTTATGGAGTTGAGATCATTGACAGGTTATTTTTGTGAGTTGTGTTAGTATTTTTGAGACCTAGACAGCGTTCTACCGCCGATGCTACGGGCGTAGGCTGGACGTACCTACGGCTCATGCCCAAATTTCGGGTACGGGTCGTGACATGAATGCAACAAGTGAACTACCAAAGTGTGTACATACTTGTATGACAGCAAATAACTTTTGTAAGCCTCTTGAGTATATCCAAGAGAGAGTCATTGTTAACCACCATTGTGTGAGGGATTGTAATTTGTAATCCTATTATTCCTAGTGGAGAAAAACTATAGTTGTCTGGTTGACGTAGGCACACTATCGAACCTCGTTAATTCTCCGGTGTTCTGTTCTTTCTTTTTATATTGCTTCTGCGTAGCGGGTAAGCACTTCCAATAGCAATCCAACAAGCTTTCGCATTGTGCAGGTAAGCCAACTCCCAACACCAACAAGTAGTATCTGTGCCACACAAGCTTGTTGATCGTGATGGTTGAATCGTCTTCTTGCTCCTCAATCATGATCAAGCTCACATCTTCAAACTATTACATATGGAGGCCACGGATGGAAGATATCCTCTATTGTAAGGATATGTACGAAGTGTTACACTACAATGAACAGAAGCCAGAAAAAAATCTGACAAAGATTAGATCATTCTAAATCGAAAAACAATTGGAGAGGTCCGTACATGGATCGACCAAAGCGTCTTTCACCATGTTTCTAAAGAAACCGATGTCAATCAAATGTTGAAGAAATTAGCATCAATGTATAAGCGAGAGACTCATCAAAACAAAGCGTCGCTCATTCGACGTTTAGTAAACCTGAAATACATAGGCGGACGAAGTGTTTATGAACACTTGAGTGATTTCCAAGAATTGGTAAATAAATTCTCAACCATGAAGTTGGTGCTGGAAGATGAGTTGTTGGCACTTTTGTTACTTAGCTCGTTGCCAGATAGTTGAAACACATTAGTGGCTTTCTTAAGCAACTTCGCTCCTCAAGGCGCCATCACATCAAAACCTTAGTGAAGGGTAGCTTATTGAATGAAAAAACGAGATGGAAAGAACAAGAGATATCAACCGAGTCAGAGGCCCTCGTTTCTGAGAATCGTAGAAGAAACAATCAAAGAAAACCTCATAACCGTGAACTCCAAAGGGAGGCCTAAATATTATTCCAGAGGCACTTCCAAACCAAGAAAGGAGATAGAATGTTATTATTGTGGCCTTAAGGGTCATATGAAGAGAGAATGTAAAAAACTCAATAGAGAGAAAAGAAATGAATCAAAAGAGAAGAAAGAAACCAAAGACACAACCGCCACTACTTCAAAAGGCAATTTCAAAAGGCAATGGGGTAATCATTATTTGTGATGATGGTCTTATTAATCTAACCTCTCAAGATTCATGCTGGATTGTAGACTCTGACGTATCATTCCATGTTATTTCCATAAAGGAATTCTTTACATTCTACACAAGTGGAGATTTCGAAAATGTGAGGAGGAGAAATAAAAAAGTTTCTAAGATAGTAGGAAGAGGAGAAATATCTTTGAAACCAACATTAGTTGTCCCTTGGTTCTCAAGAATGTGAGACATGTTCAAGACATGCGTCTCAACTTGATATCAACCAACTTGCTGGATGATAAAGGCTATATCAATGTGTTTGTTGGAGGCAAATGGAAGCTCAGCAAATGCTCCATAATGCTAGTTAGAGAAAAGAAGGATAACACACTCTATATGACATATGCTAAGATCAACAATCATCAATCAGCATGTTAATGCAGCAAGCGACCAATCAGGATCAATGATTATGTTATGGCATAGGCAAATGGGTCATATGAGAGAGAATGGATTGCAAATTCTAGCCAAAAGAGAGGTATTAACAGGGTTGAAATCGAAAGGTACATCTCTAGAACCATACACTGATTGTTTGGCTGAAAAACAATATATAGTTTCATTTCATTATACGGCTGCAACTAGAAAACCCAACGTATTGGATGTTTATTATGATATTTGTGGGCCTATGACTACTAACACTCTTGGTGGTGCAAGATACTTTGTCACCTTCATTGACGATCATTCTAGGAAGGTGTGGGCATATGCAATCAAAATCAAAGATCAAGTCTTTGAAATATTCAAGCAATTCCATGCCAGCGTTGAACGTGAGACAAGCACAACTCTGAAGTGCATCTGTACTGATAATGGTGGAGAGTACATGAAAGACTTCATAATCTATTGTAAGAATAATAGGATCAGACATGAAAGATCGGTTCCAAAGACCCCTCAGCTTAACGGGTTGACGGGAAGAATGAACAGAACGATCGTTGGGCGGATCAGAACCATGTTATCTCACTCCAAGCTGCCAAAGGGTTTCTGGGGTGAAGCATTGTCGACTGCAGTACACATGATCAACTTGTCTTCATCAGCTTCTCTTAATGGTGATATACCGAACAAGTTCTGGACAGAAAAATGTGTCCTATCAATACTTGAAGGTGTTTGGTTGTGTAGAGCATTTATGCACATCCCCAAAGACGAGAGATCCAAGCTTAATGTCAAATCAAAAGATATATTTTTCTGGGTTATGGAGACGAAGAATTCAGCTATAGATTATGGGATCCTGTCAATAAGAAGATTGTCGGGAGCATAGATGTGGTCTTCTTTGAAGATCAAACCATTAAAGATATTCAGAAAGAGATTTTTGACAGCCCCAAAGAATTTCCAGTCGACCTAGATCCAGTTTTTCAGTCCCAGATATATGATGAAAGAGGGGATGCGACAGAGTACAATGAAACAGAAATCCATGATCACATCAAGGACAACCATGATGATGACATTGTACCAGAAAATATACAAGTAGAGCAAGCTCCCGAAGAACCTCAACTGAGAAGATCAAACAGACAATCGAAGCCCAACAGCCTTTACAGTCTACAACAATATGTATTCCAAACAGATGCAGAAGAACCTGAATGCTATCAAGAAGCCATGTCACACGAGAAAAATGGAGAGTGGCTAAAAGCCATACAAGATGAGATAAAATCTTTACATGAGAACGACACTTATGATTTGGTAAAATTATCAAAAGGAAGAAGAGCACTCAATAACAAATGGGTGTATAAGTTGAAGACAGAAGAAAACAGATCACAACCAAAATACAAGACGAGACTAGTTGTGAAAGATTTTAGTCTGAAACAAGGAATTGACTTTGAAAAGTTTTTCTCACCAGTGATAAAGATATCTATCAAAGTAGTGCTTAGTTTGTTTGCAAGTCTGAATTTAAAAGTTGAACACCTAGATGTGAATATTGTATTCCTTCACGGAGAGCTTGAAGAAGAAATCTACATGGAGCAGCCTGAGGGTTTCAAAAGTCAAAGGAAAAGAATATCTAGTATGTCGATTAAAGAAGAGCATGTATGGATTGAAACAGGCACCACGCCAATGGTACAAAAAGTATGAACTCTTTATGACCGAGCAAGGATACAGAGGACCACTTCTGATCATTGTAAGTTTGTCAAAAGATACTCTGATGGTGAATTGATTAGACTCTTATTATATGTTGATGATATGTTGATCGTAGGTCACGACAGTGACAAGATCAACAAGTTAAAGAGCTCAACAAGTCCTTTGTAATAAAGGACTTAGGTCCAGCAAAACAGATTCTCGGTATACATATCTCCCGTGATCGAAAGAACGGAAAGTTGTGGTTATCACTAGAGCGCTATATCGATAAGGTGTTAAAGAAATTCAACATGGACAAGGCAAAACCAGTAGCAACTCCACTTGCTAATCAATTTTTGCTCAGCTCAAGACAGTGTTCTACAAGTGACAAAGAAAATGAAGAGATGGCATCGGTGTCATACGCCTCAGCAGTTGGCAGACTTATGTACATGATGGTGTACACCAGACCTGATATGGCACATACAGTTGGTGTTGTTAGCAGATTCTTATTCAATCCTGAAAAAGAGCATTGAAAAGCGGCGAAGTGGATTTTGAGATATCTCAGAGGTACTTCCAAAATGAGTTGAGTTTATGCTTTGGAAATTGTAAGCCTGAGTTGATTGGATACACAGATGCAGATATGGCGGGAGATCTTGACTCCAGAAAATCTACTTCAAGTTATTTAATTACTCTTTTAGAGGGAGCTGTTTCTTGGCAATCTAAGTTACAGAAGTGTGTTGCTCCGTCGACTATAGAAGCAGAATATATCACAGTTATAGAAGCATGCAGGGCATGCAAAAAATTACTGTGGATGAAAAAAATCCTACAAGAGTTGGACCAAGAACAACAAGAATATGTTCTTTATTGTGCTAGCCAGAGTGCTATCCATTTAAGCAAGAATTCAAGTTTTTACTCAAGGTCAAAGCATATTAATGTGAGATATCATTGGATTCGTAACTTGCCGGAATCCAAGTAACTTCAGATCGAAAAGATTCATACCAGTTCAGACATGATGGCAAAGTCTTTACCGAAAGACAATCATTTCTTTTGTAGAAATGTAACTGGTATGATGGAACCTTCCACTTAAGTCGGGAAGGAAAAATTGATGAGGTGATCCCTCCTTAAGTAGAAGAGAAGATATTGTTATTCCCAAGGTTAATTGACCTCGGAGAAAGTCTATTGATTTATGGTGTTCCCAAGGTTAATGAACCTTGGAGTATTCACTGCCTTTTGGAGTTCCCAAGGTTAATGAACCTTGGATGATACAATCTTGAAGGAGAAGCCACTACCTCATGAAGTTATATAAGGAGGTTGTATGAGGGATGTTTTGGTGCTCCTTCCTAGTGATGTTCCTTCGGGTGATGCTTCTTCTCGGGAGCTTCTTCTTGGTGGTGAATGCAACAAGTGATCTACCAAAGTGTGTCCATACTTATATGAAAGCAAAGAACTTTTGTATGCCTCTTGAGTATATCCAAGAGAGAGTCATTGTTAACCACCATTGTGTAAGAGATTGTAAATTATAATCTCATTATTCCTAGTGGAGAAAAACTATAGTTGTCTCGAGGACGTAGGCACACTGCCGAACCTCGTTAATTCTCTGGTGTTCTGTACTTTCTCTTTATATTGCTTCTGCGTAGCGGATAAGCACTTCCAATCCAACAAGCTTCCGCATTGTGAGGGTAAGCCAACTCCCAACCCCAACAATGAGTTGAGACTTTGGACCTTTTAGAAATGTGCAGAGATTCATTAACGTTTGGGTATAACTGTCACGCCCCGATCTCCCGCAGGCAAATCGGTCGTTCCCGCTAGGCGAGAATCACCGCGCCAGCGCTCCCGCGGAACGATCGCTTTGACCCATCCGGACGTGATGCCGCACGAGCGTTAGACGCGCCCGTGCAAGGCCGTGGTTCATTGGCTGGCGGTAAGAGTTCTAAGCCACAGAGTCGCACAGATTGTCCGAGTGCAGCGGAATCATGCATAGGCGATCGGTAACAGGTTCACTGAGTCGACAATATAGTGGAAACAAGGAAACACAAGTTGGAGTAAAACAAGCTCTTTTATTCATATTGAAACAAGTGTTACAGGCGGCGTATAGCCGAGATTACAAGTCGCTCGAGCTCTCTCTCTGAAACATAAAAGCGTGCCAAGTGGCTACATTTATGGATGATGTTCAGGCGATGTTCAGGCGATGTTCCAACATTATGTCTTGTATATGTGCTTCAGTTCCGAATGCAGCGTTCCAAGGCTTCTGAGTTGAACTCCACGCCTTAGCACGCACGAATGAGGCATCCGCACCGAACGAGGATTCTCCCGCACCCTGCAAGCAATCTGGTGGGTTATCAGTACATGAATGCACTGGTGGGGAGGCTACTCGCCCACTCGACAAATCCAAACACGTAATATCAGTTTCGTGCCCAACTATTTAGTTGTCTTTCCAGTTGCCTTAGGATCAGTTTCATGCAAGATTTGAATAGCCTAATCCGTGTGGCAGTGCGCCGTGCGACATGAGAGGAAACACGGCGAGACTTACCAACTTACCATTTGTCCTTCCCTGTCCAAGGCAAACCAAGTTAAATCAAGCAGAAACATGTATAAGCATTCAGGAGCAAAGCATATGCAAACACAAGCGTTTCAGTGCGAGATCCCGTTCTGGGTGTACGGGTTACAGGGAATATCAGGTATGTTGCATACGATGATCAAGTGCTCTTTATGCACGAGTGTGGTTATAACAGGATCGTTCAGGTGTTCAGTTATTCTCGATGCGATACAGTGACTCGCACGCGGGTAGCCGCTAAGCAAGGATGACTTATCTATATGAACATGAGGTCACTGGCACGGCGCCATTAGTGGACGGCGTAGTCTCTTGTCGGAATGGTGCGCAAGCAAAACAGGAGGCATTGCACCACATTCCGCTCGAAGCAGGCGACTACTCAGGAGTTCCGTCCGAATCGGATCGATGCCAGTGCCCCAGCAACCGTCCGCGGAACTATACCTTGTTTTCCAAGTTGTCCTGTGACCAGGCAAGTCTCTAATCTTCAGGGTCTGTGGTCAGACGCAGGAACAAGTTCAAAGCAGGATATATATATATGGAACAAGTTTCATGGAACGAGTTCTAGTCAGGAGATATATATATATATGGAACTTGTTGGAGCAGGATCAGGATTACTCTCAATGTTGAGTATCGGCTCCGTGAGCCATTTGATTCAGTGCAGGACAGTATTGCTCTATGAGCTGGATTTGGGATCACAGAATTGGTGCAAGTTCCCTGGTTCGGGAATTTCCTTAGCGACCTAACGGTCCGAGGTACATTCAGGTTTATTGATGCACGAAACGACTATCAGATAGTCTTCCGAGGAGAACCTAAATGAATGCATGACAAGCAAAGTGTTTCACGGTCTTGGCATAGTTATGCAGCAAGCATTGAAACTAGGCAATATATAAAAGCAGGCAAGCAGGCACTTGTATAACTTATTGCATTCAAGTTCGCTCGGGCCCGCAGGTAAGCCGAGCGAAACCGTACGGGGCCTATCCGAGCGATGTTATCTAGGGTCGTGCAGTGTAGGAAGTAAACAGTGCACTACTGAATATATACAAGTCGTTCTAATCGAGGCATAGCGGGTCTGGTTGCACAAGGCAAAGGTAACATGCGAGTCTGAATATATAGCAATATTTCATTTCCATGTTCTAGCATAAGCATTACAAGTTGGGATTATTCCCTTAGCTAGGTGCGTTGTATTTTTATTAGCATGCAGGGGGTGATTCACCTAGCGACTAGCATGTATCATTCCGTATTTTATATGTGCTGGCTAAGCAAAGACAAGTTCACCGTAACCACCCACCTTAGCGATGATCCGCCTCGGTCGAGTGATACTGCGAGCGAGCCTCTGGAAGCCTAAGCCGAACTCCTGTAGGGACCAAGTCTGGATATCCTTGCCTCAAACGAGTTGCCTCGCTGAGCAAGGCAGGTCGGGACGTTTGCACTTTGTCGTTTGAATCGGCAGTCTGCTTGAGCGGAACGGGGTATTACATTATCCACCACTCAGAAAAAGTCTCGTCCTCGAGACTTCCTGAGGGCAAGCCATACTATCGAATTTTTGAATCTAGCCCAAGCGTAGCTATCGGTACTACTAGATCCATTGGAACACAATCTCCTACTCGATGCTTACGTCGTGTTGCGTGTATACTGAGTCAGTCTCATTTGCGCCTTGGCGCGGGACAAGTTTCTTAATACGAGGCACATTTCGATCGATCTTGGATAGCGATCTAAGGTTGAGGCAAACCTATACAAGTCGTTGTACTTGTTCAAGGGGATATTCACTTGCACTAGCTTTTGAGATCAGCATATCGCACGTTGGATCGTGCACATATTCGAAGCGTCCCTCAAACACATGCATGTCAACCAACTTAGCGATAGCGAAGTCTTAGCACTCGAGTTTCACATTTCTTAAGTCTTGGATCGTGCACATATTCGAAGCGTCCCTCAAACACATGCAGTCAACCAAACTTAGGGGTAGTGAAATCGGACAAGCTACTTGCAAAAAAAAAAAAATTCAAGGGTTCAATCCAATTCCATATCATTTTCATTTCAACCAAGTATTTGCACTACCATTAATCACGATCAATCTGATACCGACTAGCGTCCATCCATTCGGGTCAACTTAGCATACATTATCGTTCCCAAGTCTAACCCTAAGTCTTGCTTCCCCAGTCATGATGCTTTATACAAGCAATATGGTAAAGTCGGTAACACAGGTTCATTCACTCGGCACAGGGTCGTCTGCCTACCACTAGGTCAGCTCACAAAGTCATAGGTACAGGTTCAAGCATATCGCGATTCATCGTACAATTTGTCGCACGATGCTCGCCCCAATTCCTAGGGTCAAACCATTGTTCATTTACACGGGGTATTCTACCCAAGCTCGTTCACTCAGATTTCTAAACATCGAGCATAGATTTACCTACTCTCATTAACACGTTAGTTTGCACGGGGGACGAGTCCGTTCAATAAAATCCAGTATATATCCAAGTTGCAGGACAGGCCTAGTGGTTTGCATATTCTATCTCCTCAATTATATTTTGATAGAATCATATCCATTCCAAGCCTAGTCCACCAAGCCAAGATTCAATTCTAAATCTTAGATTATTTCTCCAAGTCGTTCAACCTGATTCACGTATTCGTTCACTAAAACCATCAAACATGATTTATTTCAGGTTCAAGACTAACTAATTTATTGAAACATTTCCAATCACCTGCATTCCAAGTTCGTCTTATCGTGTCGAACCAGAAGTCAAGACGATCCATAAGTTGTCAAGCCTCGGTCTCCCGCAAGTTCGATCGTCCACGTTGGACGTGAGATCATCACATCAACGCTCCCGCTGGATAATCGTCCTAATCCGGGCGTGACGCATGTGCGGCATAGAGTTATGCTCGTACAAGACAAGAACGTTTGAATGTTATGGCTATCTTCGACACGATCGAGACACCTTATCCTTTAACCTTTTAATTACATCCAACAGTATATCCATCAAGTCAAATTTGTTTATGTAGTGATTATAGTTCCTCAAGAAACAAGTTTATATATTCGAGTCCAAGTCGTTTCCATTTTAATACGTTCCATTCATCGAGTTCGTTCGGAATAATCTCTGAACATGTTCCCTGGAGTCCGATCATCCCCGTCGTACGCGAATCACCACGTCGGCGCTCCTGCAGGATAACCGTTCTCGTTGGGACTGATTCGAGAGTTACCTTACCAAACTCGATTTCAAGATTGTCCTTACAAACATCAAGCCAATTCCATTATCGCTTATATCTCTCATCGAACCATAGTATTCATTCTCGGGCTAACTTATATTGAGCGATATTGTACTCAAGTTCAATCCTTTGGTTTCAATCCAAAATCACTCGCTCAATTCTCAATTTCCAACAAGTTTTCCTTAACCAAGATATTGGTTTCCATTTCCGAGAATTTCGATTCAATATAAGCCTTATCATTTACTCAAGTTATTCTCATATCGTTCAGTCTGAATATCGCACGGGTTATGGATCCGTTTGGACGTTTCTAAATGATCCATCCACCACTCGGAATTGAGTCATTCCATCGAGTTCTTAATCGGTGCTCGCATTATCGTTAGCATACTCACTAACTCGTTCTACAATTTCTAGCACGATACTCAGGGTTCGCCTGATAAAATCTAATCTCATATATATGTTCGGGATTGATAGTCATCCAAGCAGCTATATTTGATTTTATCTTCCAACAAGAATTTCGTTCGAGCTATTTTCCATAACCAAGCATCATTCTTAATATTCGCCTAAGCAAAAAATCCGATGAAGTCTATCGATTTTTGCAGCTCTAGGTCTGACTGGTCTTATTCCTGAACGATATCCAAATCTCGTTTATAACTGGGTTGAACCAAAGGGTCTTGGTTGCACGATATCCTACACAACTTAGCCGAAAGGCTGAGTGCATAGCTAACCGTTCGGGCAATATTCGTTTCCGCACTAACCAGTTGGGTAAACATGTATAGGCATTTCGGGTTGTACAAAATACACGAGTCTAGCACGAATCTAATCCCATAAGGGCTAGTACAGATTGGCACAAAGGCCCTTGCAACACAATTTCTTACAAGCAATCATACTTTTCAAATGCAACTCTTTGAAAGTATTTAGACTTATTGTTTGGAACATCCCATCGAGGCATTGAGAGAGTGTGTGCACATAACCCACGAACGAGCTTTCGAAACAGAGATAGTAGAAACGAAGTTCAAAGGCGTATAAGCCAGGCTCTGATACCAATCTGTCACGCCCCGATCTCCCGCAGGCAAATCGGTCGTTCCCGCTAGGCGAGAATCACCGCACCATCGCTCCCGCGGAACGATCGCTTTGACCCATCCGGGCGTGATGCCGCACGAGCGTTAGATGCGCCCGTGCAAGGCCGTGGTTCATTGGCTGGCGGTAAGAGTTCTAAGCCACAGAGTCGCACAGATTGTCCGAGTGCAGCGGAATCATGCATAGGCGATCGGTAACAGGTTCACTGAGTCGACAATATAGCGGTAACATGGAAACACAAGTTGGAGTAAAACAAGCTCTTTTATTCATATTGAAACAAGTGTTACAGGCGGCGTATAGCCAAGATTACAAGTCGCTCGAACTCTCTCTGAAACATAAAAGCGTGCCAAGTGGCTACATTTATGGATGATGTTCAGGCGATGTTCAGGCGATGTTCCAACATTATGTCTTGTATATGTGCTTCAGTTCCGAACGCAGCGTTCCAAGGCTTCTGAGTTGAACTCCACGCCTTAGCACGCACGAAGGAGGCATCCGCACCGAACGAGGATTCTCCCGCACCCTGCAAGCAATCTGGTGGGTTATCAGTACATGAATGCACTGGTGGGGAGGCTACTCGCCCGCTCGACAAATCCAAACACGTAATATCAGTTTCGTGCCCAACTATTTAGTTGTCTTTCTAGTTGCCTTAGGATCAGTTTCATGCAAGATTTGAATAGCCTAATCCGTGTGGCAGTGCGCCGTGCGACATGAGAGGAAACACGGCGAGACTTACCAACTTACCATTTGTCCTTCCCTGTCCAAGGCAAACCAAGTTAAATCAAGCAGAAACATGTATAAGCATTCAGGAGCAAAGCATATGCAAACACAAGCGTTTCAGTGCGAGATCCCGTTCTGGGTGTACGGGTTACAGGAAATATCAGGTATGTTGTATACGATGATCAAGTGCTCTTTATGCACGAGTGTTGTTATAACAAGATCGTTCAGGTGTTCAGTTATTCTCGATGCGATACAGTGACTCGCACGCGGGTAGCCGCTAAGCGAGGATGACTTATCTATATGAACATGAGGTCACTGGCACGGCGCCATTAGTGGACGGCGTAGTCTCTTGTCGGAATGGTGCGCAAGCAAAACAGGAGGCATTGCACCACATTCCGCTCGAAGCAGGCGACTACTCAGGAGTTCCGTCCGGATCGGATCAGTGTCAGTGCCCCAGCAACCGTCCGCGGAACTATACCTTGTTTTCCAAGTTGTCCTGTGACCAGGCAAGTCTCTAATCTTCAGGGTCTGTGGTCAGACGCAGGAACAAGTTCAAAGCAGGATATATATATATGGAACAAGTTTCATGGAACGAGTTCTAGTCAGGAGATATATATATGGAACTTGTTGGAGCAGGATCAGGATTACTCTCAATGTTGAGTATCGGCTCCGTGAGCCATTTGATTCAGTGCAGGACAGTATTGCTCTATGAGCTGGATTTGGGATCACAGAATTGGTGCAAGTTCCCTGGTTCGGGAATTTCCTTAGCGACCTAACGGTCCGAGGTACATTCAGGTTTATTGATGCACGAAACGACTATCAGATAGTCTTCCGAGGAGAACCTAAATGAATGCATGACAAGCAAAGTGTTTCACGGTCTTGGCATAGTTATGCAGCAAGCATTGAAACTAGGCAATATATAAAAGCAGGCAAGCAGGCACTTGTATAACTTATTGCATTCAAGTTCGCTCGGGCCCGCAGGTAAGCCGAGCGAAACCGTACGGGGCCTATCCGAGCGATGTTATCTAGGGTCGTGCAGTGTAGGAAGTAAACAGTGCACTATTGAATATATACAAGTCGTTCTACTCAAGGCATAGCGGGTCTGGTTGCACAAGGCAGAGGTAACATGCGAGAGTCTGAATATATAGCAATATTTTATTTCCATGTTCTAGCATAAGCATTACAAGTTGGGATTATTCCCTTAGCTAGGTGCGTTTATTTTTTTTAGCATGCAGGGGGTGATTCACCTAGCGACTAGCATGTATCATTCCGTATTTTATGTGTGCTGGCTAAGCAAAGACAAGTTCACCGTAGCCACCCACCTTAGCGATGATCCGCCTCGGTCGAGTGATACTGCGAGCGAGCCTCTGGAAGCCTAAGCCGAACTCCTGTAGGGACCAAGTCTGGATATCCTTACCTCAAACAAGTTGCCTCGCTGAGCAAGGCAGGTCGGGACGTTTGCACTTTGTCGTTTGAATCGGCAGTCCGCTTGAGCGGAACGGGGTATTACAATAACAATCAAAGACAAGGTCCAGAGGTTGAGACTCTCCATCCTCTCTTTATTTCCCTCGTCCTCTTCTTTCTCTTGTTCTCTCGGCAGATTCTGAGCAGCTAGTAGACTGCAGATCCAACCATGGCTACAAAACCGTCAGATTCGACCAACAATGAAGTCAAGTATCAAACTCCGCAATGGAAAACAATTTTTAGACCAATCCCAAGTTCCAACAAGACCACTTCAACTAGATGCATTAATGGTACACCTCCCTTCATGTCAATAAATATTCCACTTCAATTGGATATGGATCCCTTTTGTGTCGTCTCCCAATAGCCTCAGAGCTTTCCTTTTCCCTTGGTATCGATATATGTTGTGGCCACAACATTCTCGACAACTAAAAAATGTGGGTTTCAACATCATATCCAGCCAATGGGCCTCTGAGTCGGTTCAGGCTCTAGCTCCTCTATGCACAATATATTATATGTACCCCCCCCCCCCCCCCCTCTCTCCCTGTTTGTACAAGTCAAAGCTTACTTTAGATCCAGAAGGTGTGTATCTAGCATTGCAACTTAGTATCTTTCCTTAAGGTAGAATATCTTCTTATTCTTCTAATTTTCGGCAAAAATTGTTATGTTAGTCATAGGCTTTATATACAATTAGGTCATTAGGTGAAAACGTGATGCATTTTATGATGCAGCAAATAGAGGAAATATGATACCATTTTCCTCAACAGCAAATATGGATTTGGATTCTAAAAACTTGATATGACCATCTCATTCCATGTTTTTACAATTTGTACTGCAGCGTTCAACGTTCCAAGTAACCATGATCAAGACAAAACCATTCCTAGAGCAATTAATATATACTTCCCAAATACCTGTCATACATTTTGTTCATGGCATCTTGGAAGCATAACATTAAGCATATTCAATGAGTGTGCAAGATCCATGATGAGGAGTTTTTGAAGTAATACAAAGTATGGATGGAGAGTGATAGTCAAGATGAGTTTAAGCAACAATAAATAAAAATGTAAGTACAAATTAGATGAAAACATTGGCTATCCAAATTATACAAACAGCAAGATTGTTAGGCTCACATCTATCCACATGTTCCTCGCCAGCATGAAATAACTTAGCAAAGTAGCATTAACATTTTTCAGGATTACGTGCATGAAATGACTCTGGATGAGTTTGTGGAGCAATATGATAATGAATTTATCAATGGTGTGTGATAGAAGATAGAGAAGACTTTATGACCATTAACTCATAGCCAATTACCATTTCATTGCTATAAATTGAAGCACATGGTGGTAAAATATATACATGAAAAGCTTTGCCATATTATTGAAAATAGCTCAAGTTGTTTTCCTGGGAAGATTGAGAAAGTGCGGCCTACTAAAAAGTATATATCTTGTCGGCTTAAGCAAATATGCAAAAAGTGAGTGAAAAGTTGTTTACAACAAAACAAATGATGATTTAGAGGTACTACGTGCTTCAGCAAAAAATGAGACAACAGGAAAATTGTTTAAACATATTATTCGCACTATGATAAAAAGATACCAATTATCTGAAATGTTATTCATTGAGCCGATGGATAATAAATATGAGGTATCAAATGGCTACCTCTATGCAAGGTGTTTTTGTTTTAGGTAACAATAGCATATCTTGTATTGGCCAATTAAATTGAAAAACAATAAACTCATAAAAAATGTGAACTCAATCCCCTTGTTATTTGATGCAATGGTGTTAAACATGCTTGCAAAAAAGAAAAAGAAAAAGAAAAAGAAAGATATAGATTAGAAAATACAATCTTAATTCAGATTAATTCTACTTATACTAAGTCCCAAATGTACACAGCCTGTTGACATTGAAGTTCGTGATCCATCTAAACTTGTTGGGAACAAAGGAAGATCAAAGGGAAGTTCAAGATACCATTTGTTTTAGATTCGATATAACTTGTCTGGAATAAATAATAGTTCAATGAGACAATGTCGGCTCAATTACCAACATAAGATTCTTAAACTAGATTAGGCCAAATTATAGACTAATATTACTTTACATCATTATAGGGCAGGACTTCATTGGTTGACATTTATGCGTTCCTTAAAGAACTCAAATCAAAGCCTTCCATTGAATCAATTGATGATCTAATTCAATAAGTGTACCAAAAAGTATGGTTTAACATTATCTAATTCAAAACATTAACCTTCCCTTGGCCAAATTGTTACAATATATAAAATAGCTTGGCATTACTACTACAAATTTAGATCCAAAACATTAATATCTTGCCTGCATAATAGCCCAACATGTTACATATAATCATATAATCCATGTTATGCAAAGCAATTTCACAAGAGAAAAGGGTAGGATGATAAAGTCCAAAAACCACATGTTAAGGCAAATAACAACTCCATTCATATGGTTAAGATTCATGCAAGTGTCTGTCAATTCTATGTAAGAACTGTACAGAGTTCTTTGAGGTTGTAGTATGAAGAAGGCAACAGTTTCACAATAAAGGGCATAATGTTTAGATACACGAAAATTATCACTTATTATGTCGAATACTATGGAATTGTCATTCCTTTTCACTCTTTGGCTTAATGTGCCAAAGAGATTGAATGCAATTCCTTACAGGAAATTGTACCGTTTTACCTCTTCATCTATACTCTTTATAGTCTATGAGAACTTATTGGGTGTTACTTGGGAGCGTGAGCTTAAATTGCATATCTAGAAGGTATCTCTACCTAGCAGCCAACTGCCTGCATAGGTTTTATGGAATGAACCTCTCATGCTCATAGCTGCCTTGGCTAGAAATTTGGCACCAACATTCAAGATTGACATCAGGTCAACGCCGGTCATAAAAACTTTGTTATATCCTTCTTGGAGCTTTCTATACTCCATAGGGCGACCCCATTTCGATGAGAGAAGGCTTCGATGATGATGATGATGATGATAACATGTAGGATACTGAACTTCAACTCAAAAATATCTACTAGATTGTATGGAAAAGAAAAGATACATGAAAGTCTGATAGGAAGTCAAAGATAAAATACCTTTAACTGGATGTATTTTTCTTTCCTTGGAATGGTATCTTTTGCTTCAGGCTTTTTGGTGGACATTTTACCAGCACTGCATAAGTTTAGAATCTTCAGTTAGAGTTCAAAAATGGACATGTAGATAACAACAGAAGCAAACTGAAACAAGAGAACTTTATAGAGCTTATATCACCATGGCAAACAAAAGCCTTCTACAACATGTGCTAAACAAAAAATATGTGCTAGGTTTCTACTACGATATTTTTACTTTGTCAAAACTACTTTTGTCTAGAGTCTTGGGCTCAAACCCAGGACCTCCCCATTAACCTTCACCATCCCCAGCCGTTGGGCCACCCCCTGGTGGCATTTTGTGAAAGATACATAACTTGGTAAAGTTAATACTGATTATAGAATAAAATTCATCACCAAAGATAAAAAAAAAAAAAAACTACCAACTTTGTAAGGCATACATTCTATTAACGAAATTTTATGCAAGTTTTAAACTAATTGAGGATTGAGAAGGTTAAGTACCATTAATTAGGGAGATGACCCTATTGGGCAATATTTCCCTACTTCTAATAGTATCTTGAACCTTAACATTAACTTAAGAAAAAATAATAGAAACATCTTCCTGGATTCTCTTAGAAATATCACTTCATGGATCTCCTCCATCTGGAAGATTCTTTTATTTCCCTCCTTCCAAATATGGCATATTGTCAATGCCAGAGAAATCCTTATAAGCATAGATATTTTTGACTTCTTGCTATGCCATATCAGCTCTCTGACCTCCTTCAGTAAGAAACCTCTTTTACTTTTCAACTCAGCTTGCTATGTTTCCGAAGATATGCAGTGTAAGGGCATTTAAAGGATAAGTGTTGAATAGTCTCACATTGTAGAAAAAAGGGATTTGTCTGTCTAGCTGCAGTCCCCAACCAGTCAACCTGCCTTTGGTGGTAACCTATCGAGAATAGCTTCATAAAGACAGACAGTCATCTTAAGGAAGTTACCATGTACCAAACCACCCTATGCCAATGAACATTTGTGTAATGTCTCCTGATTAACTGAATAGCTGATTTGAGAGTGAAGTTGTCTGTTGGAGTAGCTAACCAGTGGCATTGATCTTGGTCGCCTTCATGTTAGATTTTGATGGTCATGATTTCTTCATCGAATTTCCTTGTTATCTCTAGCCTATATGTTCTCCATCCTCCATTTTCAACAACGTCACTAACTTTGGTATTACCCGCATAGTTATGAGTGCATTCCAGCCCATCCTACCAACAATCCTACTACCATTAGACAGCTAAGGATTAAACCAGATACTAGTATGTTGTCTAGTAGCGAAATTCCTCCTTATCAGTTGTAGAAGAAGTGATCTCTTCCCGAGTATGTTCTTGAAAGTAACTGAGACATTATTATCCTCAGGTACATCCCAGAAGTTTCCTCCCTTTAAGTCTCTCTCTCACATCCATCTAGCCCAGAGTGATGTATCTGTAACAAATTTCAATAGCAGCTTCCTAGCACACTCCTTAACCTCTTAAATCCTAGGCCTCCCACTTCTTCTCTCTTAGAAATTATATTCCAACTTAAAGTATGTTTCTCATCTTTCTAGAAAAAGCAAAAAAAAAAAATCTCTATTTTAATTAGGACAGTTCAAGGTACTTGGAAGATTTGCAACCAATCTATACTACTATATAATGAGAAAAGTTGGCTTCACCGTGAAATTTTTTCTTCCAAATATACCCTTACATAAATTTACTAATTTAAATTGTTCATTGAAATTAATGAGAACAGCTAGATAATTATGTATAGAAAAAAATTAAAAATATAATTTGCTTTGCTCTTCCCAAGTACAAAAGTAATTAATTACAAGACGGTTAAAATGTGTGCAATGCACGTGCATTTATACTAGTAACAATTAATAGCTGTAATGAGTCTTCACCAATTCGATCCTTCATGTGAAGGAGAGTAGTTGGCTCTGCATCCTTCCAACCTCCTATAAAATTCAATTAAAGAGTGGCAGTTTTGATGGCAAGGTAGTTTACAGAGAGTGGCTAACCTAACTAGTTCAGTGGTAAATGTCCTTCGTGAAGATCTAGTATCGGAAGAAGTGTGCTTCTCTTCATGCATGATACATCGAAGAAAACTTTACTCTTCCCTCTATTAATAGTAAGCCCCGAGTGATGAGAGAATTCCATACAATATTGTCCAAGTAAGCCCCGAGTGATGAGAGAATTCCATACAATATTGTCCAAATTGCTGAAATTCTGTTTATATGACTTCATTGATATCAGGAGATCATCAGCATACATAAGATGTAATACAGTGGGGTAGATGTCGTGCTAAAGTGAGCTAATATCCCCCTTTCTCTTCTCCCATAGCAAGTACCACAGATAGATATTCCATAACTAGGGTGAATGGGTAGGAGGATAAAGGGTCCTCTTGCCTTAATCCCCTAGTGCTACTTATGAATCCAGTAGGTTCCCCATTCACCAAAATATAAAAAGTAGGAAAATCGATGCATTTCTTGATGAGCTTTATCCAATGAGAATGAAACTTCAAAACAATGAACCAGATGGCACAAGAAACTCCTATTAATTGTTCATTGGCCTTCTGTAAATTAATATTGATGCAAAGACATATCTGAACATGGCTTCTTGAGTGACCTTACTAACTCATGGGCTAGTGAGCTGTTCTTTGCTATGCTTCTTCCCTTGATAAAAGCTGTATGATTATAAGAAATAAGTCCAGAAATAATCTCCTCCATTCTTTTACACAGCATCTTAATAATGAGTATGTAGACAAAATTGCAGCACACAGTAGGTCTATAATCTTGCATCCTCTTTGCTACCTCAATCTTAGGCACCAGTGTAACAAAAGCATGATCAAGTTACCGAGGGAATTTACTTGCTTTGAAGATTTCTTGAACTGCTTAGCTCACCTCTTTTCTTTATTGTCTCCTAATGGAATTTTACAGCATCTGGTCTTGTTGCTTTTGTGTTCGCTTTCTTTAATCAGTATTTCCACCTACTTCCATCTGAATCTGCCTCATAAATATTTATTGCCTTATTAGTGATAATTTCTCTTCGTGATTACGATAGGATAGCATGTAAACATGTCCTCACTATGAGCTATTACCACAGGGTGGCATGTAAATGTGTCTTCCCTATTGTAGAGCTGAGTGAAATACTCTATTGCTTCTCTCTTTGTTAGATCAGCATCCCCTAAACTTCTCTCCTCTTTTATTGAAGAGATCAGTCATGCCTACTCTGCCTGCCTTGTATTCTAGCATAGAAGAACTTGGAAGATGAATATCCTTATGTGAGCTAGGAACACGGCTCTTTGAAATAGTGTCACTTCCTCTTCAACAAGAGCTTTCCTAAGGGTAAATTGACACTTGTCTACCATCCACTCATGACTTGGTTTCAACGGTGACAATGACTTGTCAATGATCTGCTCATGCATAATATACTCCATTAAGTTAGAGGAGTAGTTTGTATCACTTGTACTCATTTAGGATCCTTCTTCTTCATATAAGAGAGGAGAGTTTAGATCTCCCAAGATGTCATCTTATGCCCAGTAACCACTTGGTTTAGGATATATCTTGTTAGAAATTTAGTCATATACCCATATGGTTTAAGACTAACCCAGTGCACCCACAAGGGCGCTCTACACGTGGGGACCCCAGTTGGACACGTGAAAGAATCTGATTCGGCGTGTCCAACTACAACAAAGAGGAAAATAGAAAACATTCATAAAAACACTCTTATATATGAATACATTTTTTTAAATGGTAAGTCTACATCTAATATAGGATTTAAGCACGGGTCTTTCATTACATCTCCCCGGACCAATGTCTGGGTCTAGTTATCAGCATGTCACTCAACGCTTCTTGCATTTGTTGTATCATTCCTCAGTCTATTGCTCCAACGGATCTCCATTGCACATATTGTTCGGGTTTGACTGTCAGTACCACGATCCTCTTAGCTGGTAGATTGTTCCTCCAGTTCCGACTCTTAATCAGTCGCCACATGAATTTTTCGGTTTATCCTCTCACGTCCAGGAGAATTCGGACCTCTGACCTGATCTCTCGAGTTCTTATGTATCCAAAGACTTGACCACTTGAGTCAATGCTTATTGACATATACATATATACATATCTATATACTAGTTATCCCCTTGGTCTCCTTGAAGGCTCTCGACAAGGAGGACAGCGCATAGAGATAGGGTCACAAGTCACCACAACTCGCGGCAGGATGGGCATGACTCAAGGTCTATCTGATAGCATGGGGAGGGGTAAGGAGGTGCCTCGTCCTCCTTATATAAAGCCAATCGCTCATGTATTCTCCAAAGCCAGCCCCATCTCATGCGTGGCTACCTATTATCCTTCCTTGGAAGTTGTTGATTTGCGACTCCATTACGAGGAACCTCATATGGTGGACGGAGTCCATACATCGGATACCTCTGCTGTGGACGTTGAGATTTCAGCAGCAGAGTTGAAGTCTATTACGATCTTGTATGTGATTGAACAGTGGTCATCGTATCCGGTCATCTCGACATTTGTTCGTAGGGTATGATCTCTAGTAGGTGGTGTGGAAGTATTTTCTCGCGAGAACGGCTTCTTTTCGTATGCTTCGCTCTGGAATTAGACCTCAAAACTGTGATGCAAGAAGGTTCGTGGAAGTTTGACAAGAGGCTCGTCATCACCAAGCGGTAGGATCCGTTGATCTCCATGGAACGAGATCTCATGGCCTTTATTCCTATCTGGGTGTAACTTCCAAAGTTGCCGCTCCAACTATGGAATGAGCCTTCTATCCAGAAGATATCCAGCGTCATCGGCATCTCAATTCGAATAGATGCTTCCACAGCTCACCGTAAGCGACTGGCTTTTATTCGTGTCCTGGTAGAGATTATCGCATGCCGAGAACTCCCCTCGACTGTCCCGATGAGGCTTCCGGATAGGCGTCGATTCAAGAAGCCAGTTTACTTCGAGTGGATTCCACCGACGTGTGCGGCTTGTAGATGCATTGAATACGAGGAAGTGTCTGCCCCCCTCTGGAGAGGGGTTGCGTGAGGAGCTAATGGAGGTGCTACACGAAAATGTGGATCCTTATCCTATCCAGTTTCCTAAGGACTCGGCGTCCGGACTCACTCGGATAGGCTCTCCTGGTCGTGTGAATAACCTGGGCCGAGTCGAGACCGGAGTCGACTCCACTCACCGTATCCACTTGCGTAACATGGGTAGGGTAGAGGGGGGCAGGTAGGACTAACAAGCCCAGTGCATGATGGTCCAGTTGACAAGGTTATAAACGGCGGTAGACGGGTGCGCACCTGTAAGGGTCCACCTACCGCCTGGGCTTTTGAAATATTTTTCCTTCTATTTTATCCCTGTTAATTTAGTTTGCATAATATGCACAAGTAACTTAAAGTCCGTGCTGCTCAATAGACTATTGTTCCGTATAAAAAATGTTAATGTTAATGTTTCTTTTATCCCTGTATGGATTGTTCTCCAAACTAATGTTAATGTTTCTTTGCAGTTAGAGAGACCAACTGGAGTTTCCAAGTGAAACTGGCAAATCTGCAACAATCTGACATTCCAAGTGAATTTGGACTGAAAACTCTGCAAGGAAGTTCCTCACAAACTGTTGTGATTGTGTAAGGAAGTTCCAAGTGAAACTCTGCAACAATCTGACATTACAAGGTTTTCTACTGTTGTGATTGTGTAAGAAAGTCACAGTGAACAATCAGTTTGTCTGTAATACAGTAATAGCTTTACTTGACTGTAATAGCTATACTGAAAACTTTTCTAAAGTCCACGGTGAAGCCTATACTGAAAACTTTTGTAATAGTCTGTAATAGCTTATAGTTTCTTCAATACAGTGTACATAGAGTTTACATCCCTCAGGTTTTTTTACTTTATAGTGTTATTAGGCTCTATTGCAAGCTTCTTGGTGTTGTATATGTGATTACTAGAGTATGAAGCACTGGAAATTTACAGCACAGCGACTATATAGCATATAGCATAAGAAACTACAGCTTTTTAGTTATGAAACATATAGCACAGTGACTATATAGCATATAGCACATTGACTATATAGCATATACTATGTAGGTCGAGAAGTACAACGATACCCTTTATGATCCTTAGGATATCCAAGAAAAATACACTTGATTGCCTTAGGATCCAACTTAGAAAGAGTGGGTCGAGTATCCCGGACGTAACACAAGCAGCCAAAAATTTTGAGAGAAAGAGAAAAACGGTACATGATTGGAATATAACCGAGAAAATGAAGTATTGTCATTGAAAACAGAAGATGATATACTATTGATCAGATAGCAAGTTGTAAGACCGCATCTGACCAAAATTTTCTAGGGGTACGTGCAAGAAACATAAGAGCACGCGTTGTTTCCAAAAGGTGACGATTCTTGCGTTCGGCCACATCATTTTGTTATGGTATGTAAAGACAGAAAGTTTGGTGGACGATTCCATGTTTAGCCAAATAAGAACTAAACTCTCGAGATTCATACTCACGTCCATTATCGTTTCAAAAACAATAGTAACCACAAATTGAATTTTGATTTCAGCAACAAAGGAGACAAAATACTTGAACCCCATCACAGATTCAATAGGGCATAGCCTCCATGTATCTGTATGCACTAACTCAAAAGGAGCTGAAGCAGCTTTATTTAGACTCACTGGAAATGGTATCCGGTGATATTTTACCAAACTATATGATCCACAATGAAAAGGAACTTGAAAATCTAAATATGGACACATTTTCTGGAGAGCTTGGATAGATGGGTGATCTAATCGACATTGCAACTCAAACGGATCGAGTGACACGCCGGCACATGCAACGAAAGTATTCATATCAAAGGTACATGTCTCCTGCCGCATGTCCCCTACCGATAGTCTTTCCAATCTTCAGGTCCTGAAAAACACAACCATCAGAAAAAAAAATGTTACCGAGCATTGCAAGTCACGAGTAATCCGACTAATCGATAATAAACTGAATAGGTTTCCAAGTGTATGTAATACTGAAGTGAGTGGCAGACCGGGAGAAAGACAGGTACTTCCATTTCAATGAACTTTCAGCGAACTACCATTCGCAACAGTAAGAGCGGTCATACGACCCATCGATACATAATTACGCAACATACATGCCAAGGTTCAAAGTATCGGTATCGGAATCGGTATCGACCATTCCTATGAGTATCGGGATCGGCGGTATCGGTAGTATCGGCGGTTTCGGATCGGAGTATCGGATTTTTTGGTATCGGAAAGCAAACAACTATTAGTAAATTATTAACATTTTAGAGAATATATTTTATACAATTATGTATAATTTAAAGTATTTTCAGTATTGTTTCTTAGTATTTTTGATATTGAATGAAATAGTAGTCATCATTGTCGATTGATTTATATGCGATAGATAAGTTTTCCTCTTTTATATGTTTTTACAGCCTTATTATGCTTTTACATCCTTTCTAATTGGTCTTTTTAATTCATTTTTTTTTGCCGAATTGACTGAAAAAGAGACCTCTAATGTCGGTATCGGTCAATATCGGGTATCGGTCGGTATCGGATCGGGACATGCCAAACTGTATCGGTATCGGCCGTATCGGATCGGTATCGGCCGATACTTTAAACTATGATACATGCATCGTCTGTCATATGATCAGACGAACCTGAGTCAATCATCCTATGCTTCAACCTTACCACACATGCTACTGAATATCTAGCTGTGGATCCAGATGTAGAAGCTTCACCACGACGTTGAGCTTGGAAGTAAGTGAATTCGACATAGGTCTCTGCCGTCATCTGCAATGATAGTCCATCATTATCATGAGCATCTGATGCAACGTTTGTGGCAATAGCTTTAGGACACTACACGAAAAATGTCCCTATTGACCACAGTTGAAACATGTGCGCGGTCGTCCTCCATCACGGCCACCGTCACCGCGTCCACCATTTTGGCCAGCATTCCAACCATCACGAAATCTACCACGAGCTGCACTCAAGGCAGATCAATCAACAAATGCATCACTTGTATCATTTCCTACTACTTTCACAGCCCGTAGGACATGAAAGTGGGCTTCCATCAGCGATGGAACTTCAGCCTCAGCAATAATCTGAGACCGTGCAGAGTCTACGTCGGAACACAGTGAGGTAAGATATGCCATAACATATAGTTGCTGATGTTGAGTCATTGCTTCATTGATATCTGCCATCAGGGGTAACACATCATCCACCTCATCAATCAGGGCCTTAAAGGCCAAGAAGTGGTCTTTATGGGACTTGTCTCCTTGATCATCTCGGTAGACACCGACAACTGAGTCATAAATCCGAGACATAGTATTTTCCATCAAATGCAGTTGCTAGAACCTCCCTAACTTCTTCATCGAATCTGTGTTCTGAATCATATCCTCAACCGATGGTTCCATTGAATTCATCAGCTGTGTAAATAGTCTGCTATCATCAGTCTCCCACTGCTCATATGTGGGATCAGTCTCCTTCGTAGGGTTGTCAGTCAAATGCTTGGACAACTGTATTCCCCGAAGCGTCTTCACAACCTTCTTGCGCCACGTAGAGTAGTTGTCTGGACCATCCAACCTCCGATCGACGAGTCGAATCAAAGTACTGTTGTACCATTGATCGATGTTCCTACCTCTGTATTCCCGATACTCGTGCTACCAGCACCGCTATTCGACTCAGTGTTCGTCATCTTCAGGTTCTTGATTTGACTGTCATTGATCATTTTGACCCGATATTCACATCAACCTCGTCAATGCACAATAAACGTTGCCAAAACTGGCTTGCGCAATGTTGGCAGAGATTCGAACATGGATCACACAAGCCAGGACGGAGATTCACACAACCAGGTTGCTCTCTGTTCTGTTGGATCCTGATGTGGATACCGGGTCAGGAACAGAGATTCATACAAATAATCAAGTTTGCTCTCTGTTAACTTGATGTCGTTGTCGAGGTTCACACAAACAATCATAGTTTACCCTCTAAAGATCTCAACTCCGACTTTTTTTTTGGACAGCAGTAGGTTTACGGTTTGGGGGTGGCGGCTGGAGATCTAGGATTTTGGTTTTGAAAAAAACATGTGGCGGCTATGAAGGGGGCGGCTAGGTTAGGATTAGGGTTTTATGAAAAAGGGAGGGGTCGAATCAGGGGGTATTGGGTACTGTGCAGACGGAAAGGGGGGTTGGTCATCGACTTTGGGTGGGTCAGGAGGGGTTGTCGAGTCAGAGGGGTCGGCTGCAGGGGGTTTTGGTTCAGAGTGAGGGGGGCTGCTGCAGGGGTCGTCGATTTAGGGGGTTAGGATGCAGAGGAGATGGTGGAAGCGGTCGTGGTCTGGAGGGGGGCTGACAGTGGAGATGGTCGCAGCGATGGTGGCGGGGGGCTGTAGAGGATAGTGATGGCAGCGGTTAGGGTTTAAGAGAGAGAGTATGTGCTTGGATCTTATACCATGTAGAAGTGGAATAATGGGATAATTCATTGACTTGCGAGACTACATATATATAGGAGAGGATTGGCCTCTTCCTTTTTCTCCTACCTGATGTAGGACTAAAGTCCAATGACTAATAATACTTATACTTAACATAGCATATAGCACTGGAAATTTACACACAGTTTCTATAGCACAATGACTAAATAGCATATAGTTTCTAGAGTATGAAACACACTTTTCCTACAGCAGACTATATAGCATATAGTTTCTTCAACACAGTAAGTCTTTAGCAAAAGTCTAAATTCAAACTCCAAGTTCTAATTCTAACAATGATTAAGCCTACTTAGTCTTCTAAGTCTACACAAGCACTATTTGCCACATCCATTATTCTTTCATCATCCGACTCAAAATCAACCTGCTCATCTGCCTCCTCCTCGGACATATCTAGATCTTCATCAAGTTCTCTAATTGGGATGTTTCTAGCACTCTTCCTTCATGTGCTTTATCCGCTCCTGATGCTTCCACCATCGTTCTCCAAGTAAGTTCTCAACCCGGCTCGACCTCATCATCATCACCACCCTCAACAAGCCAAGCTTGAGCTTGAGCTTGAGCTTAAGCTTCATTAACTTACGAACATAGTAGCAATTCTCAATCCATCTCTCTTACACTTATTTCACATAAGATTGGAGTTGAATTTGACATATACAAGGTCGTTCAACCTTGATGCCTCAAAAGGCTAATTCTCTTCTTGGTATGTATCAAAACAATAAAAAAAGGTCATAAATTAACTAAGATTTTATTGCATATAAAACTAGGAATAGAACGTGATTAAAAAAAATCTACTTACCCCCTTAAATTAGCTCCAATTTCTTGCACACCCCGATGAACTACTAGTCAAAAAGAAAACCTAATTGTCATCTTTTGCAAGTTTAGGGTGCTACCACCATAATTGGACCACCATCCAACTACACATTAAGAGGCAAAAAGAACCAAATAAAAATTTAAGCATAAATAAAAAACAAACTTAGTTCTAAATAAATAAAAATCTACCTGGATCAAAATCATAATATGGAGCATCATTTTCATATGTCGCTTGTACCATTTTTCTTCCAAAGTTTCCGAATTTGCTCTTATATTTCAACAACTCATCACTAGAGAGTGGATTGCATGTCCAAGTCATCGAGAAAAAGTTTCTGAACACAATTGAAAAACTCATTCATAACCATTTCATCATTCTCTATGCTTGGACTTTTGTAGTGAAAAAATTGGATTTAACAAGTATGCAACGTAGTTCAAAGGGCTACGAGCCTAACCTTAGACTTGTCATCAATGATCTTGAAGATAGGTCTAGCATTCTCATCTTTCTTGAAAGCGATCTTAGTCACTTTCTTGGCTTTTCTAAGTGCACCTACCACAAAGGGCATTGAGGGCTTTGTATCCCAATCCATTAGACATAAAACCTTCACCAAAAGAGTAAATGCATTCAATGTCAATGCAACATTATTCCAAAAAGAGACCAACAAAACCATTGCCTCTGTCGCCTTCCTCTTCACACTATTCCTCAATTTTATTTTGCTCTATTCCACGGATGTAAACATGAGCCTTAATGCATCTTTCTTATCTTGAAGACTTCCTAATGTCAAAATTGATGTAGCAAATCTAGTCACCCTGGGCCTTATCATATCCCCTTTTTTGTATATTTTCACATAAGAGTCAATTTCCTATGTTGTACATAAATGAAGATGGTTAAGGCCTTTGCTTTTTCAAGCATTCCACTAAACTTTTATACCTTATCAATCCCTTCAAGCATGAGATTGATGGTATGAGTTGCACAAGAGCTCAAAAAATATGAGAAATATTTGCTAACAAATCCGCCGCCGCGATATTATTTGATTTATTGTCCGTCACTAGTTTAACTACATGCTAAGGCCCAATTTCTTTAATGTACTTTACATTAGAGTCGTGGATGTATTGCCCAGTGTGCGACTCTTCATAATCTTCCACAAAACCAAGGAATGAAGTGCGAAGATTACAATTAACACACAAGTTCATAATGCTTCTCCTTTTACGATCAGTCCAAGCATCGGTCATGACTGAGCACCCATTTTTCATCCACTCTTCGTTATGCTCTTGAGTGATTGATTGGTCTTTTCAACTTCCTTTTTCAACACTGGCTCTCTTAGAAGATATTGGCTTGGAGGTTTGTAATCCGGACCAAATTGGCCAATAGCTTCTACTAGTTGTCTAAAACTTGCATCATCGATAGCATATAATGGAACATCCGACTCATATATCCACCTAGCCACATACTCATGCACATCATTTGTAAACTTGGTTTTGAAAGCATCATTAATATTTGTTGCCGTACCATGTTCGGATCAATGGTGGATGTCCATTTATCTATAGGTCCAAGACGATTTGGTTTCTTCCTTTATGATGAATCCTCCAACACTTGACACTCATCTTCTTCTTCACAAAATACATCAACTGCATCCCTCTCTTCTTCTCTCTCTCTTCTTCTTCTTCTTGTTTTTCTCAAAATAAGCTTTAACTCTTGCTTTGTCTTCACTGATGCCTTCGAACATGTTCAACTTCCCCTGTAATTCTGGTTATGTGATGCTTCATACGAAATACCCCCCCCACCCCTTAATAAGCTTGCTAGAGAAACTACTACTCTCCTGCAGACAAAGAGTTAGAGAAAAAACAAAAACAAAAACAAAAAGATAGAGAGCAAGAGAAAAGAAAAGCCACTGAGATAATAGAGAAAAAAAATTCATACAAACTAAATCCTTTGAGGAATTGGAAAACCAAAGAAAAAAAACAAATAGAGAGACTATTACTCTCATAGAAAGCCAAATGAAACCAAAGATGGAGGAGATAGTTAGAGAAACCAAAAATTACACACACAGAGGGAGAGAGTATGCTCGTACCTGGTCGCCGAAGAGGCTGGGCATCGCTACGTCGCATCGGCCGTCGGTGTCGGTTGTGAAGGTGATTCCTGCCTGCCTGGTAAGTTTTCTTCACTTTCTGTTTTTTTTTCTTCTTCTTTTTTCAAAGCAAACAATTGCTGATCTTCTTCTTCTTCTTTTTTTCAAAGAAAAGCAACCAGTGGTATTCTTTCTATTTGTTCTCCCATTTTTTGACGTTTTCCTGCTTGCCTCAACACCGACTATGCCTAGGCCGCCTCATGGCCGCCTACGCCGCCTCACTGCCACCTTTACCGCCACAATGTCAACGGACGCCTAATCCACCGCTAATCGTAAAAGCGGTGCAGAGAGAGGCCATCTCGCGCCTAGGCGTCCGTCTCAACAGCCATTTAGATTGTTGTCAGTTGAGAGAGATGCCTACTCCAACAAAGGTCATCATTGGGACCTCCTCTAGCCATGGAACATACAGTTTCTCATCAAAGAAGACAAAATGGGAGAGGAGCTTCCTTCAAGGGTTGAGGCGCAATCCACCTCCAAAGGGTGGAATCGGGCTGAAAGCTGCTCAGTCTTCCGCGGATGAAGTCGTGGAGTCATAAGCAAATATGGGAAGAGCCCATAGGGATGAGCTTCAGCTAACCAGGTAGAATGAGAAATGGCTTCTAACTCCTCCAGCAGGAGGAGGACAAAACGCCAAGGCGGGGAGCTTGGAGGAAGAAGTTGAGCACTAATCCAGGCCTGAGGATTAGTACTCCTGGTCTACAAAGGGTTTTTGTGATTACGGTGGTGTTGTGTGTGGATGTAGTATTGTTGGGTGATGGGCAGCATAAGTCCTAACATTGCTCTGTATCTTGTTAATTATTTAATAAGATTACCATTTCAAATATATATATATATATATATATATATATATATATATATATATGTATGAAATAATCTCCAAAACATGCAACAAGTAGATATTTACACAATCTTTAAAAATCATACCTTTCTCCTTGTAGTAGTAATTCCTCCCACACAGAATTACAGAAAGAATTACCAAGCGCACGAAATAAATCCAAGATGGTGGGCTCCCAAATCTTAACATCCAATGTTATAGATCTAACCTGTGCTTGAGAAAGCAACTTTTTTACTAACTGATGAGAAAATATATTATCAGATATAGATACTGTTAGTTAAAAGCATGATCAATATAACAAAAAGAAACATCAAATAGGCATACAAGTCCCCCCTCATAAACTTGCTAATTCAACAATCTCTTTATGGACTAAAGATACAAATGAAGCTAGGAAGCACAAACACTTTGAAAACCGTGTCATGTCCGTGACACATTGTGTAGGACACATATCATACATGACACAGACTCAAAAATACAATAGGACACGCCAGAACCTAGGGCGTGACTGTTTTTCCCCGTCCACGTCGTGCCATGTCGTATTTGTGCTCCTGCAGCATATAACTGGAGTCAACTAGCTAAGCAACGGCAAAATGGTAGACTCACTCTAGCTGGCAAAGAATAACATATTAATATATCAATTGAACGACAAAGGTTGAAAAAAGAACAACAATCAAGATTTAACCTAACAAGTCAAGATCTTGTCCTGCATGTATAGATTCAAAAATATCTCCCTCAAACTATTATTCCACCTCTTTCAGAGTTAAAACAATACTCGACCTGTTTTGTAACCTATCCCTATCCTCTGGTTAATTTTAGTAATGCAAAGAACAATGAAATGCACAATGTAATTGACGTAAGATAAATGCTTTACCTCTCAAGATACAACAGTTTCAGCTTATCTATAATCAAATTCAATTTGCTAATGTTGTGAGTAGTAGAAGTCTGGCCTTTGGGTCTAACTTACATGTGCTAAGTATTAGCTTAAACTTAAAGGAAATGAATCAAATAATTCAAAACGATGCAGCTTACTTCTGTATGGACCATGGAGAGGCTAGAATTAGAGGCTAAGAAACAAAAGGCACAGATCCTCTTTTTCAGACTTGGTTTAGAAGGACAAAAGCAGCACGAAGCTGCCCAACTGGAATTCTTAGCAATTAACCATCAAGAGCTGATATTTCATGGAGTTAGATTGACTTTGGTTTCCTATATTCACAAGAGAAACTTGATCTCTATAAAAGATTAACCGTCTCAATAGTTCGTTTTTGAGCTACCGGATATCTCACTAGGTCATGGTTAAATACAGAAATCTCATTATCAGAACTAAAGAAGCTCACTTCTGCAGAGAGGCTAGAGACCATAATGACGGTCCTTTTAGTCAGAATAATTTTATTTCTTTGGTGGAGACTGGAGGAGGTCAAAAGCAATTTCATTCAACTAATCTGCTCGGAGCTGATGTTCCTCTTTGAATGCACTTGGACTCTCTTTAATTAGATCCTTCATTAACCAGAGAGTTGGAGCCTCTACAGGGTTTTACTTACTGTCAGATGTTCTAGAACTACATCCTGGATAAGGAAATAGGACTCCAATAAGCTTAACAAGACTATTCTAGCCTCTTAACCTAATTAAGTAATTATATGAATATGATTCTTTACCAGCTGAATTCTATCATTGAAGGGGAAGAACATCATTGAGGAGCAAGACTAGAAATACACAAAGCTCCAATAAGGAAAATCAAGAAGTTATTTGCAACGAGCTGTCAACCAGTCCATGATTAGGCTTAGATTGCTAGTGAAGGCAACTAAAGTGCATTAGTGGACCTTAACATAAGCCTTAAGAGTTTTTGGGAAAAGAGAAAAGTATATTTTCTTTGGGCTTCCAATCTACACTCGTAAAAAGGAACAACTTTTCATACTCCCTTAGAATAAGGAAGTTTATACTTTATAGACAAAGAGGTATGGTTAAAAATTGGTATAGGATAATTGTCTTCACGTCTGATGCTTGCAGGCTGATGAATGAGAAATGTCTACTTTTCATACTCCCTTAGAATAGGGAAGTTTATAGAAACGGAGGTATGGTTAAAAAATTGGTATAGGTTAATTGTCTTCACTTCTGATGCTTACAGGCTGATGAATGAGAAATGTGTGCGTGTGTATATGCATCAATTATGCTAGTGGCAATGTACTTTTACTGTTAATTAGGATGCCTGTCATTAAGGAAAAGATGGCATTGTCAAATAGCTTCTTCTAGATATTAAAAAAATTATCAGTATGTGGATTGCTATCAGCTTTAGCTCAGTTTTCTTTTCCAGTGTCCAAAAACTGCTTCCATTCTTGAGGAAATTTCTTAACCAGGTTTCTGAAAATAGTTACCAACAGCAAAACACCTAAAAAAAGCTATGGAATCTTAGTCTACATAAATAGTATATTGAACACATATTAATACAGTTAATGAGTTTAGGATATCAAACCTTTGAAATGTGAACACCAAGGTTTCTATGAACACCAGAGCACTCAATGCACATTAAAATCCCAAGATTAAGAGAGGCCCATTCTGGTTCAAGAGCACCGCATTCTGCACAAACATCATTTCCAGGAATATTCCGGAGAATCATCGGAACATCACATGAATTCTGTGTAGGTAAATCAGTTAGATAAGATTTTATCATGACCATATATGGTTCTGATTCAACTTATAAAACCAACTGGTTGGAGAATGGCTCCATATAGTTTATTAGGGGTTTGAATTGCAGGTGTGCTAAAATGTATTGTGTCCAAGAATACAGTAGAATAACAAACAGATACATGGTTCAGACATATAGATTGGTGGTGACTGAAAAAAACTTCGAGAAACACAAATAACCAATAAGATAGAAGACTTGGATAAAAAAAAACCTGCTTTTCATTAGGACCACATAGAAGTGATGCAATAACTCCTGTAATCTTATCAACCCAGTCCAATCTTTCGGTAGCACTCTCGGCCTGCAGATAACAAAAGATAATATGAAGATGACGCCGGAAGAACATCAACTAAATTATCAGTAATGCCCCTTATTGTGGAACTTCTCATAGAAGATGCACTCTAATAGAAATTTTGTAATAGACCTGCAATGTGTATGTACTCATTGGTGATATTATTCTGAAGCAAAATCTCAAGTCTGTCTGCTCTGCATCAATCTTGACTGTTGAAGTGTGAAGATTAAGAGTACAACACCCAAGATTATCATCAGCCTGCAATAATGTTTTGGTGTGAGGTCGTAAATCTACCAAGCCACACCCGTCAGATGTAGATTGTTGTTATTGAGGTCCATTCATTAGAATAGCAGTTAATACAATATTCTTATACATCTCATTTAAAGACAAACAACTTCAAACCTATTGCAGCTTTCACTTGTAATTTTAATATAATATACCACTGTTAAAGTCTCCGCCACAATACCAAAACGGAGTTGTAATGAGGGTCGAGGGCTGAAATATTTATATTATTGCAACACGCCCTCGAAGATCGATGGCCCGTTTTATGGGTAGAGAGTTGGATTTGCACAGAGGTATATTTTTTAATCTTTTCAAGATGGCATGCCAGACAAGATTTGAGCCTAGGTGGCTCAGCTACCATGTTAAAGACTGCCACTACACCAAAAATCCAGAGTTTATGCGAGATGAGGGTTAAATATTTATTTTATTCCAACAACCATAATGCAAATTCTAAATTTGCTATTTTGCATCTTTTATATTCTTGATTAATGATGAAATGAATCAAATAGTTAACAAATATATTTATTTGTTTTCTATAGTTGCACTACCTCTTCCAAATGATGCAATCGTGCAACTGCTTTTTAAATTTCCTCAATACCAAGTAAACCTCTCCATGATATGGCAACGATATTTTATTTCCACTGAAACTATTTTGAACAGTTTATGATTACATGTGACATCCTTGCAGGGGCCATGTTAACCTTTCTTATATTTATTTGTTTACTATAGTTGCACTACCTCTTCCAAATGATGCAATCGTGCAACTGCTTTTTAAATTTCCTCAATACCAAGTAAACCTCTCCATGATATGGCAACGATATTTTATTTCCAATGAAACTATTTTGAACAGTTTATGATTACATGTGACATCCTTGCAGGGGCCATGTTAACCTCTCTTATATTGTTATATTTTGTACGTAGTCTCCAAATTGGCATGCTGCAAAAAAATTTTACTATTTCCAGTTATTGCACAATGCTTCTAGCACTAAATGAATATCTATTTAAAAAGAGCGCCAACCAAGACGCAATCGGTTGTCCAAATATTACCATGAATGCAGAACATTATGATACATGAAGCAGAAACTGGAATGCAAAATGCTATTTGATACAGAATGTTGTACAATAGGGGCAAGGTTCTAGTTCAATGGAATACTAACGAGAATGAAAACGTAAACCTGGAACATGCCAAGGTGTCTGTGTGTTTGAGTGTGTATCCATATATTGAGGAATGTAGTTAAAAGTAAACTTAAGCAAATTATACAGGGCCTTTACTGATCATAATCTTGCCAATTTGAGGCTTATTCAAGAAGAAACCATGGTGAGGAATATAATTGGCTCCGGTTTGTTATGATTTATTACGCTTGGTTTATTTATAGGTAAGTTCACTTCAAGTCGAGTTTCTTTATTGTTTTAAGACGGTTCCGTTTTTATCGGTTTCACAGAGTCCAAAGTACGAGTTTTCTCCAATAAAGGGTTCTAATTATGACAATGTGGAGGACTATGTAGCTTCGGTTGGAGACTAAATAAAGGCTACAAACCTCACTGTAAGCATGAAAGTTTGTATATAAATGAGAGTTTGCTCTTCTATTTGATTCTCTGATGCAAATATAAATGAGTTTTCTCAAGAACAAAAATTAAATGAGAGCTTACTCTTCTTTCAGGCCCAAAATGGTAGATTTTGGGCTTTCACATATTAATGGCCATTAATCGTCTCATGCATCGCATAGCTTCTAGCAAATATGCTAAATCCATTTTTATTAAATGATACTAGATTCAATATTCATTAATGATCATTTGCACGGAATGCCATTTTCACATAATTTTACCTTACATGGTCAGGTACCAAAGTTCAAAGGGAAAAGCGCCCTGGTGTCAGTGATTTATGGTTACTCTATGTCATCCCTCATACCACCTGAGCTTGAGAACGAACTTCACATGAAACATTGTGAGGCCACAAATTGACGTGGTCAGTGTTGACCAATTATGTGACCATTGTAGTGTTTGCAACAACCAGAAGTACATTAGATTGACAAGTAAAAAATAGGGAGAAGAAGTTAAATCATTACAGTCCCTCAGAGAAAGGAAGAAAAATGATGTGAACACACATGTTATGCACATTATGGCACCAGTGAACCATCAACTAAAGGACCATTAACACTCTCAGGAAGATAATGCAAATTAAGCACTAAAAGGGTCAGATAGCATACTGTCTGTTTGTTCCGTTTATTTCGGTAATAGTACAGAGTTCCATGGCTATCAAGTATAAAGAACCTTCTCTTCCAGTCTCCTCTCAAATTTGAAGATCTCTTGAGAAGATAACCTTGCTTTATAGTCTTAACCTGAAGAAAATTAAAAGGGTCTAGTATATAAGTACATTGAAATTTGAACTATAAGATTCAGACCTATAACTAGTTGATGGACAATAGAGATTCTCTACTTATAAATCAAAGTTATAAACCAATCATACTCATTCGAAAGAGAAAATAGAGAATTAAGATTGTATCACAGTACAAGCATAGTTAACGATTACTGGACGTAAAATCATTTATTCTCAAAAAGTATAAAGCAAAATAAAAGCATAGAAAATATATAAGATAGAGAAATAGTGTAACCCAAGCCTCACGGCTTAAAGTATATAGGAGAAAATAAGATCATATGATATAAATGCAATAACAGAGAACATTGTGCACCAAGGTCAATACCTCACCATTTGCAGTAGAAGACTGCATCAGCTCTTCGATGTTTTTGTATGAATTAACACCGACAATATGGATTCCGTCACCACTGGTTAAAGCATCCTGATTACTGATAGATCTTATGCTGGCTAGTTCAGCCTGAGTTCTGAACTCTTGAATTCTCTTTGCAAGTTTATCTTGTTCAGCATTAGCCATTTCTTTTGATTGTTGCGCACATGTCAAAACCTTCTCACAGACCAAGAAGTTTTTCTATAATTAAGGTTTGAAATGCTCTTCAAAGTTTTATTATTTATATCAATCATTATAACAGTGTGGACTACCTGCTGAATGAATGGTTCCATCTGGCTCAATAACTCATATCCCTAATCCAAATATAAAAATATAAAAAATAAAAAATAAAAAATAAAAAATAAAAAATAGAAAAGAATATCACAAAACAAAAGAGAAATTATTTGGTGCATTATGCATAGGTTGTACCTGCTTGAAGAATCTCATATGAGCATCCATTACTGCGCTTATAGATTCCAAGAACTCGTACTTTCTTCTTGCCTCAATACTTGCAAGGGCAGTAACCTGAACTCCTTACAACCATGGAATTGAAACTAATGAAACGACAGATTCACTTGGAATAAACAAATGAATAAATAAACAAGGTGGTATATACTACTTACTAGATTAAATCGGCATCTCTCAAATGCTGATTTTGAGTTGTGTAAGTCCTGCAAACAAGAAAGAGTAAAGTCTATAAACTACACCAAGTGGGCATATTAGCAAGATATATATTAGTATCTGAAGGAAATCATACCTCTTCTAGTCCCGTAACAACATCTAAGCGTGTGCCCCTTTTTACTGACATGAATTTTTCACGGGCCTAAGGACAAGCACTTATATCAACATCATAATAAATTAAGAATTTGTGATCTTCTTTACCAACAGAACAGCTACTATATCTACATGTAAGACTATTAAGGGCCATCCTTTTAGTAATGAAAGAAGATACCAGTTTTGCAAGTATAAAATGTAAATGAATTGGGAGAATTAATTAGATACATACTATATATGCAAGGGTTATGATGACTGTGTATCACTGTGTAGAATTAAAAGTATAATTAATGAAATACATAGATGCAAATCTACCCTACATAAATCCATCAAAGATGCAAGTCTTCAGAATTAGATCAATGTGCATTTCCATGACCCAATAGACTCCATTTTTGTTGTGTACAAGGGTTAACCTGTTGACTAGTTTGGTCATGGTGATGTAGGATTTTCTTCATCCATATCAAGCGATCTTACTATGAACTGTTTTGTAGAACATATATTAATGCCGGTATGATATATAAATAGGATTCTAAAAGATTTTCAATAAATTTGAGATAATATGTCAGAATACTATCCAGAAAGAAACTATGGGAAAAACTTGCTAGATTTATGTTACTTATGGATTATTGTGCAGCTTCACCGACTACTAGGAACCAAGTGGAGTCTTCATCATTGACATAAAACTACAACAATATTTGGACAAGAATCATAACAAATTACAACAACAACAAAGCCATTATCCCAACTTTTTGGGGTCAGCTGTTTGAATCATCTTCTTCCGCTCGGCTCTGTTAAGGGCCATGTCCTTTGTAACACCAAAAGAAACCATGTCCTTCTTTAACGCTTCCAACCATGTTCGTCTACGCCTATGTCTAGTCCTAGCAGCTCCATTAAATAATATATTATTGCATCTTACGGGAGCATCTATTAGTCTGCATTGCACATGTCTAAACCACCTAAGACAATTTTATCTCATCTTATCCTCGATTGGCACCACCTCTATCATCCTATGGATACTTTTATTTCTTATTATATCCTTCAATTTATTTCCACTATCCATCTTAGCATTCTCATTTTGGCTAAACTAACTTTCTAGACATGTTTCTTAATTGTCAAACACTATAATCAATAAAGCATGGTTAGTCTTATAGCAGTCTTGTAGAATTTTTCTTTCAACTTTAGAAGTATCTTGCGATCCCAAAGTACTCCATAAGCACTCCATTTCAACGGTCCTATTTAATTCATGACATGCCTTTTCGGCTTATAGAAGGCATTGTATTATGGAATATGTGAGGGATATGAGATGAATACAGCTCGACTACACAAAAACCATTTTTCAATGATTTATTACTAAGTGACAACTAGAAGAATATAGCCTTCCTAAACTTTGGACCATGGGCAATTTACATTACCAGCTGTATGGAAGAAAAGCCAATAGGCCGATCCATGCGCAATGCCATAATGAAGAGAAACCACTGATAATTGTCCAACTGCACACTGGTCTTTCAGCAGGGTAATTACTGATAGGTACTGATCTATGATTGTGTTCATCACTGCCATGGATGATCATCAATATTGGATCCCTCGTAGTAGAGTATGTTGCACAACAAATCAATGTATCTAGCTAACCAAAGAACTATGCATCCCGGTCCAATGCTTTAGCATTAACGCCACTAAAAGATCATATCTTTTATTATTATTGAGAATGAAAACCAACAGAAGAGCCACTATTTTCTTACTACCAAGTATTGAGGGATCCAATCAATTATATCCTGTCTCGTATGAATGTATTATAGAACATATCAAAGTAAATGCATTTTCCCATTTCAATTTAACTTGTCCTGTATGTGGTAGATAAAGTGAAAGGTTCAAGCGGATGCCAGCTCACCATGCACGATAGCTCAAAATGAACTTCATCAATACAGAAAAAAATAAATGGTAACTAAAATAACAAAAGTTCAAATATTATTACCTGATCATAAGCTTGGGTTGCTTTGTCAAAGCGTCGTCGACATTCCTACATATTCATGAGAAATTGCTAAGAACAATGAACATTCATTTTCAAATGTACATTTTGTTGATGCTAAATACCACATCCACAAATAGTACATATTCAATCATCTAAAAGCACATAGATATCTATTGGCTCAATAATCAGAACACAGTAAACAAATGTCCTTAACGATAGGGCAAACTAGGCTCTAGGTTTCTAAAATACCAATTTGGGAAGACTAGCACAGGATATTAAAAAGCATCTTATAGTTTTTCTCAATACCAAATAATGTGAAAAATTATTGCCAAATGATACATGAAAACCAACTTAATTTTGTACATGAAAATAATTGAACCCAGATACAGAACAGCAGAAGAATGAGTTTCTCAAATAATACATCTAACCTCGAATAGAGTAAACCAGAATCGGAAAAATAAGTTAAATAACAATAAAATTTTGGCCCTCGAAGATGGATATAATGGTAAGCATTTAGGTCACTAACAGCTTAACAAAATATTAAGATGAACAACTACCACGCTAAGTTGTGATAGAAGAAGAAATCTTGCTCTTTAATGTCAAATTCAACTAGGGCTGTCTGAGAGTCGGGTTCGTGTCAGATTTACGTAAAGTCTGAACATGAACCGAAAAGTTTTCAGGTTTCCGAATTTGTACCCCGAACCCAACCCGGTTTTCTTTCGGGTTCTGATTTTAGAATCCGAACACACTATTTTAGGGTTGATTGTTATATATAAAAAAAAGAAAACCATAAGTATGGTTCACTGTTCTAAAAGGTGGTCTAGGCTGCCGTCTAGGCGGCTTATAGGCATTAGACGCATGGTGTCCATCCGATGTCCGCCTAGGCGTCTGTCTAGTCCCACTCAACGTCCGATTATGCATGTTTTGGAATTTTATGGACTTTTTCTACAATTTTCAGTAGGTTTTTGTTTAGATTTTTTTATTTTTTTGAACCGTCTAGATCTAGATGGACTATGCGATAGGCGGCAGGTGCCTGCTAGGCAACGGGTGCCCGCCGGACTAGCGCCTAGCGCTTTTCACAACCTTGGTATAGTTACTGAGGATCGAAACCAGGAACTCGTGGACCAACCCATCGACCCTCTACCAACAGGCCACACACAACTTTATATATATAATGAATGTTTTCTATATTTAATTAAAATTTGAACCACACTCGAAATCTTTTCCGGGTATAATATGTTGTACCCGAACACACCAGATATTTAGTCGGGTTTTACTTTTTACATTCAAACCCTAATTTTAGCTATAATTTCGGCCGGGTTAACGGATTATCAGTTAACTGCAATTGAGTACAAGCCTAATTTCAGCCAATACATACACTCGTTTATGGAGAAGATAGTAGGAAAGTAAAGAAGCATACAGTAAAGTTGAGGTAAAAAAAATGCCAAAAAAGGCCTTCTTATAGCTCCCATACTACAAAAGTAGGCTCTTTATCCTAAAATTTTGTGTCGACTATTTGAACATAATTTCTATATTCGGTTGTTTTAAGAGTCATCTCCTCTATAACATTTGAACCGATAACTATGTTTCGGTTAACCTAGCCTCCTCCGTCGTTTGAGACCAACAAGTGGTAATGAATATTCACCCATTAGAGAAAAGTATCATAAGATCACTTACCGAGTAGATCCACCTAGACAACTATGGTCAGCCTAGTACCTTTCTGCTTGCTAAGTTCCAATGGGCGGCTTTGCTCCTATTCTTTCTTCCTTGATTGTATCCAGCCAATCAAGTTTTTTGGTGAAAACCCCGATCTTGGTCTTAGCTTTCCGGACTCATATTGTTCATAGGTTGAGAGCGGGAGTTAAAATCTATGAGGATGAAACTCCCATTGTTCCTCAGTCAGTAGCTCAGTGGTAATAATTCTACAAAGCCAACCATTGGTATGCAAATGCAACCCGGGAGTGACACCCAGCTATCGAGCCACATTTGCTTTTTTCGTCAACTGTCTGATCTTCAATTCATTATTGGATGTCTCATGTCCCGGTCAGAACTTCTTATGTCACCTCTTCAATCTTATAGGACCCCCATTTCTATGTAGCCTGTCTCTTACTCTTGGACAAGTTCAATCGTCAAAGACGCAATTAGAAATGAACATTGTAGTCGTATGTCGAAAGAATGGAGTGAAAGCACCCTAGGGAGGATAAATAGGGTGTAACTAAATATAAGCACAATTAAGGAATGCTAATGTGCAATTTAAAATGTGCTAAAAATAAGACAAGAACACAAACACCCGATGTATCCCAGTATCTTCTGTGAGGTACTCCAGTAATCCAGTCCTAGAAGTATCTCCGACTTTAATCTACTATTATAATAATGGTTAAACTTACAAGCTTTTGATCCAAAGGTCTCGCCAACTTCATACACACGAGCTTTGATTCGAATGGCTCGTCTTCTACACACGAGATTTGATCTTAAGGCTTGCAAACTTCAACCTGTAGTGCCTCAAATCCTGATCCGACCGGGACGAGCACTATGTAATTGGGCGTGTGGCTAGTCCGTCTGAGTCATAACTTAGATCTCGGCATCTTCTTGCCACGGACGAAATGCGATGATCATTTCCAACTCATGGAAAGGCCTCTATTGAAACGAGTCCAATAGTTTTCGTGTTTTGGTTGCTTGGTTTTCTTGATTGTCGTTTTGAGGTTTTGAATTTGTTGTTGCTTTCGATTTGCTTGGTTTTCGCTGCTGGTTTTATCGTTTGGAACTTGAGGTTCTGGGGAGTTCGGCAAGGAAGGATAGGCAAGATTTCTAACTCGGTGCTCGTGCTGTTTCAGGTCCGCGTAATTGACGTTTGATCGTCGCTAGGCGGGATTTGTGTTTCAGCTACCTTTTTCCTTAAGCAGTGAGTGGCTTGGTCCCTTCTTTCCTACTTCTTCATGCCAACATCTCTAAGTTTCAATCGTTCACTCGATGATGCCCGGTTGGACGCCTAGGAAATCCTTAGCCACAGGCATGCCAGCCACTAAGAAAGGAACATGGGATTTGTAGACTAATATTATCATATGCTTGCACACCTTATAATTTGAGCTTGTTTATAAGGAAGAGTTGGTTGTTGGTGGCGGCCTAGTGCCTCGGATAGAGTTGGACTTATGGGATAACTGAATCAGAACACCGCTTGAGAAAATATAAACTGTTGCATGAGATATATATATATGTTGCTGCTTACTTCTTCTGTTTATTTCGATGCATTGTATGTAATATGAATTATTTCATGCATTTGCATGGTCTGAGACAACTTGTGCACAGGGTTTGGCATTTCCTCGAAACGGCTTTCTGGGACACTGGAACCGTATCGATCCGGAGGAAAATATTTGATTCGTGCTCGTCACGATGCCTAGCGGGACCTCCAGCAGGACTTGCTACCCGGGCTGATAGGGCGCGCCGCTAAGCTTGAAATATGTCCCTAAGGTGTCGATCACACCAATGACCGCATAGAATAGAACGCATGCTAACTTATTGTCTTGTGCAGATGGTAAGTATACTTGTGTTTCGTTTCAGGGAAGGCGTGCATCGATTGAGTAAGCAATCGGTGCACTGGTTGGATTCATTGCTATATTCATTCCTATCAAAACATGCAACTGATATGAATTGATTTCACTTGCTTCCTTATAGAAGCTATCTTAATGCATGCTCGCCCCTAACAAGCTAGTGTCGATTTAGTCGAGTGGGATTCATCCCGCTCACCAGTACAAGTTGAGTACTGACCCACGTTGTGGGCAACTATTTCAGGCAATCAGACGGTGCAACGCTAGTGCGTTAGCGATGAGGCGTTAGGAGCACCTCTATTTTGAAGTATAGCTGGAGTCAGTTCATTTTGGAGGCAGAGACTTCAATCTATACAAGGGCGTAATGTGCAAACGACGTGGACTATCTAACGGAGCGCGCCCTGCATTTTGAGTTATCTTTTGTAATGCAATTCAATAGCCGAGAAGGCGCATCAATGTAAACTATATGTAAATTACTCTGAATATTCAATGAAAAAGCATGTTTCTTCCGCATTTGTGTTCAAATCTCTGTGAATGTGTTTTATAATTTGTGTTTCAAAATGGGTTCCTAAAACTGCAAGTTCTTGCCTTGTGCGAGCGCAATCCCAGGCTCGCACGGCATCACGCCCCTAGCGAGGACGAATCAGTTCCGTAAAGGATCCGGCAAGGACGAAAGACCCTTTCGGGATCGGGGCGTGACATATTGGTATCAGAGCTCGGCTGTACTTCCTTGGGATTTCAAAGAATATAAAGGAGTTTAATGCGCCTCTCAATTGAGTTGCGTTCGGCGTCCGCTGCATCAGATGAGTCGCCTATACAATGAGCCCGTAGATATAAAATCTATCGATTTTGGAGTGTTAACAAGCTACTCTCTTTTGTAGCGATGGCTAAGAAAAACACTGTCGCTACAAGCAGTGCTCAGCCCATCCAGAGCGATCCGACAAGTTCTGGAGAATCCGGAGGAGCGGGTTCAACCGGTATGGCGGAACGGCTTATGCATCTCATGTGCAGCAACAACAAGCCGTCACGCAACAGGCGCAATTTGCTTCTCAGCAGAAGCAAATGGATACCATGATGCAACTGATTGCATCCTTGGTACCGAGCAATGGGACTGCCACTGTGACTCCTTCCCCACCGCCGGCCGTGGCGGTAGAGGATGAGTCGGAAGAGACGCAGCCTTCAGCTAGGAACACCTGCCGAGCAGCAGAGTTTACAAAAATGCATCCACCTACGTTCAACGGACGAGCGGAACCGGACGTGGTGTTGGGATGGATTGCTAAGCTGGAGGGACTCTTCAACCTGGTTGGCATCCGGGGATCCAAGCGAGTTGCCTGTGCATCGGTTTAGCTGGAACTGCGTGTGCATGATTGGTGGGAGGCAACGAAGCAAGGGATTTACGATGCCAATCCCAACTGCAAAATAACTTGGGAAATGTTCAAATCAGACTTCATTGAACAATACATTCCCAGGGCCGTGCGTCAACAAAAGGAAGACGACTTCAGCAATCTGGTCCAAGGAAGTTTGTCTGTGGACGATTATGATTCTGTGTTTGCTAAGCTGGCCAAGTTTGCGGGGCACTTCCTGCCTAACCAGCAGGCGTGGTACTATCGCTTTCAAAAATGTTTGAATGATGAGTTGCGTAGGGACGTCATCAATCAGAAATGTCAAACCTACAGGGAATGCTATGAAGCAGCCCTGGGCAGCGAGCGGATCTTTGGACGTTGTCCCCCAAAGGCAGAAGTACAAACCTCCCGTACCAACAACAACAAACGACCTCAGGAAACGGGAGGGTCTGGAGCACATAAGCGTCAGCACACGTCGGATAACAGGGGTCAGACTCAGGCACCGAACTGTACCAGGTGCGGCAAGGCAGGGCATCGAGTAAACGAATGTCGGGTTACTGGATGTTTCAAATGTGGTCGTCTGGGCCATAAACAGTTTAACTGTCGGGAGGGTAAGCCGAATCAGAACAACGGGAATCAGAATAAAGGGCCTCCAGCAAGTGATGCCAATGTTGTGCCAGTAAACCCGCAACGTCAGGGTGCTTAAGGCCGAGTCTATGCATTGACTCGGGATGAGGCATCTGTCTCTGAAACAGTCGTGACAGGTACATTACTTTTCAGAGAATTGCCCGCAAGAGTCTTATTTGATTCAGGTGCTACACATAGTTTCATATCTGCTGATTTTACTGTTGAGCATAAATTAGCTTCTACTCCCTTAACTATGAATCTTTGTGTAAGCACACATTCGGGAGTCGACATGCCCGCCCATGCGATCTGTAGGGATGGTTATATTTGCATCGGAGGGAGAAAGCTTTCCTTAGATGTCATTGTACTAGACATTAAGGATTACGATATTATTCTCGGGATGGACTGGTTGGGTGCTTGCCATGCAACAATCGAGTGCGCGGAGAAGCGAGTCGTATTTCGTCTACCCGGCGAGGCAGACTTCTACTATTCGTGCAGCGCTGCACCGAAGACGGCAATGGTGATATCAGCAATTTCGGCTAGGCGTATGCTGCATTCGGGTTGTGAAGGGTACTTAGCTTCAGTTCGAGACACCCGGCAGGAAAGTGCAAATGCAGCTCAGGCTGATGTCATAGCAGATTTCCTCGACGTGTTCCCGGACGAGCTGCCTGGAATGCCTCCTGATCGTGAGATCGAATTCAGCATCGACACATTTCCGGATGCGCGACCGATATCGAAGGCACCTTATCGGATGGCCCCAGCAGAGCTGAAAGAACTTAAGGTTCAGTTACAAGATCTGTTGGACCGAAGATACATACGTCCAAGCGTTTCTCCGTGGGGTGCTCCAGTACTGTTTGTGAAAAAGAAAGATGGATCCATGCGGCTGTGTATTGACTACCGAGAATTAAATAAGGCGACCGTTCGAAATCAGTACCCTTTGCCAAGGATAGATGACTTATTTGATCAACTGCAAGGTGCAACAGTTTTCTCTAAAGTTGATCTCAGGTCAGGGTATCACTAGTTAAAAATTAGACCATAAGACATTCAAAAATATGCGTTCAGAACCCGTTACGGACACTATGAGTTTCTCGTGATGTCGTTCGGCTTAACGAACGCCCCTGCAGCTTTCATGGATCTGATGAACCGCGTGTTTCGGCCGTACGTAGACAAGTTTGTCGTCGTATTCATCGACGACATTCTGATATATTCCAAGAACGAGGCGGAACACAAGGAACACCTGAAGATCGTGTTGCAGACATTACGAGAACATAAGTTGTTCGCTAAGCTCAGCAAGTGCGAGTTCTGGTTGAACAGCGTGGCGTTCCTTGGACATGTCGTCTCGGCAGAAGGCGTCGCCGTAGACCCGAAGAAAATAGAGGCGGTGGTGGACTGGAAACAACCTACGTCAGCCAGCGAAATTCGAAGCTTTCTCGGCCTAGCAGGATACTACCGTAGGTTCGTGAAGGATTTCTCTAAACTGGCCTCGCCTTTGACTCGCCTTACTCAGAAAGGGATTGTATACAACTGGAGTAAAGAATGCGAAGCCAGCTTTAGTGAACTGAAGCGGCGTCTTGTTTCAGCTCCGATTCTTGCACTCCCAGATGGGGTAGAAGAGTTTCAGATATACAGTGACGCTTCAGGACTCGGATTGGGATGTGTACTCATGCAACGGGACAAGGTAATATCGTACGCCTCCAGGCAACTGAAGCCGCACGAGAAAAACTACCCGACACACGATTTGGAATTGGCGGCGATTGTATTTGCATTGAAGTTGTGGAGGCATTATCTTTATGGTGTTGCTTGCAAAATCTTCACATATCACAAGAGCCTCAAGTATCTATTCACCCAACGGGAATTGAACCTCCGGCAGCGGCGTTGGCTAGAACTTATTAAGGACTATGATCTAACGATCGCGTATACTCCGGACAAGGGAAACGTCGTTGCTGATGCTCTAAGTCGAAAGCACGTGGGCTCGTTATCTATAGACAACCGTTTACTTCGAGATCTTGAGGCGATGGGCATCGAGCTTCGAGTTCGGCATCAAGGCGTGTAGCTGGCACCACTCCATCTTGAACCGAGTTTACGAGATAGAATCAAGTCAGCTCAGGAGGGCGATCAGTTCCTAGCGAAAGTACGCGGATTGATCTCGGCAGGGAAGACGTCTGACTTTGTGGCAGGCAAAGATGGGGCCTTACAAATGAAAGGAAGGCTATGCGTCCCGAGCGACCCTGAACTCCGAAGAAAAATTATGGCGGAAGCGCACTACGCGAAGTATTCTTTGCATCCGGGGAGCACTAAGATGTACAAGGACTTACTCGGTACCTTCTGGTGGCAAGGTATGAAGCGGGATGTTGCGACCTTTGTGTCACAGTGCATGGTCTGCCAACAGGTGAAAGCTGAACATCAGAGGCCCGGCGGGGAGATGCAGAACCTCGCTATTCCCGAGTGAAAATGGGACAACATCACTATGGATTTCATTGTGGGATTTCCGAAGACGCCACGGGGGCATGATGCGATTTGGGTCATAGTTGATCGTTTGACCAAATCAGCCCACTTTCTTCCCATAAAAGTTGCGTGGAGCGTCGATCGGTTAGCACAGATCTACATAGACGAGATTGTTCGATTACACGGAGTGCCTGCTTCTATCGTCTCTGACCGTGACGGACGTTTCTTATCTCGTTTCTGGACTAGCCTACAGTCTGCTTTAGGAACCAAGCTGGGGCTGTTTTTCAGACAGGAGTTTGATACCTCGTATGTTCTTCTGTACTCAACTTCCTATTGCAAATGCCAAAGCACCAAGAGCGGCAACTCCAAGTTCTTTCATACCCTCCGCTCAGGGAAAAGAGCTAACTGCTGCGGGAGAGGCAAGAGGGGCCGTAGTGGTGGCAGAGGAGGCGCGTACATTGCTGTTCCAGCGGAAATACTTGGTTTAATTCTACCACTTCTACTAGGAGTAGCCTTTTTAGTGCTAGCTGAACGTAAAGTAATGGCTTTTGTGCAACGTCGAAAGGGTCCTGATGTAGTGGGATCATTCGGATTGTTACAACCTCTAGCAGATGGTTCGAAATTACAGTTCAGTACCGCATACTACCCCCAGACTGATGGCCAAACAGAGAGGACAAATCAGATACTTGAAGATATGTTACGGCTGTGTGCGATCGATTTAAAGACTAGTTGGGACACGCACCTTCCGTTGGCGGAGTTTGCGTACAACAACAGCTACCAATCGAGCATCCAGATGGCACCGTACGAAGCACTCTATGGGCGCAAGTGTCGATCTCCAATCTGTTGGGACGAAGTCGGCGAGCGGCAGGTACTCGGGCCAGAGCTGGTGGAGCAGGCAGTCGAGAAAGTTCGCTTGATTCGGGAAAGACTCCGCACTGCGCAGAGCCGACAGAAAAGCTATGCCAATACTCATCGTAGGCCCTTGGAGTTCATGGTCGGGGATCATGTCTTCTTGAAAGTGACACCGATGCGTGGAGTGATGCGTTTCGGCGTGAAGGGCAAGCTGAGTCCTAGGTTTGTCGGCCCCTTTGAAATACTAGAACGGGTGGCAGCTGTGGCATACCGAATTGCACTACCTCCCGCCTTAGCAGGAGTGCACGACGTATTCCACGTTTCTCAACTGCGGAAGTATGTGCATGACTCGAGTCATGTAGTTAGCTTCGAACAGCTAGAATTGCGCACGGATTTGTCATACTCGGAGGAGCCGGTGCAGATTCTGGATCGTAAGGAAAAAGTACTTCGCAACCGTACGATGTCCTTGGTTCGCGTGCTGTGGCGGAACCATACAGTTGGAGAATCAACCTGGGAAGTCGAATCGGAGAAGGAGAAGTATCCTTCGTTGTTCATTGAGTCGGAGGTAGGCCTTGTTCTTCAGTTTCGGGTCGAAACTTTTTCTTAGTGGTATATTATGTAGTGCCTCAAATTCCGATCCGACCGGGACGAGCACTATGTAATTGGGCGTGTGGCTAGTCCGTCTGAGTCATAACTTAGATCTCGGCATCTTCTTGCCACGGACGAAATGCGATGATCCTTTCCAACTCATGGAAAGGCCTCTATTGAAACGAGTCCAATAGTTTTCGTGTTTTGGTTGCTTGGTTTTCTTGATTGCCGTTTTGAGGTTTTGGATTTGTTGTTGCTTTCGATTTGCTTGGTTTTCGCTGCTGGTTTTATCGTTTGGAACTTGAGGTTCTGGGGAGTTCGGCAAGGAAGGATAGGCAAGATTTCTAACTCGGTGCTCGTGCTGTTTCAGGTCCGCGTAATTGACGTTTGATCGTCGCTAGGCGGGATTCGTGTTTCAGCTACCTTTTTCCTTAACCAGTGAGTGGTTTGGTCCCTTCTTTCCTACTTCTTCATGCCAACATATCTAAGTTTCAATCGTTCACTCGATGATGCCCGGTTGGACGCCTAGGAAATCCTTAGCCACAGGCATGCCAGCCACTAAGAAAGGAACATGGAATTTGTAGACTAATATTATCATATGCTTGCACACCTTATAATTTGAGCTTGTTTATAAGGAAGAGTTGGTTGTTGGTGGCGGCCTAGTGCCTCGGATAGAGTTGGACTTATGGGATAACTGAATCGGAACACCGCTTGAGAAAATATGAACTGTTGCATGAGATATATATATGTTGCTGCTTACTTCTTCTGTTTATTTCGATGCATTGTATGTAATATGAATTATTTCATGCATTTGCATGGTCTGGGACAACTTGTGCACAGGGTTTGGCATTTCCTCGAAACGGCTTTCCGGGGCACTGGAACCGTATCGATCCGGAGGAAAATATTTGATTCGTGCTCGTCACGATGCCTAGCGGGACCTCCAGCAGGGCTTGCTACCCGGGCTGATAGGGCGCGCCGCTAAGCTTGAAATATGTCCCTAAGGTGTCGATCACACCAATGACCGCATAGAATAGAACGCATGCTAACTTATTGTCTTGTGCAGATGGTAAGTATACTTGTGTTTCGTTTCAGGGAAGGCGTGCATCGATTGAGTAAGCAATCGGTGCACTGGTTGAATTCATTGCTATATTCATTCCTATCAAAACATGCAACTGATATGAATTGATTTCACTTGCTTCCTTATAGAAGCTATCTTAATACATGCTCTCCCCTAACAAGCTAGTGTCGATTTAGTCGAGTGTGATTCATCCCGCTCACCAGTACAAGTTGAGTACTGACCTACGTTGTGGGCAACTATTTCAGGCAATCAGACGGTGCAACGCTAGTGCGTTAGCGATGAGGCGTTAGGAGCACCTATATTTTGAAGTATAGCTGGAGTCAGTTCATTTTGGAGGCAGAGACTTCAATCTATACAAGGGCGTAATGTGCAAACGACGTGGACTATCTGACGGAGCGCGCCCTACATTTTGAGTTATCTTTTGTAATGCAATTCAATAGCCGAGAAGGCGCATCAATGTAAACTCTATGTAAATTACTCTGAATATTCAATGAAAAAGCATGTTTCTTCCGCATTTGTGTTCAAATCTCTGTGAATGTGTTTTATAATTTGTGTTTCAAAATGGGTTCCTAAAACTGCAAGTTCTTGCCTTGTGCGAGCGCAATCCCAGGCTCGCACGGCATCACGCCCCTAGCGAGGACGAATCGGTTCCGTAAAGGATCCGACGAGGACGAAAGACCCTTTCGGGATCGGGGCGTGACACAACCTCTTACAGGAAAGATGATGGTCTTCTTACAACAATTTGAAGATCGCAATTTACAACTCAATTTAAACTATATCTCAAATATATATTAGGAGTGAAAACTCTTGCTTGTTGAGAGGTTTGAAGTATATGGTTTTCAACTGTATGGTCCAAGAATTTTAGACACCAAACAAAATCCAATTAATGAGGCCAACAAGGTTTTATATAGTGCACAAAACAAACTCCTCATAATAGAGTCATTACACAAAACAAACTCCTCATAATAGAGTCGTTTACTGTGCTGGCAGTATATACAGCAACGGCTATAAAACTAGCCATTGTTGTAGTGTCCCGTTTTTCCTCTTCGGAGAGCGCGGCTAAGAAATACTTAGTATCGTCCGATCGGGACAGATAGAATCAAGATACTTTCCTCGTTATGAATTGGTTTCTTCGGAATCAAGTCCCACATTCAGCGGATCGTGCCTCGAGGAAGGACTCGACGGCAGAGTCACGAGAGGTCTTTCCGTTGCGCTGGTTTCTTTACCCGTTTTTGATGTCCCTTAGTTGCTTTTTTGTTCGTTTTATGACTTGTGTTTTCTTGAACGGTTTCGATGAATTTTATTGTCTTTGTTCTTTGAATTTCGTATTTCGTATCGAACCCTTGGAGACCGAGGCAGGAGATATTGATCAACTGTTGGTGCGTGCAGGTGATCGTGTAAGCGACGCGCAAGCAAAATCTTGAAGATCTTCCATTTCTCCCCCGATTCACCAACTTGTGAGAAGCCTTACCTTCGATTAGCTCCATTCTTCCAAGTCTTCACTCTTAAAAATCTGACTCGCTTGTGTGTTCCGATCAACGATGCCATAATAATGATAACTGAGTCAAGATAATAAGAAGTAAACTTGAAACACTGATGCTTGTCACACAAAAATTATCGTACGATCATATTGTTGCGTGCTTGTCCGCTATGCATGTATCTATTTTATATTGCAATTGTAGTTAGAATTCATTCATCTATAATTGTGCAATGAGTAGTGCATAACTTAAAATGTGATAACTTGAGCAGGTAGGCTATGCTATGGAATTCTTCTGAACTCTTATACTTCATGCTTGTAGTCTCGAAAAACTTGGTTTGATAATTTAGTTTGAGACGATGCATTGTCACGGACAACTTGTGCACAAGGTGTAGGGTTCCTGCGAACGGTCTCTGGGGCACCGGAGCCGATTCGTCCTAGGCGGAACGTTAGTATAGTCGTGTTAATGGCCTAGCACGGGTGAGTTCGGGACTTGCAACGGAGCTATCTGCTCGCGATTGCAAGGATTACCGTCTATCTTAACTATAGCTCGTCATGTATGGCTATGCCAGTGTAACACCCCGTTCCGCTCAAGCGGACTGCCGTTTCAAACGGCAATAATGCAGCTGTCCCGACCCGCTTTGCCTCAAAGGAGAAGCAAAGGATATCCAGACTTGTCCCTACAGGAATCCGGCTTAGGCTTTCAGAGGCTCGCTCAGACGTATCGCTCTACCGAGGCGAATCATCGCTAAGGTGGGTGGCTACGGTGAACTTGTCTTTGCTTAGCCAGCACACATAAAAAAAATCTGGAATATTCATGCTAGTCGCTAGGTGATTCACCCCCTGCATGCTAATAAATCCAACGCACCTAGCTAAGGGAATAATCCCAACTTGTATTGCTTGCTAGAACATGGAAATGAAATATTGCTTATATGTTCAGACCCTCGCATGCTAAGTCCCTTAACGGTTTCATCTCTCGGCTTACCTTCGGGTCCGAGCAACGTGCCTGCTTATGTTCCTTAGAAACGCATGCTTGTCTGCTTGAATGTTACCGTGTTTTCATTCAAACCCCGGAAAACTACTACGTAGTCGTTCCGTGCCTGAATGTTCCTGCAAGTATCCGGGACCGTTAGGTCACCCAAGGCATCCCCGAACCAGGGGAATGCATCAAGACAAGTTGATCACTGTACAGAATCATGATTCAAGCATCTCCTGTAATCGTGCACTACTGTACTACTGTTCTACTGTTCTACTGTACCACTGTACTCCTGTTCTACAGTACTCGAGTATCACGTGAAATTGGAAAAGACCCTGACCTGCATGTCGCGGACAACTCGGAAACGAGGTATAGTTCCACGGACGGTCTCCGGGGCACTGGGGCCGCTCCGATCCGGATGGAACTCCACTGTTTCAGCCAACTGTACTGGACGAGATAGTGTGCAGCGCCCACCGTTCTTTCGCTGCATACCATCCGCTCCATGGCTGAACTTACTGTATAGTCTACTGTACTAAACGAGATGGCTTGTAGCACCCACTGTACTTTCGTTGCAAACTATTCTCGTTTAAGACTAGTGTCCTTTATGGCTATGCCAGCGACTCATGTTCATATAGATAAGTCATCCTCGCTTAGCGACTATCCGCGTGCGAGTCACTGCATCGCATAAATGAACAACTGAACACCTGAACGATCATGTTAAAATGACCCTCGTGTTTGCATATGCTTGCCTCCTGAATGCTTATACTTGCCCGTGCTTAAATTAACAATGTTTGCCTTGGACAGGGAAGGAGATGGTAAGTGGGTAAGTCTCGCCGTGTTTCCTCTCATGTTGCACGGCGCACTGCCCGACACGTTAGGCTATTCGATATTTGCATGTAACTGATCCTAAGGCAACTAGAAAGACAACTCAATAGTTGTGCACGGAACCTGTATTACGTGTTTTGGATTTGTCGAGCGGACGAGTAGCTTCCCCACCAGTGCATTCAATGTACTGATAATCCATCAGTTTGTATGCAGGGTGCGGGAGAACCTCGTTCGGTGCGGACGCCTCCTTCGCGCGTGCTAAGGCAAGGAGTTCCCTCTGAAGCCTTGCAACGGTGCGTCCGGGACTGAAGCACATATACAAGACATAATGTTGGAGCGTCGCCTGACCATCGCCTGTACACTCATTCCACAGTTGTAGCCACTTGGCACGCTTTTACTGTTTCAGAGAGAGAGGCTTGAGCGACTTGTAATCTCGGCTATACGCCGCCTGTAACACATGTTTATATCAATAAAGAGCTTGCTTTACTTCAACTTGTGTTTCAATGCTTCCGCTATATTTGTCGACTCAGTGAACCTGTTATCGAATCGCTATGCGTTCCTAAACTCCGCTGCACTCGGACAATCTGTGCGACTCTGTGGCTTAGAACTCTTGCCGCCAGCCAATTAACCATGGCCTTGCACGGGCGTGGATCACGCTCGTGCGGCATCACGCCCGGATGGGTTAAGCGATCATTCCGCGGGAGCGCTGGCGAGGGTGATTCCCGCCTAGCGGGAACGGCCGAAATAGCCTGCGGGAGATCGGGGCGTGACAGCCAGTGACCCCATATGTGTGTATATTTAAACTGTGTAAGCTAACTATGTCTTCGTGGCAGGAAAGAACATGGTAAATTTTGTGCAGGTGGTTCAGTCGAACGAGTAAAAGTCACCGAACGGTGGAATGTTTATTTCAGTTATTTCGAATCCTATTGTATGTTGTAACTTGAACTAATGCAAGATAGATAGACCACAATAATAATTTGTATGCTCCACATGAATACTGTGTCGATTTGATTAGTTGGGTTAGCTCGTCCTCACCGGTACTTTTCAAAGTATTGACCCTCATTGCAGCAGGTTCCCCGAGCGGAGGCGACATGGCGAGGAGCTGAAGTTTCTTCCCCCAACTAGTCCATTACTCGACGCATTCTGTTCGTATCTTTTGAAGCTTATACAAATCATCTAGAGCTGGTGCACACATCTTATGCAGCTTCGAGGAAAGGCGATAGCTTCGTCTGAATGTGTCTATTATCTTTTGAAGTTCTAGTATGGGATGTAATGTATGGAACGGCTATCTCATTTTGCGTCCATCTGGTAAGCCCGTGCGGCACCTCTTTACTTTTGAGTCAAGAGTTTGTAACAAAGATGTACATTATCAATAAAGAGAACTTTCCTTCATTTCAACGTGTGTTCTTTAGCTTTCGCACTCTGTTGATTGTGTTTCTATATATATCATTATGCTAGGCCTTGTGCGGGCGCGCCTTACGCTTGCACGGCATCATGTTCGGGGGACGATTAGCGATTCTGCAAAATCGGAACGTGACATATTGGTAACAGAGCACGGCTTCATATCCTTTGGTCTCGTGTCAGAAAAGTTTTCTTAAAATGACCATGTCCCTCCCAGTTAAAACTCTTGAAATTGTTTAGCCAAAATAAGATGTGTTCCATACAGTGAGTCCGTAATACTCTATGAGACTGATGCAAGTTCTTTATTTTTGAAGGAATGGCTCAAACGCAAGGAACAGCGCAAGTAGAAGCGCAAGTGCAAGCAAGTACTTCGGACACTTCGGCAAGCTCCGAGAGCCAACGACCTGTGCCTCTCGTCGACCCAATTGAGCGGATTATGCGCATGTTTAAGGCACAACAGCAAAAGGATGAGGCCCGACAGGACAAATTTGAGAAAAAATCTAGAAGCCCGGTCGCAGTCCAACAGAAGCAGGTAGATGCCCTGCAACAGATCGTTCAAATCATTGCTTCCAACCACTCCGCAACAACAGCGGAACCGGTGGAGCAACCAACACCTGAAGTCGAGATGCCTCAAATCCCAAAGAAGAATGATGTGACTACCTTCGACTTTGCCGACTTCAACAAGGTCTGCAACATGCCTTTTCGTGGGACAGAGGACCCCGTCATAGCTCTAGATTGGCTGGTCGAGATTGAAGATCACTTTAAACTACTAGAAGTACCCGAGATCAAGCGAGTCGCCTGTGCCCAACTCCAACTTCGTCTGAAGGCACATAATTGGTAGGATGTACATCGACGATCTCTCTCCGCAGACGGTGAAGGCGAGACGATCTCATGGACCACCTTCCGTAACGTGTTCGAGGAGTTTATTCCCCCACCCATTCGTCGACAAAAGGAGAACGAGTTCGTGCGTCTGCAACAAGAGAACATGACCGTGAAACAATATGCCGCAGAATTCAACCGGCTCGCAAAGTTTGCTAGCTCCTATTTACCCAAAGCGACGAGTCGAGCCAGAAGATTCGAAGGTGGTCTGCATCCTGCAATTCACGCGCGCGTAGTCGCTCCACAGTATGAGACGATGAGGGAAGTCCTTAACCATGCCCTCGTCCTAGAACCGCAATATCTTTCCACTACTGCCGGCGATGTACAGCATTCTCATCACAAGAGCCCTAGTAACACGGGAGGACACAACGCCCATAAGCGTCCAAACAATGGCGGTTCTCAGGGCCACAATCTGGGATGTGGTCAAGGGCTACAATGTACCTTCTGCAACAAAATAGGGCACACGGTCACCGACTGTCGCCGTAAGAATAGGGTATGCTTCATCTGTGGTAATTCAAGTCATCTAGCCAGTGATTGTCCTGAGAATACCCATCGGTTCCCTCATCACCATCCTCAACAGCAAAATTAAGCTCAGGCTCCCCAAGCAAATCGGCATGCGCAACAACAAGAGCGTCGTTCAAATGTTGTGGGACGGGTTTATGCATTGACGAGGGACGAGACGTTCGTCTCAGACACAGTAGTGACAGGTATATTGCTATTCAATAATGTTCATGCACGAGTACTATTTGATTCTGGTGCCACATATAGTTTTGTATCGGCAAAATTCGCTAGGGAGCACGAATTTCTTCAGACACCATTAGGCCTAAGGCTTAGCATCAGTACCCCATCAGGCAAGTACCCCATCGGGCATGGACATGCCTGCTAACTCAGTTTGTTGCGACGGCTGCATTTGCATCGGAGGAAGAAAATTATCACTTGATGCGATAGTTCTAGACATCAGGAACTACGATATCATTCTGGGGATAGATTGGCTAGGCGCTTGCTCGGCGACTATTGATTGTGCAGAAAAGAAAGTCGTGTTTCGTCTACCTGGCCAGACCGAATTTTGTTATGCGTACAGTCCATCGTCGAAAGCGTCTAATGCCTGCATGGTGAATTCTGCAATGTCTGCTCGACGGATGATACTATCCGGCTGTGAAGGGTACTTGGCGTCCGTTCGAGACACTCAGCGAGATTGCGCAAACGTAGAGTCTACTTCCGTTGTAACGGATTTTCCTGATGTGTTTCCAGAAGAGTTGTCCGGCATGCCGCCCGACCGAGAGATAGAGTTCACAATAGATACATTTACAGATACTCAGTCGATTTTCAAAGCTCCGTATCGAATGGCCCCTACCGAACTGAAGGAGCTGAAGGTCCAACTACAAAAACTGCTCGATCGTGGGTACATCCGTCCGAGTGTATCTCCATGGGATGCACCAGTGTTATTTGTGAAGAAAAATGATGGTACAATGAGGCTCTCCATAGACTACCGAGAGTTGAATAAATCCACCATCCGACACAAGTACTCCCTTCTCAGAATCGATGACCTCTTTGATCAACTGCAAGGCGCATCGGTATTCTCAAAAATTGATCTTCGTTCAGGCTACTACCAATTGAAGATCAAGCCACATTATGTGCCAAAGTCAACCTTCCGTACTCGCTATGGCCACTATGAATTTTTAGTTATGCCGTTTGGATTGACCAATGCCCCTGCCACCTTCATGAATTTGATGAATCGAGTGTTCCGGTCGTGCCTTGACAAGTTTGTAGTAGTGTTCATTGATGATATCTTGGTGTATTCAAAGAACAAGGAGGAACAAAAGGAGCACTTGCGGACCGTGCTTCAGACTCTTCGGGACAAGTTGTACGTAAAACTGAAAAAATACAAATTTTGGCTACGCAGTGTATCTTTTCTCGGAAATATCATTTCTCGAGAGGCATCTTAGTCGATCCAAAAAAAGTTGAAGCAATCGTCGAGTGGAAACAACATGCATCAGTCAGTAAAATTCGAAGCTTTCTTGGGTTAGCGAACTACTACAGACGGTTTGTAAAAGACTTTTCTAAAATTGTTTCGCCCTTGACTCGCCTCACTCAGAAAGGAGTCGCATCAGAGTGGTCTGCCAACTGTGAAACTTCGTTTCAGGAATTAAAGCAGTGTCTCGTCTCTGCTCCGATACTTGCTCTACCGAACGAGAATATGAGATTCCAAATCTTTAGCGATGCCTCAGGCCAGGGCTTGAGAGCGGTGCTCATGCAACAAAACAAGATGATAGCTTTTGCTTCGAGACAATTGAAGCGGCATGAGCGCAACTATCCGACACATGATCTAGAACTAGCGGCAATTGTGTTCGCACTGAAGTTGTAGCGACACTACCTTTATGGTGTGGCTTGCCAAATTTTCAATGATCACCAGAGCCTCAAGTATCTTTCCACTCAGTCGGACCTAAACTTACGGCAAAGACGTTGGCTAGAACTAATCAAAGACTACAACTTGTCGATCGACTACACTCCAAGTAAGAAAAATATTGTAGCGAACGCGCTGAGTCGAGTATTTGCGGGATCTCTGTCTGTCAACTTCAGACTACAAAAGGAATTGGAGAGTATGGACATCGAGCTGCGAATTCGATATCGAGGTGGACCGATTGGGGAATCACTAGCTCAGTTACTCCTTGAACCCTTGTGTGATTCCTGTTGAATCATATACTCGGGGGGGTGGGAGCAGGGCGGACGATTTTCAAACGGACCGAGTCTGATAGAAAAGGTCAAGTCCGCTCAGATGAACGATCAATTCTTGTTAAAGACGCGTGAGCAGATTTCAGCAGAAAATACGACCGACTTTGCAGTGAATGAAAGCGGAACGTTGCGGGTAAGAGAAAGGCTATGCGTACCCAACGATGCAGAACTCAGAAAGGAGATCCTCACGGAAGCTCACTATGCGGCCTACATATTACATCCAGGAAGTACGAAGATGTATCAGGACCTCCGCACGACCTTCTGGTGGCACGACATGAAGAAAGATGTGGCGCTCTTCGTGTCACAATGTTTGTGTTGTCAAGGAGTTAAGGCCGAGCACCAAAGGCCGGATGGGGAGATGCAGAATCTTGCTATCCAGAAGTAGAAATTGGACCATATCACGATGGACTTCATTGTTGGCTTGCCAAAGACGCAACGAGAGAACGACGCCGTCTGGATCATCGTCGACCGATTAACCAAGTCAGCGCACTTCATTGCCATCAAAGTTACTTGGAGCACCGATCGCCTGTCTCAGATATACCTTGATCAGATAGTTCGACTATACGGCGTGCCAGTGTCTATTATTTCGGATCGGGACGGACGGTTCTTATCACATTTTTGGAAAAGCCTTCAGTCAGCTATGGGGACCAAGTTGAAGTTCAGTTCAGCGTACCATCCTCAGACCGATGGCCAAACAGAGCAGGTGAACCAGATCCTTGAAGATATGCTACGCCTCTGTTCAATCGACTCAAAGTCAAGTTGGGACGTCCATCTTCCGTTGGCAGAATTTGCATACAACAATAGTTATCAGTCCAGCATTCAGATGGCTCCATACAAGACTTTGTATGGACGGAAGTATAGATCGCCTATCTGTTGGGATGAAGTTGGCGAGCGATAGATCCTCGGCCAGGAGCTAGTAGAGCAGACCGTTCAGAAAATTCGGCTGGCCCGAGAGCGACTAAAGGTGGCGCAAAGCAGACAAAAGAGTTATGCGGATATCCACAGACGACCCCTTGAATTTACGCTGGTGATCACGTGTTTCTCAAGGTCACGCCGATACGTGGAGTTACAAGATTTGGAGTAAAGAGGAAGCTAAGTCCTTGATTTGTTGGTCCGTTTGAGATTCTCAGGCAAGTCGTCCCAGTTGCATATCAAATTGCTCTACCATCGAGCCTATCAGACGTACATAATGTATTTCATGTATCACATCTGCGAAAGTACGTACATGATCCGAGTTACATGGTAGATTTTGGTCAGTTGGATTTGCAAGCAGACTTGTCCAATATAGTAGAACCTGTGCAAATCATCGATCGTAAAGGATAAGCAGCTCTGAAATCGTTCATTCCCATTCGTGTGCGTACTCTGGCGGAACCACGCGATCAAAGAGTCGACCTGGAAACTCGAATCAGACATGAAAGAAAATTGTCCTTCATTGTTTTCTTAGGGATAGGTTCCATTTCTAAGTTTCGAGGACAAAACTTTTTATTAGTTGGTTAAAATGTAGTGCACCGTTCCCCCTCTTCGGGGAGCGAGGCTAAAAAATACTTGGTATCGTTCAATCAGGACAGATTGAATCAAGATCCTTTCCTCGTTATGGATTGGTTTCTTCGGAATCAAGTCTCACATTCAGCGGATCGTGCCTCGAGGAAGGACTCGGCGGCAGAGTCGCGAGGGGTCTTTCCGTTGCCCTGGTTTCTTTGCCCGTTTTCAATGTCCCTTGGTTGCTTTCTTGTTCGTTTTGTGACTTGCGTTTTCTTGAACGGTTTCAATGGATTTCATTGCCTTCGTTCTTTGAATTTCGCATTTCGTATCGAACCCTTGGAGACCGAGGCAGGAGATATTGATCATCTGTTGGTGCGTGCAGGTGATCGTGTAGGCGACGCGCAAGCGTTGTCTTAAAGATCTCCCATTTCTCTCCTCCGATTCACCAACTTGTGAGTGGCCTTACCTTCGATTAGCTCCCTTCTTTCAAGTCTTCACTCTTAAAAATCCGACTCGCTTGTGCGTTCCGATCAACGATACCATATAATGATAACTAGGTCAAGATAATAAGAAGTAAACTTGAAACACTGATGCTTGTCACATAAAAATTACCGTACGATCATATTGTTGCGTGCTTATCCGCTATGCATGTATCTATTTTATGTTGTAATTGTAGCTAGAATTCATTCATCTATAATTGTGCAATGAGTAGTGCATAACTTGAAATGTGATAACTTGAGCAGGTGGGCTATGCTATGGAATTCTTCTGAACTCTTATACTTCATGCTTGTTGTCTCGAAATGCTTGGTTTGATAATTTAGTTTGACACGATGCATGGTCACGGACAACTTGTGCACAAGGTGTATTTAGTTTGACACGATGCATGGTCACGGACAACTTGTACACAAGGTGTAGGGTTCTTGCGAACGGTCTCTGGAGCACCGGAGCCGATTCGTCCCAGGCGGAACGTTAGTATAGTCGTGCTAATGGCCTAGCACGGGTGAGTTCAGAACTTGCAACGGAGCTATCTGCTCATGATTGCAAGGATTACCGTCTACCTTAACTCATGTATGGCTATGCCAGTGACCTCATATGTATATATATTTAAACTGTGCAAGCTAACTATGTTTTCGTGGCAGGGAAGAACATGGTAAGTTTTGTGCCGGTGGTTCAGTCGAACGGGTAAAAATTACCGAACGGTGGCATGTTTATTTTAGTTATTTAGAATCCTATTGTATGCTGTAACTTGAACTAAGGCAAGATAGATAGACTACAATAATAATTTGTATGCTCCACATGAATACTGTGTCGATTTGGTTAGTGGGTTAGTTCGCCCTCACCGGTACTTTACTGACCCTCGTTGCAGCAGGTTCCCCGAGCGGAGGCAACATGGCGAGGAACTGAAGCTTCTTCCCCCAACTAGTCCATTACTCAGCGCATTATGTTCGTGTCTTTTGAAGCTTGTACAAATCATCCGGAGCTGGTGCACACATCTTATGCAGCTCCGAGGAAAGGCGATAGCTTCGTCCGAAGGTGTCTATTATCTTTTGAAGTTCTAGTATGGGATGTAATGTATGGAATGGCTATCTCATTTTGTGTCCATCTTGTAAGCACGTGCGGCACTCCTTTACTTTTGAATCAAGAGTTTGTAAAAAAGATGTACATTATCAATAAAAAGAACTTTCCTTCATTTCAACATGTGTTCTTTAGCTTCCGCACTCTGTTGATTGTGTTTTTATATATATCATTATGCTAGGCCTTGTGCGGACGCGCCTTACGCTCGCACGGTATCACGTCCGAGGTACGATTAGTGATTCTGCAGAATCGGGACGTGACAATTGCAGCATTTAATGTTGAGCAGAATTGAGCATTCAGTACAATGGCGATCGTCAAGACAAAACCAGTATACTGATGAACAAAGAAGTTGCTCTCTGAAAATTTATTTTGAGTCAATTTTGGGCAAAACAATAGACCGTCAGTATAGTGCCAACATATAACAGTAAATTGTTGAAGAACTTTTGGGCTCTATGGGATTCTTTTTAGACAAATACGGGTATAACAGTACTTGGAAAACAACATGCATCAACAATTTTAATAGGAAATGGTTTGAACAGCTAAGTTAGGGCAAGGCTTAAATATAGGATTTTCCTAAGACTAGATTAGAGCTTTCAAAGTGTCTTACCTACTTGAGTTGCATCATTTACCTTGCTTTAAAATAAAGAAAAGATACATAATTGACTTGAGTATATTGAAGGTCTTGATTTTTCAAATAGCTTGGCTTCTTCCATGTAGTCCATCTTTGATAGAGCTTTATGCAACTTGAGTAAGCGTTACACAAACAATGCATTATCATAATAGCTTGGCTAAAGGTTAAGTATTAACAAAATAGTGATTGCATAATCATTAGTGATTTCATGACAAGAAACTTAATCGATTTATCATAATCAAAATACTCAAAGAAATAATTTGGCTAACAAACCGGTTAGCGGGACCCGAAATCCTATTAACAGATCCGGAGATATCGTGGGGGGTTCAAAGAAATCATTAGGCTAATAGGAAGCTCATCTCCTCGATGCTTGCAAACACTCACATCTATTGGTCATCCGCTTTAGGCTTCCAGAGAAGATCTAGGAATCCATTTCATTGAGCATTTACGATTTTTTTTTATCAGGCCGCGAATGGCATAACCAAAAAAATTATGTAAAATAAATAAATTTATAAGTTGAGGCATGATCTTTTCACTTATTTTCCATTACCCACTTCACATAAAAAAGGATTCCTAAATCCTTTGACTCTGACCTACTACTTAAGATTTATGGCACGTGAAATCGATCAACTAAGCTATCTTGCAAGCAAATACTTTTGGAGGCTTGCTATGTGATGCGAAAACTGGACTTGCTGTCAAATGTTCTGATAAAAGAGCAAGAAGTAATCGAGCAACCAATGATAACTTAAGTCGACTCGCAAAGAGATCCTATAAATTCAAGCGACAACAGCCAGGTGTCGAAACTTGTTACTGAGTTTGGCCAAAGCCCACGGGAGGCCGCGCCAATGTACACACCAAGCAAGTCTATTTAGAGTGACACTTCACCAGATTATGGCATTGCCTTCAAACAAAACCATCTCATAAACTTCACCCGAATCTCTGTTAACGTCTCCTTTTCCCCAGAATCTAGTGAAGAAATATCAGTACAAATGAGCTTGCTTGGTACGACAATTGGCAAGGCCTCCCGTGGGCTTTGGCCAAACCCAGTAACGAGTGTCGGCACCTAGTTGTTGTCGATTGAATTTGTAGGATCTCTTTACGAGTCGACTTCAGTTATCATTGGTTGCTCGATTACTCCTTACTCTTTTATAAAAGCATTTGACAGTAAGCCCAATTTTCGCATCACACAGCGATGTCCTCAAAATCCCAAGGTCTTTTTTTGGTTTTTTGATGGTTTTAGAAGAGAGATTTGTTTTTAAAGAGAGAATTAGAAGAGAAGCCATTTGTTTGTTTTTTGGGAAGAGAAATAGAGTTGTTTTGGAAGAGAGATTTAGAGAAATTTGTTTCTAAAGAGAGATTTGGTACATAAACCATCCATCTGTTTTTTTTAAGTCCCGCAGTTATCCCGTATGTAAAAGAGGTGCATATATATAAATATATATATATATATATATATATATATATATATATATATATATATCGTAATAATTCTAATGCTCGGTGCATATGCTCAGGACTTCATACAACTCATACACCCAGCCCCGAAGGGCTTACACAATCAACCCGGCCTGAAGGCCTTATATCACCCGCCCCGAAGGTTCAGTCACTCGGCTCATAGGCTCATAACCGGTTCGTAGGCCCGCACCCAACATATATATATATATATATATATATATATATATATATATATATAACCATATATAATTGGGAGAGAGAGAGAGAAGCCTCCCATCTTCTTGTGGTGCACAACATTTTGGTAGCTATAGTTGTCAATTTCCTCTCAATGGCATCCAATTTCATGGCCATGCATACATGCATATGGACAAGTCTTCAGTTTATGCTTGTAAGTTCTTTGGTTTCTATTACACACAGAGTCCTTTATTAGAGAGGTTAATGTTTGTCAGTTCTTTGGTTTCTATTACACGCATGGAGTCCTTTTTATGGAGGCTGGTGTGAGAAAGTTTATGGGGTATTTGATGCGTCAAAGTATAGAGAATAGATATGGTTAGATTTATTATAGTTTAGAAATATTTATTAAACTATTGAGTTGTTCTTCGATCTTCATTATCAGCTAAATTTCCTAAATCCCATTGGAACTCTAGCAACCACATATCCAGTATACACAGGTATTTTCTTATGCAATTTACTCTTGTAGGTAATCATATACATAAAATGATTTGTAATTCTGTAATGACAATAGACCATCATCAAACTCCTATGAGAACTACATGAACTTCAAACTATATTTTAGTTTGAAATCTCTACCATAACATGTGTTTTAAACATTTTCTTCTTATAAAAAACAAGCTAAGATGACAGCCATAGGACCGGATTATTCTTGAATTATAAGCCGTGTAGTCATCTGGGTCCAAGTAGGAATCTCTTTATTTATTTATTTTAATGGCTTTTGCCTTCTCCATTGATGCGAACAAAAGATAGGGTAGGAGATGACCCGAGCCCCTATACAACATACTAAAACATAAAAGTACATTGGGAGGGTCTTGACCCATGCCCCTATCCTAAACATATTATCGAAACTAATTACAAAGTGATCCTAAAATCTATGTGGAGGGTGCTTATTGTTGATGTCTTGCTTGCCTGCTGGGGAGGGTGCTTGCATGGATGAGAAGAGTTGTCATGCAAGAAGGACATCCAAAAAGGACTACATATGCAACCAAAGCTGCTAATGGAGCTGCACAAGACCATAATGTATATTGTGGGTCTAACGTAGCCAAGAGTGGTTGTTGCAGGGCCAAGACTAGGGTAGGCATATAACGTAGTCAAAGTTATGTAACTACCAAGCATGTGATTGTTGCTGCTAGACCTATGACTATTGCAGCAAAAAACACACAAAATGATTGCATTGGGACGTGGTACTGTCATGTGGACTGCAAGAACAATGGGGTTATTGTGCTCCGTCAAGGAGCTAGCAACAATGAGCTCAAAGAGTAACATAAATGGAAGCATACTCACAGAGATGACCCACCCAAAGAGATGCTCCATTAATGAGCTAGTAACAATGGAGTGCATGAAACTCCAACAAAATGCTCCACAATCAGCTAGCACAAGAACTACTTTAATTCTCATGTAACTGACCCTATGTAGCACAAACACTCTCATATTAGTAATGTGTCTTGTGTTGGTCACGTATTGGACACTGACACTCACGGGCACTCTTCGGAACACTCATTTTTATATGTCCTCGTATTTTTATTTGAACGCGGGACATAGACACTCTCCGAATAAGGACACATTGTGTTATGTTGCCTCACATTTTCATTTGAAATTAGGCACAGACACTCTCCGAACAAGGACACGTGTTTGACACTTCTTATAGTGTTTTTGTTTAAAATAAGAATAAAAAATTAGTATAAAAGTTAAAAACTTAAAAAAAAATTTGTGGCTTTTTAATTTCATATAAATCAACTGCATATTTCTCAAAGATGCAGATATTTAATTATCTAATATTTATGGTTAAAACTTGGATACATATATCTAGTGTATTCTTAATGTATAGTATCCTAGTTTTTCAGAAAAATGTGTGTTTTCGTGCTCATGTTGTGTTCTGTATCCCTTGTCGTGTCTGTGCAATATAGAATTAACCCACTCAAAAGAATGAAGCCATAAATACAGAGAGATCATAAGTGCCAAATAATTCATGTGCTGCTAGAAATGTTAAGCTAGGAGCTCCACTAGTGAGGGATTAATGTGGCCAAGATATAAAGAAGGATGCTCACATAATAAACTCATCAAATAAGCTCACGAAAGAAAGAAAAAACGAAAGAAAAGCAAGTAGTATGAAATCAAGCTCTTACAGAATCACACTTGGAATGAACTAGGCCGTATTTATATGATCAGCTACGAAGACTACAATTCCCGAGGGATATGTTATGCTATCATGAGTTGATCCATGGACCAAGCTGAAATTAGTGCCTCCAGGATGGTGAGGAGTATTTGTATCCGTTCTAGGTTGCAACCATTAGTGAGACCTATAGAGAGGATGACCTTTGTACCACTTAGCAAGATTGCTCCCTAGAGACCTCAAGGATGAATGATGAACTGGACAATTTGCTTAGTGCTCTTGGAGAAGAGGAACATATTCTACATGATGCTTATTTGATGGATTCCCTTATTTTATCTAAAAGGAAGTATTGTATGGATCTTCTACATGATGTTAGCTATTTGGGGTGTAAGCCAGCTGATACTCCTATAAATGTAAATATGAAGCTCTCCTCTCTTGGTTTTGCATCTGACTCATTGCTAACCAATCGACGTCTTTAGAAATCTTATAAATTTGACTGTCACTTTTCCAGATTTTTTTGTTGTGAGTATTGTGAACCAGTACATACATTCTCCTCGGGTGTCCCATCTACAAGTTGTTGAGTGTGTTCTTCGTTATATGAAGAAATCTCTTGACTAGGACCTTGCCTATTACCCTTCCTCTTTTCTCTCCCTGACCACTTATGTCGATTCTGATTATGAGGATTCAGTGGAGAATCGGTGTTCTACGAGTGACTTTTGTGCTTATTTTGGTAGAAACCTTGTGACTTGGGGAAGAAAGATGCAAAATGTTGTTGCTCATTCTTCCGTCGAAGTTGAGTATCGTTCGATGGCCCATGCGGTTTTCGAGCTAACATGGTTGAAGAATTTTCTTACAAATCTTGGTGTTACTCCTTCTCCTCGTGTGGTTCTCTAATGTGATAACCAAACGACTATTCATATTGCAAAAAATCAAGTGTTCCATGAGCGTACCAAACATATTGAGGTTGATTGTCACTTCATTCGGAAGAAGGTCAAGCTTTGTGAGGTTCAACTTCAATATGTTCCTGCATAGATCGTCGACATTCTCACCAAGGCCTGCCTATCACCCACTTTATCTTCACATCATGTCCAAGCTTGGAGCTCTCAACATCCACGCTCCAGCTTGCAGGGGAGTGTAGAAGATAGTTCTTGTTCATTGTATGACCTAGAGTCTTTCTAGTTTTGCTCTTACTTTTAGTTCCACATTAGAAAAATATAAGGGGAGCACATTCTTGCCAATAAATATGGAATCTTCACTCACTTTAATGAATTATGTTCATTAAGTTCTCAACAAAATTAAAATACTCAAAGAAATCATTTGGCCAACACAATTAGTAGATTGTCGTAAGCAAACAATATCCGAAAAACAGATTAGCTTTCGAGGACTTCGCTCTGAACCCTCACGAGGGGCACTGTCCCCCTCAACCCCCGCTTGTTGTTTGGACAGCGGGACCCCCGAAACCATATTAACAAACCCAGGGATATCGTGGGGGTTCAAAGAAATCATTGAGCTAACATGTAGCTGTGTACAAATGGGTAGAAAACTTGAATACTAATCGATAAAATTGACAGAAGCAGAAGAAGAAAGTGCCATGTTAAGACCTAATTATAAGTCTCAAAAATATAAATCATTTTTATAAGACAGAAAGTAGGAAGAATATTATTCTTTCAGATAGCTACAAGGTGTTGGATCCCAGAAGCCTCCTAGCAGTTAGATGATCCCCTCACAGATATCAATATCCAAAATTCACTATCTGAACAGCTTAATTTCTAAGAACTCAAATCTACTTGTTCACTATTACAAGGATGTCTGTTCAAGGTAATCTATTATTTGATCTAATTAAATTCCCTATCCTGACCTGCTTGAATTAGAGGAAGGCTATAACTATCTGCAGCTCATTTCAGTATGATAATTACCAGAAATATGTTTAATTACCTTTGCATTTGGCAGATCATTACTAATAAACTGCATTAGGCGATCGCAAAGCATATGTTCCACCTGCAGGAATGTTGCAGGCAGAAGTTATAGAAGGCATGCATCACAAGGTTGGGAAAATAGAGATGCAGTCATTAAAGAGCAAAATTAGCTATGCATCCCAATTACATTTCAATATTTTGTAGATGAATTGTCACTGTAATAAGTGAAAGGAGAGAAGCTAAAGATTTCTGAAGGGTTAAAGTAGGTGTAGTAACCAATAACAATAAACTCGGTAATAAGGGCTCCAGTGTAGGCTCAGTACAAGAGCAACTTAATCCCAAATTTTGTAGAAAAAAATTACTATTATTTGCTGAAATTTGTTACTTCTGCTAAAAATAATGTGTAGTTGCTATAGTTAATTATTATTATTCAGCTGTGAAAATTGGCATTTCATGCTGAAGGTTGGAGTTAAATTTTCTCATTTAGGGAATTTGGAAAATGTATGCCTTAAACTTTGAGACACTTTCCAAATCCCTTTCCTACTAGCACATCGCAACATTAGATTTCTAACTTCTTCATATTGACCATTAAAGCTTCCTATTTTTGCAATAATCTTCAAATCTAGGAGGAAAATGAAAAGGAAAAACTTGTATGTGCATCAGCCAATAACCTGTCAAACAAGGTAAGATGACAAGTTCCCTAGGTCCTTGTTTCATAGATTAGAAGAATCCCAGTCAGCAAACCCAGTATGCCCCACGCATCATGTAGTATCTATATCCAGATCATGCACATTTCATCAAGAAGCTCGTATTCATGCCCTCTCTATTTTCTCACTTACCGAGTTGTCGTCAACAATAAGTGCTTTTTGAAATTACTTAAAGACACCATATATGTGATTATGTTATGCCTACAAAATGCTCGTTAAGAAAGTTCTTCTAAAATTACAAGAATGACTCTTGTTGGATAAGTGTCATCATGAAGAATGAGAGCCTGTCAGTGAAAACTTACTTGAGTGCGAAGAAGTTCTTTGAAAGTACCGATCTCCCTAAATGCAGTAGTAAACTTTGACATAACAGGTACTGTCACAAGAAAGAGAACTGAGATAAAATAAAATAAAATACAAGAAATGTGCACGGAAGATGAATCATATTTAACCAACAAAGCAATCAAAAATTGGAGTTTAAACAGTGAGAGTGACCAAAACAGGTGTGCATGTAATTGTAGTTAATAAAGCTATCTTGTAGTGATTTCCATCACCATTAATTTAAAAGTTTTGTCCTTCCACAGTAAAATTTCATATTTGATTTCGGTTCTTCAAATTAGAGAAATCATAAACCCTAGTTTGATAAATTCAAATCAAATTGGTATCAAAGTACCAAGATCTTCACCTAGTGTTTTAGACACTTGTGTATGGTATAACACGCCTCATCTACAAAGACTGTGGATTAGCGTGCGCTGACACTCAAGGATTAGGAAGGAATCAACAAAGAAGATGGTTAACGCTAGCAATAAAGATTTGGAGGTGAAGGTATCTCGATTAGAGGAGACGATCATCAACATGGTGACACAAATGCATACTCTAATTCAAGAAGTCTCCAATTTGAAACAAACAAAACAGAATCCAGACTGTGACTGTCATGACCCGCACCGATAATTCGAACACGAGTACGTGGGTACGTCCAGCCTACGCTGCAGTGTCGGCGGTAGAATAATGTCTAGTAACTCACAAATATCCAACAACTCACGCAATATATATGAAATAAAACATAGTACTCAAATCACATTTCTAAGGAAGATAACAACAGAAAGAACAATACGAACATTAAGACCTATATAAATATCTAAGTCTCATAGTTGAAGTCAAACAACTTCAAAGAGTCTAGATCCAAAAGTATTACATAAGACAGTAGACTACCGGAGACAAAATCCGGACAAACGCTAAAATAGGAAAACTAGCTAACTAGATAACTAGAGGGTCACAGTCTAGATCTCCACTGCGATCACTCCTGATGAGCAAGATCTAACTCAGCTATGTAGTCCTCTTGGGGTCCATAGTATGTAGAGCACAGGTTCTCGATGTCATCTCCTAAAATTTTTAACGTATCCATGTCAAGATAGGAGTGAAAGTGCATCAATGAAAACAGTTCCAATATATGGTAGAAACTATAAGACACTAATAGTAATGAAATATATGAAAGAATGTAATCATACGACCAGGCAGGACATGTAAAGAGAAAACTGTAAAAGTAAATATGGCATACATCGACAAGTATGGAGTAAACCAGAAAGACAGTAAATATCTATGTGATTTAAAATACTACCTTCGACATGTGATCGGCTTAGGTGAATGAATGTAGTCAAAGGCGCGCTAGGTGCGCCTTGCTCCAAGGCGCGGGGAGACCGCCTCACAAGTGTCCAAGCGAGGCGCAGTCGACGAGGCGCGCACAAGGCGCGCCTTTTCCGGAGGCGCGCGAAGTGGGCAAGGCGCGCCTAGGCGCGCCTTGATAATTTTTGGTTTTATGTATGTTACATCCTTGCAGGAACAGCAGCCAGTGCAAAAAAAAAGGCCCAGAAACAGAAGCCCAACAAGAAAGTAAGAAAGATAGAAGGAATGAAAGAAAGAAAGAAAGAAAGAAGGTCAGAAAGAAGGAAAGTAATCGGGAAGGAAAGAAAGAAAGAAAGAAAGAAAGAAGGAAAAAAAAAACCTACTACATACCAGTGTAGTCAAAGGCGCGCCTTGCTCCTAGGCGCAGGGGCAGCGCCTCAGGACACTCTAGGCAGGGCACAATTCTTAAGACGCACCTAAGGCGCGCCTAGGTGCGCCTTTTCCGAGCGCCTTGGAATAGCTAAGGCGCGCCTTGAAAATCTTGTGAAAAAAATAACATGTTTAGACTATTTTTTTAACTGTTTTTAGACTTTTTTGAACTGATGTACTTTTTTTTTACTGTTTTCTCTCTCACTCACTCAATTCAAAGTGATTGCAACCTAGACATGGGGGAATTTGAAGCACACATGTTTATCAATGTAGAAATCCGATGTGTGTGTGTGTGTATATATATATATATATATATATATATATATATATATATATATATATATATATAATTTTTGCGCCTCGCGTCGCTCGGGCGCACGGCTTAAGTGCGCCTTGCGCCTCAGGCGATTTGGACCATTTGCGCCTCGAGTGCGCCTTGCGCCTTTGACTACCTTGCTACATACCTGGCGACCCCGGCGACGGCGGCGGAAGATCCCTGCGGCGGCAGCAGCTTCAGGTACTCTCTCTCTCTCTATCTTCAGGTACTCTCTCTCTTCTCTCTCTTCAGGTACTCTCTCTCTCTTCTCTCTCTCTTCAGGTACTCTCTCTTTCTCTCTCAGTATATAGAAACTTTTTTTTGGTATATGTTTTCTTCTTTTTTAATAATATCTGCTCCAATAAACAAGTTTTTTTTTAATTGTGTATACTGTTTTTTTAATTGTGTATACTGTTTTTGCAATTTAAAATTTTGTATGCTGTCAGTAGAAAGGATTTTTTTTTGTATAGTTTTTTTAATTGTTCCTACAAACGAAGTTATCACTATATTTTTTTATTTATTTTCACAGAATGGCAACCAAGAAAATCAAGGAATGGGATCTTCAAGCTCTTCTAACTCCAACCGAAAAGATCCAGGTTGTAAGTACATCTTGCCAGATCCTAACGATTCCAATTCAGTAACTTGTTTATTTTGTAACAAGATTACAAAAGGTGGTATATATCGAGCAAAGCAACATCAAATTGGGAAGTATAGGAATGCCAAAGCATGTGATAAATGTCCTCCGGATGTCAAGGAAGAGTTGGAGAACCACATAACCCAAAAGAAAATACAAAGGTCGAAAAATTTTGAGCCAATTTATCACTTGGATGATTATGATGTTGATGAAGAGGTTGAAGTCCAAGAGTTGCAATGCGGTGGAAGAGACAAAAGAGGACACGGCGGAGGTGAAGCAGGTAGTAGCAAGAAGATGAAGACAAAGGCATCTAATTTGAAGGGTCCAATGGATCTTTATACAAGTATAACCCAAAGTGCAAGAAAGGGAAAAAAAAATAAGACAAATTAGCATGAATGAAGCTTGTGACAAAGAGCTAAGAGGTAGAACAATTCAACACATAGCTCGTTTCTTTTATCAAGTGGGAATAGCTTTCAATGTAGCACGTCTAGAAAGCTTCAAGACTATGATTAATGCAATTGGAAATTATGGCCTAAATTTGAAGCCTCCAAGTTACCATGAGTTGAGAGTGTCACTCCTTAAAAAGGAGCTGGATTACACAAAAGATTTAATGAAGGATCATAAGGAAGATTGGAAAAAACATGGTTGTTCTATTATGTCAGATGCATGGACGGATAGAAAGCCAAGGACGTTGATCAATTTTTTGGTCCATGGTACGAAAGGAACTATGTTTGTGGAGTCCATTAATGGTTCATCTTTTGTGAAGACCGGAGAAAAGATGTTTGAACTTGTTGACAAGTTTGTAGAACACATTGGTGAAAAGAATGTCGTTTAAGTGATTTCGGATAATGGAAGCAACTATGTCTTGGCCGGTTAGTTAGTTTACTTACGACTTTATGAGTTGTGCATATTTATTTTTACTAACAAACTATCTTACTTGTTTTATGATTTGTTTGATTTTGATATTAATAGGCAAACTTTTGGAGGCAAAGAGGAAGTATTTGTTTTGGACTCCTTGTGCGGCACATTGCATCGATCTTATGTTGGAGGATATTGGAAAGATTGATAAGATCAAGAGGACCATTGGTAGAGCAATCAATCTTGTTGGGTTTATCTACAATCACACATTTGTGTTGAACATGATGAGGAAGTTCACCAACAAGAAGGAGTTAGTGAGATGTGGAGTCACACGCTTTGCGACATCATTTCTTACGTTGCAAAGTGTTTATAAGCAAAAGAGTTGTTTGAGAAACATGTTCACATCGGAGAAGTGGATGGAAAGTAGATGGGCAAAGGAAGCAAAAGGTACGAAGGCATCGGAAGTCGTTTTTATGCCTACTTTTTGGACTACGGTCTCTTTTACTTTGAAGATAATGGGTCATCTTGTCAATGTCCTTCGTCTTGTTGATAATGAAAAGAAACCTGCAATGGGATACATATATGAAGCAATGGATAGGGCTAAGGAGACTATAGAAAAATCTTTTGATGGCAATGAAGAGAAGTAAAAGGCGATATTTGAAATAATTGATAAGAGATGGAAATCACAGCTTCATCATCCATTGCATGTTGCATGTCATTTTTTGAACCCTCATTTCTTTTACAATAATCCTAATATTGAGGGTGATAAAGAAGTTGTCAGTGGATTGTATGCATGTATAGAAAGACTAATTCCATCTCAGGAGATGCAAGATCAAATTATGGATGACTTGTTATTGTACAAGAAAGCTATAGGTCTCTTTGGTTCCAACTTTGCCAAAAGATCAAGGAGCAGCAAATCGCCCGGTAATGATATTTTATTACTTATTAGTAGTTTAGTACTACTACTAGTAGTAGTTGCAATCTTTATTTCTAATAATACAATTACCATACAGCTATATGGTGGGATTTGTAGGTGAAGCTCCTAAATTGCGCGAGTTCGCAGTCAAAGTTCTTAGTCTAACATGTAGTGCATCTGGTTGTGAAAGAAATTGGAGTATATTTGAGCAAGTAAGTATTTTTATTATACCATTACAATACACTTCTTCTTTTTATAAATATATTCATTAATTTTCTTTCTCTTGGAAAAGATTCATTCAAAAAAGCGAAACAAATTGGAGCATCAAAAACTACAAGACTTGGTTCACATAAGTATAATCAAAAACCCAAAGGTCGCCATGATATGAGGGATGAGATTGATCATATATGCTTAGAAGATATTGATAATAGCAATGAGTGGTTGATTGGGAAGATGAGGGATCCAAATGATGATGATGAGCTAATTTTTTTTGATGAGCAACTCTCATGAAGAGATGTGGGTCTAGCAATGGGGGTTGAAGAGCCTCTAGCAAACACAAGACAAGCGACATCAAGATCAAGACTTGCTGCTACAACTTCAAGATCTATAAGGCCTACAACATCAACTCTGCAAGTTGAAGAGGATGAGCTTCATTATGACGAAGGTACGGAGGAGGAGGAGGAGGAGATTTGAGGGTTTCAACCCTGACGATACTGATGGTGACGATGATTTGATGGACGAGTTTGATGAAGATGAATGATTGCTCTATTGATTATGCTTTCAGTTCACTTGTTGTGTTCTTTTCATTTAGCAACTTTTTGTTAGAGAACACATATCCTTGTTAATTTTGTTGACTGGTACTGTTTCTAGCTCACTTGGTTATATTAAAGTTAAACCATGCACTAGTTAATTTTGTTGACTGCTACTGTTTTCTTAAGTCTCGTTTTGTTCGAGAGTATGTTCTGCTTGTAGAAATTACTTTAATGGTGTCTGGGTGAAGTTTATTTGATATTTGAGAAACACTGATATGTGATCAACATTCTTATTATTTGATATTTGAGAAACACTGATATGCATATTAAGATTCTTTGGGATCTTATGATTTCACTTCCTTTCTTGATGTCTAATTTGTATTTCTGTCTCAGATTTATCTAACGGGGGCAACTCACCCCCGAGGTTAGTTGGAGTATTACATGCTTATTTCAATGCATACATACCAAATTATTGATCTTTTTTTACCAATATGAGCTATTAGTTTGACATATCAATCTTCAATGACCTTGTAGGAAAAGTGCTTTATTGAATCACCTGTTGTGGCAAGTGCTTCAGATATGAAGCCCCATATTTCTATTACATATACTCCATCTTTCTTATCGTGCAAAGCAGCAGGCCCTTGAACGTCCCAGAGCTGCTCTCTTCCATCCGTCTCTCAAGTCTTTGAACGAGAGTGGCAGCTGTTCTCCTGAAGCCAGAAGGTAGGCAATCTTTTCTGCTCTCTGTATGCAGCAATGACATGTTTGCTGGAGGATCGCAGGGTGGTTCTTCTGATGGCTGGTCAATGAGAACAACTTATTTTTAATCTCATGCTTTCATAAGACTTGAACCTTTTGCTACACATTTTTTTTCCATGTAATGCAGGAAGGTCGTTTGACAAGATTTTGATTCGAGCCTTGCTTTCTGCAATCACGAGAAGAAACAAAGAACTGAGGCATGTATAATCAGATCTCTTTCCAATGCATATACACATACACCCTTACAATAAGTCAGACTTGGTCTATATTTTTTTTGGTATATATATATATATATATATATATATATATATATATGCGCCTAGCATCGCTCGGACGCGCGTCTTAAGTGCGCCTTGCGCCTTTGA